>VXAA01000606.1:50195-226813 GCA_013399115.1 Anseranas semipalmata
TAGTCTGGATTCATTATAAATAAGCCCCAATCTATTTGTGGCTTTTACAGTATTCAAGAGATTAATTCTCATAAATAACACTGTTTGTACCTCCTTCTAATCAGAAAGTTGAAATTATCTGTGACAATGCGAACACTAAAAAGTTGTATAGTATGAAAATATTTCAATAATTAATGCATGCACTATCTAGAGCAATTGACAGTGAGGTCATAAACATAATGGGCCATCTGTGTTTGATTTGTATCTGAAAATGCTTAAAGGGAAAGGCAGGTAATTCAGGCTGCTCTTGCAAATGTAGACAGGCAAGATTTTTCACCTTTTCAGAAGGCTGTTGAACCATTTCATTACTTTAAAGAAGGGGGGAAAAAAAGTTCTTCCAGGCTACAGCCTTTTAACATGCTTGCATTTGGCTCCTGTATTCTCTGACAAGCAGAGCACACCGGTGGGACTTTTAGTTTTCTTTTAGAGTACACAGAGGGTTGTCATTCTCCTTTATTTACTTTATATTGTTTGCTCTATAAAAATGCCACTCCAGGCTCCCAAGCAATCCCACTAGCTCACTCTGCATTCTGGGACCTGGGTTTAAATAGTTTCCTTTGGACCTTTCCAAGTTCAAATCTGCACTGGCCTGTTGAAAGGCAACAAAACTTTTATGCAGGGATCTGGCTCATTGCACCTTTATGACCCTTCTCTGGATTTGTCCCAGCTTGTCTCCTGAACCTTTTCTCCCTTGTGAAAGTCGAGGTTCAGGTTACCAGCATATCTGGGATCGGATTTAATTTAGCACTAGGCTTCTGTGCTGTAATGGGGAGAAATGGATTGTCCTGCTATCGTTAGGAATAACTCTTTATCTCTGGACTTATATGCATTGGCATAAAGCCAATATCAAGCTGGAATGACTCAATAAATAAACAACCAAATACCCCTCTTGTTTTCACTGGCTGATTTGATGACAGTCGAACTCCTGCTCTTGGCACTGGCTGAGGCTCTACCGAAGGAAATGCCATTATCTCTCCTGTGCCAGGCAGAGATTAATAAATTCTTAGAAATTGAATCCAGACAGGACTTCTAAATGATTTCATGTGACCTCCTGTATATCAGAGCTATTAAATACTACAAATTACCTATGATAAGCTCAGGGATTGCAACCTATTTAAAACTCTGTGCAGTTTTTCCCTCTGCTCTGCCCTTCCTTGTTGTCCAAATATTTAAGTGTAGGCTGAGAACAGGTCATAGCAAGGTACCATCAGTGTCTGGGGAAACTGGCTGAAATCTATCCAGGTAATCCTGTGCTGTAAGGATTCCTTCACTGTCCCTGATGATCAGATCTGGGGTTAATTTCCTGCTTAGGTCTGATATCAGTGGATCCTGAGCATAAGAACAGACCCCAGCTACCACCTGTGAGATTTCCCCATTGTGCCTGACAATTTTGACCACCTTTTCAGAGTCTTAACCTTAGCATTGCAAAATCATCAGCGTAGCCCAGGGAAAAAATAATGAAATAAAGCAAGACTAGAAACTGAATTGTATCATAAAGGTGTGAGAATTGTTCTTGATATTGCAAGTACTTGTCTAATATTCAGGACTTAGAAGCATAAACATTTCCTAGTGTCGGAAAATAGAGAAAATAAATGAAGGTAAGGCCCGAAGTGCATGGAGTAGTAAGATGATGACTTTTATCTATGGATGCTGACACTGGCAGTGCACTTCACATGTTTGGATAAGCATCCCCCTTCTTTCCACACGTCCTCTCAAATATTTGTGTATAAATTGCTGGGTGTTCCAAGTCAGACCATGAAGATAAATTCCACATTGTCTCAATTAAAGTAGATAAATGCCCCTTACCTATGTTTATCTTCAGCTGTACCATTTTGTCTCCAGACTGAAGATTTTCTCCTAAGAGTTGGAAGAGAACTTTTTTTTTTTTTTTTTTAAGAGGGGAAATTTTGCCTTAAACACTTCAGGCCCACTGGTCTCACAGTGTAGCAGCTTTTAGTACTGGGAAACTGCATCTCACTTCAAAGCTGAGTTTCTGTAGCTTCTATATTTGCATCTGGTCATGTTTGCAGCAAGGTCAAATACCCCATGCTAACCAGTGTTCTCCCTGCGTACAGGTACCCTTGCTCAGAAACCAAGTCCTCGTTCCTTCTTTTTGTCAAGCTGCAGTTGTTGTTGATGTGTGGCCTAATAAAGGTTGTTCCTAGTACCTAGTTTATTTTTATCTCCTATGGTCTTGCTTCAGTATTGTTGTCTCCATTTTGAAAGCAGAGTTGGACCCAGCTGTCTAGCGAGTTATCTTACCAATGCTTTTTTCACAGACAAGATCATTTCCTTATTTCTACTTGGATCTTTTTTTGTTCTAGCTCTGAACTCCACAGGCTTTTGGCATCTTTATGCTATAGCGTTCAATATAGGTGGAGATTAAATCCTTCAGGTTCAACTGTTTTGAGACAGTTTTCCATTCTGTAAGAGTGGTCCCGTTCCTTGACTTTTGCTGTATTTAGCTACATTGCAATAAATAGAGAATAACAGGCCGCTCTGAGTCAGAATCTCGTCGTCTCCCATCATTTGCTACCATAATAATTCTTCATGTCATCTACAATCTTATTAGCACAATTTTATGTAGTATGTGAAAATTTCATAATGAATTAATTATATTGTAAACTGCAAGTTGGGTCAAACCAAAGCAACACCTGGGCCAGGCATAGTCTGTGGCAGATGCTTACGAAAGATGGAGAAGTGGGACTCTGTACCCTTCTGGTTTCCACAGTCAGCAGTTAAGACATTCAAAGCTGATGTTTAGTAGTGCTCAGTGAATTTTCAAGTTTTTTTTAAACCTATATAAGCCTTTGTTCTCTATAACATCTGTGAAAATGAGTTCCATCATTTAATTTGTGCTGAGGAGAAAAATACTTTCTTCTAATAGGTGCCACATATTGTATGATGAAAAATAGTGAATAATCATTCTCTACTTACCTTCTCTACTTTATTCTGGATTTTGTAGGCCAGATATCATGTCCTCTCTTTCTTTTTATCAGGTATTCTTTACTTAAAAAAGGCAAAGTGTTATAATCTTCTGTATCTATTTTGAATTAGAATGACCAGAACTACTGTGGATTTATACATGGCACAAAGATATTTTCTGGGTTTTCATTCTCTACTCATATTCTTGTATCCTATTTTCCCTTTTGTGGAGTACTGAATTGATGCTTTATGGCGAATTATTCACAATCACTGAGATCTTTCTGGCATAAATGTCTAGAGCCTATGTGTGTGTCATACTTGCATTGCTCTCCCCTCAGTGACACCAAATTTCTTAAAATTATGTTGTTATAATACCCTGGTACTCAGTGAGATCTTTTAGCTTGGACAGTCCTGGATAATTCTCTGTCATTTGCACATACATGATCAGCATAGCTAGTAACACCGGCTCCTGGGAGGACTCTGCTCAAAAACTCTTTCAAGTATAAAAACTTGGTATTTACTCTTTTAACCATCTCATCCTATAATAGATCAATTTAAGAGCCTTTGCTGTGAAACCTTCTCAAAATCGGTCTGAAAATCTGTGTACCCTCCCCAGTGCAGATGCAGGTGCATTTGTTGGTTCCTTCAGGGAACTCGGATCTTTATTAAAAGGGGTTTGTGCGTACCAAGGAATGGTGCTGAACATCACTTGGCATTAAAAATTATCGTGTTTTTGTTTTACATGGTTGAATATAAGATCTCTTCAAGAGCAGAGCATGGCTTTCTACTTAGGACCATGGTCTGGCATTCAGGATATGCAGGTTACATATTCCTTCTCTGCCAAAAATCTGTTTTACTGAGCACGTTGTTTCATTTTTCTGTGGCTGAGTTGCTCTGGGGTGCAATCATTGCTCATTTCTTTCCTTTTCTCTATTTAGCTCCTAAGCTTTCCAGGATAGGGGCAAAGTATTTATATGCACGGCTCTTTAAACCGTTTTGTTTGGTAACTCTGGGTAATGTCATAATTCAAGCTGATAATGCATTTGTTAAGGTCAAATAGGTTGATAAGGGCACTGTGTTACTGATTTTAATCAGGCTCTATTTCACTCTTTCAATTAATATTTTTTTTTTCTAATTTTGGTGATACATTATCTCAATGGGAATGTTTGTTTTGGCCACTAAATCAACCAGCATGGTGTAAGCAGTTTTCAAATTCTGTGTTATTTCAAGTAAAATTATTTTGCTGTTATTCTGCTGTTTTAAAGAAGGTAGTTGGACTCTGGCACTAATGTTGTCAGCAAAAAAGCCAACGACTTTTTTCCTGAGATTTCATTAAGGTGTGGTAATTAAGAAGCGTAAGGAGAACAAAAAAATCCCAGTGCTTCTGCACTGAAGATGTTGTGCCTTAAGAGTCTGAGTAATAGCTGTTGGGTCAGTGACCATAAAACAGTCCTATAAATGCAGAATATAAGATCTGAGCTGGGGCATTGCCTGCAACAATTATGCCAGCAGCTAATGGTAATATCCAGTGGTGTGCCCGTCCTTCCTCCTTCACCACTTAAAGTGACACCATCCCTGTTTTCACTCCGCATCTATCATAAAGACACATTGATTTCCTTTTGGAGGAAAACACATATTTCTTCCCTCCTGCTAAGAAGATAAATCTGACAGATTTTAATCAAATGTAGTTGTTCACAACTATAGAAATGTTTCCAGTGTCATAGATGAAAACCTTTTTTTTTTTGAAAATGAGGGGGTTTCTGGAAGCTAAGTTTATTTGGAGAGTACACCTGTGCTAAAAATCTTACTATATGCACCGGCAGTTAACATTTCAGGATGCCCTATGGGCAGGTTTAACTTTACTGCCCTCCAACATAATGCCTGTCTTGTAGTGGTAACCATGAATACTGCTATAGTTAAGGGTCTGTCAGTGGTTCTATCATAAACTCCCCTGTTTCCAGGGTTTTTATAACTCTGCCATAAAAACTCTCTCCAAGCTAAAGCTTAGCTTACCAAAGCAGACCTGATTCTGATCTTGGAAAGGCAGATGATACATATCGCTCTGTCTCTGCTAAAATTAGCTGTGGTCCCCAAGGAAGGGCTCTCGCAAGCCATGGGTGCCATACATGTCCAGCAATATATGATAGATGAAGGAGGAATAGTGTCTTAGAAAGGCTTTCATCCTCTTCAAATGGCAAATAAATTGGCCTTCTTACTTTGAAGCAAGAGGAGTCAAACAACACAGTGCTTTCCAATTTAAATTGCATTTTTACTTCAGTCTTTTATTTCTTAAAGTAACGTTAGGAGTTCATTACTTCTTAGCCTGGGCCACGGGCAGCAATCTGATAGCATTTAGAAATGTGGAATATTATTCACAGTTGAAGTATTACTCTGGATTTAAATCAGTGGGAATGAATGTAGAAGTGGGTATCCTGAAGAAAAAGATCAATCAAATCTGAGGAGAGCCAATGTTCAGAGCAATGTAGAAACCATGGGTAATGTGACCGAGAAATAAAGGAAGCTGTCTTAAAAATGGAAAATGGCAATTCAGCTTTCTGCTTATCTGACTGTAGACTTAACCCAGCTTGTAGGCCAGGCTGTGAGCTCTGGAAGTAGAGCAAGTGTTGGTACATAATTATTATCTTCCATAAGGGCAGCAGGTATAGAGTTGGAAATAGGTTACGTGTTCTTCAGTCAGATTAGAATGTGTGTTATGGAGCTGATGATGTGTTAATGGCCCCTAATGAAAAAAATGCAGCAAATTTTGGATACTGGAAATGTTTTTTAGGGAGCAGGAAGAAATGTTCAAGTTTACCAGGATATCCACAGGCTTTCCATTCTGAAGTGGTAGACATCTGCTGAGCTTTGAGGTGCTCCCAGTCCTCTTTATTCTGTTCTTGCGTGTCCCATAGCTGAACACTCAATGTTTTAAATTGGAACCTTCATGTGCATCTGGCCATCACTAAGAGAATGTCAAGGAAATAACCTCGAATCTGGCTATTTAGGTCAAACAACAGCAGACCAGTGCTGAGTCTGTAGCAGAGCTGAAGTGTTTGGCTAACAGTTGGCCAACAAAGCTCCACCTCGGATCACTCTGAACTTGTATGCTGTTATTGTAAATCAGAGATTCTTTAGCAGTCTGAATTTGGTGCAGCAAGTCTCTCTGCTCCTCGGTCTGATTTCAGCCGGTCTCCAGCTGGGTATAGGCAGTAGGCTAAATGGTTGAACTGGATGTGAGCGAGAGCTGCATCAGACAGCCTGCTAGAAGAGCTGGCATCTTTACCCGTGTTTATTCCTAGTGCTGTGTTGCGTCTCCAGCATCTGACATTTTTACTACGTTAAAATTTGGGCTGATAGGAGCAGGACAATAGTGACTCAAATTGTTACCTCTCCCGCAGTTGCTTTATTTTTGGGTGCCACACGAGGTGCAAGGTGTCTCTTAACACTAATGTAAGCAGGGAATAAGTGTATTTGCTTTGCCCCATACTCTGGCTGTCATTAGTATAGCTCGTTTGGCATGACTGGGGGAATGACAGGGACCATGGCATGAGCTGGCACTGCCTCTGCTCCCTCCAGGGAGCAAGGGAGAATTAGGATCCGAAATGTGGTTTGGTCCCCATTCCTGCTGTGCGCTGGGGCAGCTCAGCGCCTCTGCTTCGTGCCCCAGTCCCGGAGAGGGAGGATGTTACTGATCCGTCTCTTCCAAAGGGCAGTTTACAACAGCCGAAGGAAGAGCTATGGAAAGTGAAAACAAATGAAAGAGGAAGGGGAAAAGTGCCTTTTATTTGCTATTTCTACACTGATAATGGAACGGTAATTTAAACCAGGACCCTTTTTGGAAATGAGTCAGAAGTAAGCCTTGGCCAGATACTTTTAAACAGTATTTCTGCTTCTGTGTTGCAGGGAGCTTTTACAGCTCCTGCCCCTAAGCCAGATAGTTAAGGCCTTACACTTCTTTAGCTCTAAGCCAACAAGATGATCTTCTGATGACCAGGCTTTTCTCAAACCCTTGTGCCTTTATGAATCTTCTCAAGATCTCGAGGAAGCCTCTCCTTGTAAGGAGTCTAGTCTCCCAGTGATCTGGGGCTGGATTTGCACGTTTAAGTCCCATCAAATGCTAATGGGAATTCCCTGGTCAAATCCTCTCCCCTGTCCCTCTTCATGCCTCACTGGGAGAAAAGAGCCATTAGTGTGTTTAAAAGTAAATTTCAAGGTTTCCTTTTTGTGTGTTCCAATGGCCGAGGTTTATTCCTTTCGTCCTTTTTATTTTATTGTGAGGCACCTTGAGTTATTTGCATGATAAGACACCCTGTAAATGGATTATATTGTAATGCATTGTGTAGGTTTAATGCTGACAACAGCTCGGTTTGGAAGTAAGATAGCAACTTAGATTTTTAGTTTCTGATGTGCCGTGCAGAGAAATGCCTTTTGAGAAGCATGAGGCAAAGCAGGAGGGATGAGGAAGAGGCAGCCGGAGTTAAGTTGTATGAATAACACGAGGGAGAGCTGGCATTAAAGAGGAGCTGAATACATTAACCTCTCAGCCTCTGCACTGCAGAGGACCAGTGGCACAAACTGGAGTGTCCCTTTCCTCTCTGCCATAACAGTTATGTGGTTTTTCCTCTCCTTTTTCCAAGGATGGCAAAGGAATGGTCATGCTTTCTGGTAACAATCTTTTGTATGTGATGAATGTAGCTTTGCAGTCACTGTGCCCAGAATATTACGTTGTTATATACTGCCTACTTAAAAATTGGACTTGGTCCCTTAGAGAAGCCCTATATTTCAGGAAAAGTGGTGGAATGAACAAAATTTTTTTTGGGGGGGAGAGGAGGAACTGGACCATGTAATGAGTGCTGGTGCAGGAAGGTTGGTAGCGTGAGCATAAAGCATGGAAAACATACACTCCCCAGGAACAGTGTGCTTAAATCCTGGCAGAAACAGCTTGGCTTTCCTTCCAAGGTAAACATGCAGTTTGCATTGAGTGGGTATTTTAGATAATACCATGGAAATATAAACTTAGTATGGACACTAAAGTGCTTGTCATTTCTGTTGAAGTCCTGCACATGGAGTATCACATGCTCAAGATATTTTGTGAAAGTGGCAGACTTATGCTTCGTGCTCCATCTCTTTCAAGTTATTGCAATTAAACTGTCCAGTTTAATTGCATATATATATATTACTATTTTTGCATATATTCCAAAGCTTGAATAAAATGATTATAGACCAGGAGAATAACCTGTTTCACTTGTATCTTGTCAGCTTAATTCTGCGTGGTTCCCAGCACCTTTGTGCTGGTCTAAAGTTCTTGAGCACCTCTTCAGCTGTCAGCACGCCCGTGGTATCGCTTCATGTGGATTGATCTATTCACATTATTAAACTTCAGTTTGATAGGTATCGGTAAACACAAACTGTTCTTTACCTCTAGTGGTTGAATGGTGGAAGTTGATGTGCAAAATTTATACCTGCCTTAAATTGAAATGAAATGCTGCTTGGAATTGCTCTAGGTTTCTTTTTTTTTTTTTTTTTAAACTCAAAGTAGTCATGAATAGCATGTTTTAAAAGCACTTTGATCAGCGATGTCTTAAAAAAAAAAATGAAGAGGAGGGGAGTATCTTCAAAAATGGGGGAAGAAGCCTTTGAAATCATAAAGTGTAACCAAACTTAGCCAGCGTACTCTGACCTGTTGGAAAGGACTGATCCTATTAAAGCTCCATTGCATGTAGCATATATCTCTTTAAATTCTTTAAAGAGAACTCTATAGATTTCTGTGTTTACTGACGTCAGCGTGACACAGGAGGAAGATTGGCTGCTCTGTGTTTTTAATAGAAAAAGAACTGCCTAGAAAAGCCACCAAAGCATTCCTGATTTCTGCCGCTGTATTGATGACGATACAGTTTCTGGGACATATTGTCACTTGATTCAGCTCCCTGAATCTGTGACAGTTCAGACAAAGGGAGTTTTTGATTTACCAGTCCATTCTTTTATATTAACATACACAGAGCCACTTGTCTTCCTTGCAATTTGGGTCAACTCCACAGCTCTGAGGAAAAAAATCAGGCACTAACTGTCCCTTATAGATGAGTGATGTGTAAATCTGGATTAGTTCTAGCAAACTGAGGGGAGTAACACGAGGATACGTCTCAATGGAGCGTGTGGTCTCTATGCCATTGCACTCCAGTGTTGATAAAGAGACACTGTAGTGGCATAGCCGGCACCAGACTCGGGGCAAGAAGCTTTTAATATTAGTTTAAATTAAAACAACTGGTGGCTTTAAATAGAGGAAGAGGTTCTTTGTAACGTACAAATAAATTCTTCAGCTCTGTCTGTGAAGACGTCACTAACAACTCATTTAAGCGCTTCTAATAAAGAGGGCGTTTGTGTTCTAACAAGAAGTTTTGCAATCTGGAACAAAATGTTACTGATTGGGGAGATTCGGTCCTCAGCTACTCCTGAATGACTCCAGATTTAATTCCACTCGTGTCAGGGCTGTTTTTCTGTATTTGCATACGGGCAATAGACCATACTTAGAGAAACTGGCATTACTGAAGCATTTATTGGTTTAAAAAAAAAATAAAACCGTTGTTTGTTCCTAGAAGCAGTACTGTTATGACCTTTTGCAACAGAAAATGCCTGAAGTAGGTGAAAGCAAAGCCATGCAACTGGTATTCCATTTCATGAAAATATCTGGCTGTGCAGCTTCCTTTCCTTTTGTGGGTTCACCTGTTTGTACAGCCTCTGTGCTATGTGGGGTGAGAGAATGTGCCTCAGGTAGGCTAGGATGCGGCAAACACGTTGTAAAGTAAATCAGCCTGCCTCTGAAATCAGAAGGAAATTTGGATTATACATACAGGAACACACAGGCTGATACAGCACTTCTGTTATCTGAATGAAAAGCAGTGATCAAAATTGATAATAATTCTTCCATTAAGCGACAGATAAAACTTTAATTAAGACAGCCTACTCGAAGCTCATGATGCTTCATGTGTGACTAATTCTGACTGGCAAAAATATTGATTTTAGCAAACATCAATTAGCAAATTTTTGTCTGTAGCAGAGAAGGCAGTTGTTGCGTGCATGTGTATGCATATACGTGCACGTAGGGGTGTGTGTGTGTGACATCTTGGGAAAAAGCACAAGGGCTTTCACATATCCTGTAACATTTAATGTGAGGTTGTCTGGTGTCTAAGCAATGTGTCTAAACACATGCACGCATGAATTTCTCAGTACGATAGGGTGCACTTAGCATACATAAACACTAGGAAGCCAGTGGCTAGCATGAGCTATTCACACAGTGAGTGAAGCACAAAGATTAGCATTGCTGCTGGAAACACAGGCGGTGCTTGTTCATGAGGCTGCAGTTAGCACCTTCCAGCGGTTCCTCAGGTGGGCAAGTTGGGGTTTCTCCATTTTTCCGTGCCTAAGCTGGGGCAAACTGGGTGAAAACCTGGCCCTACGGCTTTAGGCTGCTGCCAGCCCCAGGGAGAGGCCATGGCTCGGCTCTGACCACCTTCCCATCCTGCTGGGGAGCCTGGGGCTGTTGCTACCTCCCAGAGCCCCAGCACTTGCCCATGGCTTGTAGCCCACAGGGACCACACAGTTGCTTGTCCGAGAGGAAGATCAGACTGAGGTCAGTGGCACAGCGCGCCCTCCAGTTTTTGGGGACTAAGGTTACACCGCTGATGTTACAGGAGAAGTGCTAAATGGCAAAATCAGCTGGAAGTGGTGGCTACTCTGGAGTATTTTAGCCCTGTGGCTTGAGCATTTGGGTTATATTTTAGCAACTGAGATGACCATTCTTTACAGATATTAAGAATGCAGAGCCTTGTGAATAGCGGAAAATTTAACATTTCATGGATATCACAACTCGTACTCTTTTTTTTTTTTTTTCAGTAATACTAGTGTGTTATAATTCTTTTTGCCCTCTATTATCCTTTTACCCTGCTACAGAATGTACTTTCTTCTTTTGGAAATGACCCTTTAATGTAGTGACTAAAATTTAATTTAGGGTATTCTGTTCTAAAAAGTACAAGCTTTGTTTCATAGGAGTAACACTGGGGCTTCCATATTATTTATTGTGTCTTTTAGATGCAAAAATGCAGTTTTTGGAGAAAATTATTTTTTTTTTTTCCTGACTGCTCAACCTGTAGACTCTGCTCAGACCTGTGGGCCATGCTGAGTTCCTCCTGAGGTGTGTGTTCTTGCTAGCAACACAAATTCTGACTTCACATCCTTCCAGTGATGGCTGTCTTGGCTCTTTCATGCGAAAACAAGCATAAAGTAATTAAGCCTTAATTTTGTTTGTAAGATATGGAAGGAAGCATGTTTTTAAAGCACACGGGAAGGATCTTTTGAGAAAGAAACTGCTTTTTAATAGTTTTTTTTTTTCCCAGTGTAATGCAGAACTTTGGATTTTGAATGAAGTTTACTCTCCTGTGTGGGCGCTAATATAAAAGTTGTTACCCACCCTCATCTCTGGGGAGCTTTCAAACCATGTTTAGCTGGAACACCTTCAGCTGGCCAAAGTAATTTCAATTTCAAACATCTTTATGAAGAAATGCAGGAGCGGATGCTTGTGTCTTGTTATTGTCTTAGTGCCTGATTTTCTTGACTTGTAGCTACAGAGGACTTTTGCCTATATTACTGTAACTTTAAATTTTTTTTTCTGTACAGCATCAAAGTTTTCTTCCATTCTAGCTACTGATTTTATTGCCTAATGCTGGCAATACTCAGTTATCTTTATCTCATCTTGATCTATGCTTTTTATTTGAGTTGCAAAAAACCACAGCCACAATTCAGCCTAAGAAGATAAACTAAAGTAATTCAAGCCCAGTGAATGGTTTTATTCTCTTGTGTTCATACTTTCATAACTTACTACTTGTCTGATCCATTTTCAGCTGTAATGTACATATAATCAACCTTTTCAGACTTCTCACAAGAAAAGCTTTTGTTCACTGTGCAGTAATCAGTATTAAAGGCCTTTAAAATGGTGGAAGTCAATGACACTGGCGCATTGTCCAGATACGTCGTTGTTGATGAAGCGAACTGATATTACTGTGAAAGACCAATTTCATCTCAAAGTTCTTTCATCTGTGGTGATCACAACATTTTTCACATATTGTTCTTCACAATCATGTAAGTTGGTACCCACCTCTGATATTTCATTCTAGCTGTTTTTCTTTTTTTTTTTTTCACTTCCTTCCCTGGGAAAGCTACAAAATGATTTGATAGCTTGGAAGTGCATTGAATGCCCTCAGTCCATTAATGGAGCCTCAACAGACACCATTTTATATGGGCTATATGTATTATAGCATTTGGATCAGTGAAGACCTTGGTGCAAGAAGATACTGATTGTGAATATGATTGTGTCACTATTAGATTCTAAACCTAAAGAGAGCAGCTCTTTAAAAAAGAGCAAAAGCAGTGAAGTTATGAAGTCAGATTTCTTTTTCTAGGGGAGCACAGTACTGCATGCCTAGTTATAAACCTAAGGCAGAGGTTTCAAATCCTTTAATGTTAAACTTGTGATTAGGTGCTTCAGTATATGGAATTGCTGGGGAAATAATCAGGTATTTGTCTCCCTGTTTTTAAATGTTTGTTTTTGACCCATTTCAAATTACTTTTCTAACTGAGGTGTCAGATGTCTGAAATGAGGTCCTTCAAATTTTAGTCACCATTAGTATGCAACTTGTAACGGTCTCCACCGCTTTATAGCCTGCTAATTCAACCGACAGTCAAAATTTGGATCTAATACCTAGGGTGGGGAACACCCTTGCATCACCCAAAGTTGCCCCACGGAGGAGGAAAACAGTAACTGGAGTCTCTGGCTCTGATTACTTTCCGTTTGCCCTTAGGGTGTCCAGCTGCTGAAAGTCAAGCTCTTATTAGTTTCACCACTATATGAAGCAGCTTTGAAGGTAGTTGATTTTGGGGCACCTTTTTGACCAGGATACAAAGTGGAAGGGCTTACAGAAGGTGACATTCAAAATGAATTGCATCTGATGCAGATTTATACCTCGACGTTGTCCGAAAGCATATTTCGATGGAAACATTGCTACTTTTTAAGATAAGTCAAAGCTTATTAGGTGCAATGGTTTTTGTTAGATACCGTAATACAACTGGAAAAAACAAACAGCTATTGGGCATTGGAAGCCTTCCTTATGCCTGAAACACAGCAGCAGACTTGGCTAAATAGTTGAAAATAGTTGCCACATGTTAACTATATTAGTTAATTACAGAAATGTTTGATACAAGAAGAAAATAAAGCAAAAGCTTCTTTTCAGATTTTCCTATTTCTATCTTGTTTAAAATAAATAATAAACACCTATTTTCTCATTTTTCTTATCAAAGAGAACAAATAATGGTTGGATTTTTTCCATCATTTTTCTTTTTCCTTCCTTTTCAGTCCCATCCTTCTCCCTGTTTTTCCTAGTTTTTGGACTAACTCATCCAGATCTTTAATTCTGGAGAAGTTACAGAAGGGAACAAAGGAAAATTGAAACTCTCTAAAGTGGTTGAGCTAGTTTCATTTTTCTTTCTGCTGTTACAACTTTTCCAAACCAAACTGAAATTTTGGATATCATTCACTTATTCAACTAAAGTAACAAAAAGGAAAAATGAGAGGAAATGGACAGGGAGCACAAGCAATTCCAGCACTTGCAAAAAATATCATGTAAACTGTAGAAAAAATCAAATTATTACATTTTGGACTTTGTCAAGTGGAAAACGCTTGAGTTTTGATTTTTTTTATGAAAATGTTCTTCCATTTTTCATCTGCTCTGCGAAATCTGAAGACCTCAGCTGTTTTCATCACTAGTGTTACTGCTTTTCTACTTGTCTTGGATCTTGCTTTTACAAGATGCTATCGCTGCTATGCTGTGTCTCTTCTGAATTAACTGAGCTTTTCAGCTGCATATTTTAAGTCTACATGAGTCAAACGTTCATTGGACTCATCAGTCATCAGCCCCATATATCACTAATGCCAACTATGATACTAAGATGACTCATGTCCTAATTATTTTGAATAACAAGTGTGCTCTTGTGATAGGACAATATGATTTTGCTTGCTGCAGAATGGATCGGTAGAAAGTGGCCACATAATGCAGGCCTGCAAACCAATCATGAAAATGCATGTTGGTACAAAATTGTGTGCTCTTCCTTATTTTCACAAGGATTTTTTTTTGCCAGTGGGTCCATTAAGCACTGCCCCCCCTCCCCCTGGCTCTCTGTAGATAACAAGTGCTTCAGGTACTGAAAGTTTAAACCTGACAATAAAATACACACTTTTAAATTACTTTTATGCAGTTGAATTATTTCAGCTGTGATGTTTTATGAAAACTAACTAGGCAGGAGATCCACCAAAGAAGTTGTATTTTTTTTGACTGTAACTTCCTTTTTGATCACCCGACACCTATAATTGAATAGAACCTTGGCAATACTACTTTATGTGCATTGCATCTTCTATACCTGTTAAACATGAGGAGAAGAAATCTCAGGCAGTCCTGGTGAGTTGGATGTCATGTTGGCTCTCGTTGTACAAGAGAAGTGTGAAGCTGGGGGAAACTGCTGGACTATAGAATAGTTCATTTGGAGGGGACCTACAAAGATCATCAAGTTCGCTGACCGCTTCGGGGCTAAGCAAAAAGCATGTTACTAATGCTGGACTGTAAATCACAGTGTCTGGAGTGGGGCCTGTCCTGTTCAGAGCATGGCACGTGGTGGCGAGTGGTTTGAAATACTTTGGACTGTAACTGCTTGTCCTATTCTGGTTCAACACCCCAAGAATTTGCCAAGAAATAGGTGGTGCTGATCTCTGCTCTCCTCCAAGAAGTCTCAAGCCAGTACCTCAGCTAGCTACCCTAAAGTGTCTCTACACTGTTCTTCAGGTCACTGAAGACTTTATATGTGCAACATTGGACATGGAAGGCTGCCTCTCATTTGCAATCTTCAGATGATGTGGAAGTGGTTGTTCCGTTACAACATCTATCGTTCCCTGACCTGGGAGACCACTGTGCAGTTGCTGCCCCCAACTCTATACCTTGTAGCCACACGTTAATAGGTGGGAATTACTTGGCTGCTGTTTTATAACTGGTTGGTTTCTACAGTGCTTCAAGAAACGGTGAGCAACGTTTTACTTCTGAGTTGCCTATTTGGAAGTTTTCTTTTATTCTTTGAGATGTGAAGTTGTCCAGACTATCCACGTTGTAGGCGGGTGACAATGAAACGCTTGGCAAAGTTATCCCAAATCCCCATCAGTAGAAAACAAACTGTTTCTGAGATAAAGTTGCCCTTTTAAGCTCGAATGGAAAACAAGAAGGTAAAATGTAGAGGAGCATGTGGACCACACAAAATGTAAACCGCTAGCTGATCTTTGGCCTCATCCAAACAAATGCTGTTGAAATCATTGAAAATATGCCAATTGACTTCTGTGGGATTTGCAGCAGGTTCTAAGTTGGCAACTATCCTTTCTAGCAAACAAATCTTGTCTACTTTTACATTTCAGGCTTGTAGTTAATCAAGTTACCGAGACAGAAATGTCTTTGGCATGAACATGTTTCTCTGTTTCTTTTCCCTGCAACTAATAATGTTTCCACAGAAATCGCTTCCAAAAAAACTCAAAGGCCAGTATTTAGATAAGCAATATCAAAATGCTTCAGCATTAAGCTGTGATAAGTATTTCCTCCTGTTTGTTGTAAGAAAGAAGGTTTTACACAAGCCATGTAGTCTTAACTTTCACCAAGTTAAATAAAGGTTTAGTAAAGGATTTTGTGCCCTTTTAACCCCCAATAACCAGAGTGCATCCTGTGTGACCGTTCATTACATATGAAATGGCTGTAATTTATACCAAATGGGGAAGGTGAATTCAAACACAAAGATACCATCGATGATAAAAAGATAACACTTCTCCGTAACAGATGCTTCATTTTATGATGGAAATGGGGAAGCTGAATGCTGCAGGTGCCGGGCTGACACTAGGCCTGTGGAGAATCATTAGAGCCTCCTCAGAGATCTAGGTTTACTCTGTGTTTAATCAGCCACAGTCAGAAGAAATGGCTTCATTTCAGCTTGATGAGAGCCAGATTACAAAAGGAAGATAGATGGCCAATAAGGTTCATCACTATAAGCATATTGTCTTAATTTGAAGAAACAAGCTGGCATTCTGTGCTGAGGAAAAGTGAAGTGCAATATGGCTAGTATCAAAAACTAGTTATTTCAAGTCTCTCTGCTCCCCACAATGAAAATATTCTGCCTGTTCTTCCTTTGACTAAAATATTAAAAGTATTGCATGTGCTGCAAATGACCACATTTACTTGTGAGATACCTCTGCTTTGGGTTCCAAAATGCTGAAACCTATCAAAGTCGTTTCGCTTGTCTTAATTCTCCAGCCACTTATTTACATGTACATATATTATAAACATAAATATATTTGTGCGTATACACAGGTGAAAAGGTTTGAATTGACTATTGATCAAAACAAGTCTCTGAGAATAATACGAACACGCACCACCTAAAAGGGTCGCGGTGTAGCCATCTATCATGACATCCCACGACAGCCATGGGGACAACGAGGCTGTAAGCTGGGGGCTTGCTGTGCCAGGGGATGGGCCTTTGAAAAAAAAAAAATAAAAAAAATAGGGACCTGGACCAGGGAACTTGTTCACAGAAAAGACAAACAAAACTAGAGATCTCTGCTTCCCGAATGCATGATTCATTGCTATTGCTTAGCTTTTCCTTAGTGCTGTTTTTTTCCTCTTGTGCGTAGACTGACTTTCTGTATAAGCTTCAGTGCTCTCTGGAAGAAAGAGTGCTCCTTTGAACCAGGAGAGCTCTCAGGATGGGAGTACTGGGGCCTAACAGGATGATGGGAACAGTATAATTATTACTGTTTATTTTACGGTAGAATCCAGATGGTTTTATTGAAGTTAGAACCTTTTAGTATCAGGCAATCTACGAATATCTGCAACAGTGATTTTTCTTCCTGTTTTGAATTGTGAATCCATAGGAATTTTCTCTTCAGTGGCAAATTTAAACATCCTAACAATAGGTTTACTTTTCTAAATTCTCCCAGATCCCTTAAAGGAAGTCCTGTGCCCTGGGGCTACCAGATCACTCGTGCAGAGCTTGGGGAACAAAACCGCTGAGCATCACAACTATAGTTAGGGAAAGCTGGGGACTAAATTTAAGATAAACTGGGAGTGGTAGTAAATGAATCCTTGTCTCAAAAGAAATGGTGGGATAAGTGCTTGATCCATAAAGCCTTGGAAATCAGAATTTCCAGTAACTTACTGGATTTTGGATCAGACCCAAACGTGTAAGGAAGCAGAAGACTTTGTATTAGAAGGACACAGAAAACTGAAAGCATTGAAAGGATGCTTTAGCAAATGCTTTTGTGTGTATAATTTTGTAATCGTAATGAGCGTTGTAATGATTTTCTATGTGCTGCAGAATAAGAGTGTGGTGGATTGTTTTGGTGGGTGAAACTATGGTTAATTTATGGAGTTTGGGAAGCTTTGAGACTAGTACTGCTTGAGGGAGAAGTGGATAGTCCGGCTGAACTCAGGACAAAAATGACTGAGGTGAGGGAATGGTTATGGGGGGCCCAACTTGGAAGTGTCTGTGGGTTCAAACAAGAATTTTGTGCCTTGATGCAGTGGAGGAAGAGTCGGAACTGATAGAAAATATGAACCAAAAGCATGATACAGCCAGAAGAATCGGGCCTTAGGTTGGTCTTGAACAGTATGTTCAGCAAAGTCCCGGAGGATATTGTGCTTTGTTCGAGACATGCTACAGCCCGGCGGAGTCACCATGGCAGAGGAAATGGAAAAAAGATGAGCAGAGTACTCAGAAGGCAGGGCCTGGATGAGCGTTCCCAGATAAACAGTGTGTTACGCAGAGTAATAGTTTGCTTTAGTTTTGTCCTAACACCAAGAAGACTGCTGGTGGTTTTGGTCTTCCTTACACTCACTTTAGAAAAAAGGCTCATTTATTTTTTCCACCTTTCTTTGTTCTAATTTCACACAACTTTGCATGTTATGATGAAAGTGAAGCAAATCCTACTGACTTTACAGGTCTGAAGGGAATTAGGAACTTGACTCACCAAAATTGTCTCTACTCCCACACTGTTGTTTTTTCCTGAAACACTGAAGAAATGCACTCCTTCGTCCCTCACACATTTTCCTAACGTCTATTTGGAACAAAAGCAGAACGCTCCCAAGCAAGCGGCCGCTTTCAGACAGCTCAGGCTCCACCACATCTGGGTTTCTGCTGTACCTGCTGCCCTGCTAGCCCGAGACAGCCTGAGCTGCCGCCTTATTTTATGGCTGTACTGACACAATCCTGCACTGAACCATGCGACCCCTGAAGTGTTTAGAAAGGTGCATTTGTGTAGGGGAGGCTTTTTTTTTTTTTTTCCTCTGGAGTAAATCAGAGGCTCCTAGATAATCTCGCATGAACACATTATTGACTCGTACCTTTCCCTAGGCAAGGAAGGCCGCATTTTTTCAGAAAACGATACGCCGAAGCATTCACAAAGTGGAGACTTAGGAAGCTTAACAATTGGTAGAAATATTATCATCAGCTATCATGGTAACATTATCCAGCCATTCCCACCCACAGATACACATGCACGCTCACTGGATATCGGCTTAGAAAGCCTTGCAAATAACGCACTGTAGGTGTGTGGTCCTCAAAGTGTTTAAATGTTTGAGGATGAAGTGAGCAGGAACATCTTGCATGCACCAGCTGAAAGAGGGTTGGGAAAAGTGGGGGGTGGATTTCCCTGGACAGATAATAATTCTCTATCCTTCTATGTGCTGCCAAACTACTTCAGCTAGTTGGGGTTTATAAACTTTTTTTTTTGTCTCTGAAGAGCAGATCTTCTAGTGTTTTTGGAATGCGTCAAATGCAGTACAATTAAACAGGAGAAAAAAAATATTCCCAGGGCTCTTGATTCACCTCCTTTCCCCTGTCAAGATATTGCTTAATTTAAATGCTGCCAAAATTAATAATGAAAGATAGCATCCTCCAGCGTGTCAGAGCTCAGTGCCCAAGCAGAAAAGCATGAGTGGCTCTCTGCGCTCTTACCTTTGCTAAATTCAACCCCGAAAAAACACTACAGCAAATTCAGGGATCCTGTAATTTGCAGGAATTAAAATGGCCTCTTCGGGTCATTTTTTTTTTGGCTCAGAATTGCCCAAGAACTCAACACCTTAGCCAAGTATCTGATGCTGCCTACAGCATAAGGTTAGAATTGCCATCAAGTCAGTTAGTCCAGGAATATGCCACCCACAGATAGCCCGTAAAAACGAGTTGCCTGTAGCAACATCTGCCCCTTATAAAAACCGATGGAAAGTGGACAGCACACAGGTCAGAGACACGTACCAGGATTTTGTGAGCGTAGCCACCAGGGCTTTTAGCGGGGGGAAGGAAGGATTTGGGACTTGCTGAGGACCCGGGAGGTTTTGGGGTGAGGGAGGTGGCAGCAGTGAGGGCAGCCTCCACATTTTCTCCCTCCTCCCCCTTCTCACAAACCTAATACGCCACTGAGGCGATGAGCAGAGCAGATAAGCCATGCCAGAGCTCGGTTCTTTGTTTTTTTTTTTTTTTAAGGAAACTTTTTTTCTTTTTCTAAAAATAATTTGTGTGTGAATCAAAGGGGAAAAAGAAAGGTAATGCACAAAGATACAGAGCAGCTTATTAATTAGTTTGAGGTGCTCTCAGTGCTCCCGTAGATATGGAAGGACTAAAAACGTAAAATACAGAGGTAATGTTTGTGCCACCGCTGGGCCAGTGGAGCATCACTGCCATGTGCAGAGACCCTCTTTGCCTGGGTAGCTCACTCTTGGTGTCATCCCAATTGGGGTCTTCCAAAACCAAACGAAGGTTGCTCAAAAAGATTTGAGGTTTTGGCATGGAGAAGGAATATTCTCCCACACCATGTCTGCTGTGTGCAGGTGTCATTTGGTGGGTTTTCCCTTCCCTCTCCCTACCCTTAGCAAACCTGTATGCCAAAGCCTTCTTGCAGGAGGTACTTGATGTTCTCCAGCGCAGCAGCCTTTGGAGGCTTGCTGGTACAAAACGAATGTCCTCCCCAGGATGGCCCCTCTTCTCCCAGGTCTCTGAGAAGGCGATCATAGTCTCTACTCCAGAAAGCAAAGGTAGATGCTGCAAGCCACAGCATTCACCTGCTGACAGTCAAAGCCTGCCTGGCTGTAGATCAGCGCAGCCTAATGGCCTTTTTCTGGTGGAGCAGATCATCATGTGCTGCGTATCACTGACTTCCCGGGTACCGCTTGCAGCTCAGTCATGGCTCTGAAGCAGAGCTTGCTCTCCTCTCTCTGGGTCTGCAAGAAGACTCTTTAACCACCTCGTCCTTGTGCCTCTGGTACCAATACGTGGAGCGAGGGGAACCTGTGATACCTGAAGCTGCAAATAGGTGGTAACTGAGCCCACTTCAGCAAGCCAGGAAGGAGCTGAGGCAGTGGCTGTTCCGCAGTAGTGTTCTGGTTCTGGGAAACTCTGTCTCCTTTAGCTATGCTTGTAATCTCTGTTCTTCTTTCTCCTTTTGCCGTAGAAGATACCTTATACTTTAACAAAGAGCAGGAGAACATCCTAAAGCATACCTAAGTTGTTGATGAAATCAACTGGGGAGCATTGTGTATATGTGACGAAACAGAAAAGCTACATCTCTCTTGTGCTGCAGGTATCAAGAACAGGTTAAACTTCTCTCAGTGCAGCCAAAGGTGTTATGCTGAGGATGGTCCAACTTCCATCCATCTGTAACCTCTCTCCCCTAAGTAGCTTCTGTTGTTTATCAGCTGCAAGTTTTGGGCAATTAGTAGGTTTTTTTTTTTTTTGATGAGAGAGCATAGCCAATATAATGGTGAGGCAAGAGAGAAAAGGTACCAAAACAAGAATTTTGCTTTCTGGAGCTAGTTACTCTCTTAAATAAGATTAAATCATGCACAGCTTCTCAAAAGCAGTGAATAGGCATGCCTGGATCCATCACCCGAATGCTGTATACCTGCTTTCCTGCTTCATGTCCCCTCATTTCTCTGCTAGGTAGAGGGAAGAAAAAAGGCTGGTAATTTATGACTCCTATTAATACAGTAGGCTGGATGTGTTGACAATATGTCAATAATTATTTCTGGCAAGACCTTAACAATATAGTATGGGTCTCTGTAGGATGACTCATTTTACCAGAAGACAGATATGTGTGACCTGAGTTTTACGACAGATGTCAAATATATCGAAATGCGGTGTGAGGAAGATCATCTTATTGGCAAAGTAATGAGAGGCCGGAGGGAAGATTAATGTTGAGGCTGAATGGTGTGGTGCCTCTCTCGTTCTCCTTTTTTGATAAGTGATGCTGGGGCAGAAGGGAAGGGGTTATCTTCTGCCTTGTGTAGGCCAAAAGTGGGAGAAGTTTGGGAGAGCTATAACACTAACCAATGTGACACCTTAATTTTGATGGGGCAATCAAAAGATCAAAAGCATTTTGAAGGGGAGGGAATTGTCAGAGGGTTTTGATAAATGCGACAGTGCTGGGGGAACAGCCAGCTAACCAGACAGTATGGCCTAAATCTTTCAAGGTGACTGCTGTCGTGACAACTTAAGTGGGTCTTATTTTCAGCAGGTGCTAAGCCTCCCACCTTCTGAAAATCAAGCCCTCGTGTTTCGTGCTGGCTGCCACGACGCGGAGGTCAGCTGCCACCTTGGGAAGGGCAGGCTCAGAAGCCTCTGCTCCTGCAACGCCGGCACAGCCAGGGCTTCTTTGCAGACTTGGTCCTGTTGCTGCTGGGATGCAGTTCCTGCTCTTGCACAGCCCTGGTGACACAGGTGGGATCCTTCCAGTGGTCTGTGTCTAGCAAAACAAAATATTTAACACAGTGCTTGAATCCCATACCTACACAAAAGACCACCTCTTTTGTACAGAGAAATGGAAGGATTATCACCCTTGATTCCTTGTTCCTGATGGGAAGATGAGGAGGAGTTGCCTCCTCAGGCAGAGATGGAGAAAGCCTGATGCTTGGTGGAAGCAGGGATGGTGGCTGGAAAAAAACCCACCCTGTAGCTCCATCGTGTCTGGGCCTGCAAAACATCTGCTAAGGCTCCACGGGGAGGGAGTTGTCTGTTCCCCAAAACTGCAACGTTATCCAGGGAAATTGGGGGAAAGTCTGTGTTGCGATGGGCAGATATTTTTTCCCTGTTTGTGCAAGAAGGCCCCTTATGAGTGACACAGGTGCTTTGAAGTAATAACAAGGTCAAACCTGAAAAAAATGATATACTTTGAATAATTGAGCTGTATTTTTAGCCCTCATTTTGTGATCTGTGTCACATATATATATGTGTGTGTGTGTGGCTCATTTCCCTGTTCACCAGAGACGCTTTTGCCATATCCAGGTTTCCTACCTAGAGAAGAGGCGCCCGGGCACTTGGTGAGCTAAGGGCAGCTCTTGACTTCTTTCAGCACAAAAAAGCATTGCGGAGTTTGTCTTGCCTTATCTTTTTCTTGGAAAGGTCGCGCTTATAATTTCATCACAAATAGGACAATTTTCTTTCATTCAGCTTTAATAATGGCACAAATTTAACTATATTGTGCTAGCAGGCACTGATATATTAATTAAAACATAGTCTAATTATTTACCCTAGTTAGTTCATACAAATCTCAGTAGTGTAATCAGCGGACTCCCTTAAGGATTTTTGCTATATTCAGCTGTAGAAATGGTTTGTCTTTTCTGCTCTGCTCAGGAATGGAGTTAGTTTGGGGTTTTTACTTCCCGGTCACTAGTTCAGTGGCTGACATGGTGCAGGTCTAAGCAGGGGGATTGTGCAGCCACAGCCACACTGAGTGGTGCTAATGGGTGGGCAAAGCCCCTTTTCCTATTTTTTGATAAATCTGTGCCTGCCGTTCAAATCAGGATCAACTGGGTGTTAACTGAACTTAGCAATTATGTAGTGATCTCCGCAGCCAAAGCACTGTGTGAGTGTTAACTAGCTACTTTATACGCGGGGATAAAGGTAGTTATTGTATGGATTGTACAGGGGAACTGTGGCGATGGGGTGAAGCAACTTCTCCAAGCGTCAACTTTGAGGAAACTGACCTCGCGCTGATTCCTCTGCGGTACATTTGGTCATACGTAACCAGAATGGTTTCTGAGAAATGGTGCTCTGATGTTCCTCAGCGTGAACAGATGTGGAACAATGTTTACACGGCGAGAACGTTCAGCCTGTTTCGTAAGAAAGGAAAGGAATGCCTCCTGGCAAAACCGAGGCAGAGAGCTGAACGATAGGGATCTGAGCCTTTATTAAAAGGACAAGAGAAGCTGACATCTGGAGCTGCAACACAACTTGGGATGCCCAACTTGTGTATACTTAGGGCTTATTTGCTGTCAGGTGTTCACTTTAAACACAGGTGGTATGAAAGTTGCAGATGGCTTTGCTGAAAGGGAAGGAAAAAACAATGAAGGCAAAGAGGTGGAGGAGAGGAGGGATGAGGTGAGGCTGAGGAGGACCGAGACCAACCCAATCGGCAACTCTGGGAATCTCAGCAGCGCCTTTTCTCCCTTTGGCATCCAGCCACCAGTCTTCAAAGCCTGTCTCCAGAGCATGGGAAATTGAAAAGAGTGGGTCAAGAAGTCTTAGGTTTTATCCCCCCTTTTTTTTTTTAATGTCATTCCTCCACCTTCTCATCTCACCTCCACTTTTTTCTTTTCCTCAAGAAGATCGAAAAGCACTGAGCAGAAAAGGCTGTATCATTGAAGCTACTGGAGTACACAGCGATGCCACTCCCCGCAGCTCTTCACACATGCATTTGAGATGTAATTAAAAGTGTGTCCTTCCCCCTGCTAAAGACAGGGGCTTGACTGATACACTTTGGGGTGTCGAGCACCGAACCCGAGTTGTCTGTGGTCTGTATGAGTTGCGTGGGTAGCACCTGTGAAACAAATTCTCTGCAGGAATTCTGTCCCTCCTTAATTATATACTTTCTGCAAACAATCACGAAAACGATCAAACAGAAATTAGCATATGGGCTGAAGAATCAGGCTTCTCCAGTGAGGTAGTGCAAGACTATATAAAAACCTGCCTTAAAGAGCAGAGTCATCAGCGCTGCTGGTAGTGCAGCCGGAATTTCTTTGAAAATCAGGTACTCTTTAAGCACATTTTCATCATAATATATCCAATATAGCTTTTATTACATTTCTTCTCCCTGTTCTACTTCTGGTTTAACCATGTGTGAACCAAGATAACATGATTAGACACCTTGTTTTTCACCAGTCATTTCTGTTTGCAGTCTTCCATAAAGTGCTTCAAATGAATTTTAATACGTTGATGGTACTTACTGAAGAGATTAATATTCATAATAAATACCCCTTAGAAATAATCTTCAGCAAATCCTTTTGACAGAGGAGTCAGGGCTGCTAACGACAATAACTACTACAAAATGCAATTTGGTCAATTACTTTAATTAAATTTCACTCTGTAATGTCTTCTCATTTATATAGTAAACTAATAGGGGAAAAGTACATCATCCTTATTTGCCTCTGCTTAAATGTCCAAAACTGTTTCCTTATGTTTTGTTTTAACATTTGCAGCTCTCCCAGCTTCGCAGAACATTTGAGATAATTATGGGTTTTACAAATAAAGCTTATTCTTCACCAAGAAAGGTTGAGACTTTCTTTTGAATATGCTTTCATAGAATAAAAGCCTTCGCTTCACAGATCCTAATCTGGTATTTACAGACTAGCTGATTTTGGATGGAGCCAGCATTCTGGCGTAAATGGTAGAAGTGTCTACATTTCATCGAATGCTTTTTTAATTATATCGTTTGAAATTGGAGTAAAAAGGAACACAGCTGTCTAGAGATTTTGGTAGCATACAGGTTATAATGAACTCATGAGAAATAACAGCAGCACTTTTTAATGCACTTTACTGCGTCGAACAAGGAATTTTACACTGTGGGCTACATTCTCAGCTGGAGTAAATTGCCATGTCTCTGGTTTCCTCACTGTACGACAGTCTGGTTCTGAGCTCCTTGCTAAAAAAATTGAACTCTTATTTTCAGCAGTTCATATAATAGCAGAGGATCTGGCCTGGGTTTATTATGGTGCAATAGTGTGTAAATATTAAGGTCATCTGTTATCTGGAAAAATGCATGAATTAAGTTAAAATCAGTAACTCTGATCCCACCCTGTATCAGTAAAATCAATAAAGCTGTTTCCATGAGCACTGTGAATATTCATGTGAACAATCATCAGGCATACGGGACTGGGAAGCAGGCATGTATGTCAGCTCAGCGACAGTTTTAGGGACAGCATTGTGCTGGGGAGCCCTGCATCTGCTGCTGCCATAATTCTGCCACAGCATTAGCTGCAAAGAAAGCTTCAAAAGGGAGAAATAGGTCATTTTATCTGGGGGTGAAGTGTGGAGGGATGGAAGGGGGAAACCCCTCTTCCTAAGCAAATATATTAGATGCTGAAGTTGAAACTTGAATTTTTTTCCCATGTGGTTTCACTGAACTCCTGTAAACTGCCGTGGTATCTTCACGGGTCTTCCAGTTTCTCTAAGGCTGCTATAAATTTCGTTGGGAAGACGAAGTCTTACAATGCAATTAACTCCAAAAGTGGTACAAAGCAACAGCACGCAGATACCAGGCTGCAGTACTTAGCACTTAACTCTGAAATTCTGATAAGCCCTATCAACTCCGGGTTGTGTTTAATGTTCACTCCTGCTTATATACTGGAGATACAACCTAGCGGTCACAGTGTTAACACTCCCCAATATCTATTACAATTAGTTTTTGATTAAGAGGCCTAGCATGGCTTTTGAAGCCTTTTATGTTGTGTCAAATGGCTAGTGATGGAGTGAGATGCACAGACACCTCCCAGTAACAAAGCATCTTGTAAAAGGTTTCAAGTGAACTATTTTATCATCCTAATGGAAACCAGATGACTCTAACTCCCCCTTTAATTTCAACTATTTACTGAAGAGTCCTTGTTTTGAATTACTTAAAGATTTATTCCAAACCACTATCTCATGCATTAAGAATCACTAATAACAAAGCCATTCTGAGCGGAGCAAAGCTTTTAAAGAATGTGACTATGCCATTGCATTTATTCTTAAGTTTAGACCGCGTTTTTTAATGGCTTTCACATTTTTCTATCCTGGTTTATTTTCTTGGGTTTTTATTTTTTATTTTAGTATTTTTCTTCCTTGAAATCCCGAGCACATATTTCTCCAGCCTTTTCTAGTCCGTGCTGCAGTTTCCTGCCCTGCTGACAAGGTCATCAGGCTGGAGCCTGGGTGGTGGAGCCAAACCCGTGCGTGTGCTCCCGGCCCCATCTCTCTTTGTCCCATCCTCAGAAAGCATCTATTTTGGGTTTCCTCAGTGGGCCTAACAGAGGAAGGACTGCAAAACAAGGGCCTAGGGGGGAAATCTTGTCCACCAAGCTTAGTTATTTCCCCTGAGCAGTAACATTTTCCGAAGATGAAATTTGTTGCTTCATGTTAGCTGATGGCTGGAGTCACCCCAGCTCCGCAGCTCTCCCCCAAAAACACAAGAGGACCAGGGGGGATGCGCTTCCTCTGCCCTTGCCCACTGTCTGCTTCATGCTCATCCCTTCCTCCCAGCCACATCGCCCTCTGCGTGGCTGCCGAGGAAATCCTGAAAGAAACAGGATTAACGGGATTAGCAGTGCAGAGCGGGTCTCCTTTCTCTGCTGCTTCAGCATCTGCTGCCTCCCGGCCTGGGATGCGGACCTCCCCATTTCCGTGGAGCCTCGCAGAGACACAGAAATTGCTCTTAATGGGCACGACCATGAACTGGTTTTCATCCCAAAATGTGACACCGTTATTTACATCTGCCAGTATTTTACCCGGCTCTCCTGCTCCCTGCGGACACTACCTTCTCAGATGTTTCAGGCAACACAGCTGCAATATTCTTTTGCCAAAACGCCCTTTTGACTCAGACTGTAAAGTGCTTCAATATATATTTTAGTGGCATTAAAAGGATTAAAGAATAGTGTAGTTAATTAAATAAAGATAGATTTTTAAGGTAAATTTATGAGAAAAAGATACATGTTAGGAAAAAAGAGGGTGAAGAAATACAGCTGTCCAAGCATAAGAATAGGTTATATATTAAAGCGTAGTCGTTAAGCGTCTTGCGGAAACCGTAGCTGTATTGAATAAGAAATTTGGACAAATAGAAGATGCTTTATTTTTAAAAACATTAAGCAGACTTTTGTTGCAATGGATGTCAATAACTATTGACCTTTTGCGACCATGAATCTTCCGAGCCCCAGAAACAAGCAGCTAACAAATCAAACACCCACTCCAAATGGAGAGCTCTTCATCCTTCACGGAGATTTCTACTGTGTGAATATGCATTTTCAAAATCTAGATCAAACAGAGGCCCTTAGTGCCAGCTTTGCACGTGCGAGGTGTGGGACACAAGTAGAGTCCTGGCCATGGGACGAGGGGAGGGAGGGAGGGAGTGAAGTGTCTCAGTGCAACTGAGCCTCAGGTGACACCAAACAGGGTGCCAGAAGATGAGGTATGTTTGGCATATAGTTGTCTGCATCTTAAAAACGCTAAGAACAGGGAAGTATCGGCGTCTTGTCCCCTCTCATTCTACCATAACAAGAAATATTTTTAGAGCAATGGATGAAAAACTATTACTTAATAACTCACCGTCATTAACTAGGCTTCCGTATCGTATGGGGTAACACATAATGGTAGGTCTTATTTGACAAACGGGGAGCAGGGACCACAAAATGAAATGGTTACGTGTTTATGAGATGGTAGAAATGTTGTTAATTCTCAGTTCTTTAGTCCAGTTCTTAGGCTGAATTACACTGTAAACCTGAGACTGCCTATAAACTGTACGCATACATAAATATTTCTGGATGTGCAAAGTCCATATGATGCACACAAAGATGGTGACTTCTGCATATCATTAAGAAAACTTTAATAAATTATGTTTTGGTAAAAGTTAGGGAAAAAGGCTCTCCTGCCAGTATAACATGAATTTTCTGTTACTGGTCGCATCTCTAGGTCCACAGAAGACTCCTGCTTCTCCAAGTCCATCATCAGAAACCCTTTCTATTACATTATGAAATATTCCCCTTACTAAATTTACTTAGACTTCCCTAATACGTCATCTCTCCTATTGCTCTGCTCTCTGACTTTACCTTCTAGATGATCTTAGATGTTATTACAACTTCACTCAATGCTTGGATAGCACTATTATTCAAAATCACCATGATTTTTTTTCTTTATACTAGAAAAATGCAATACTTTTCTGTAGGGACATTTTTTCACACTTTCCTATAGTATGAGTACCACTATGATTATTGTTGAACTATTTGTGAATTCCACTCCCTTCCAGTCTGCAGTTCTATATGTTTTGTACCATTTTTAGTTAAAATAATAATTAAAAGTAAGAAGCCAACTGATTAGCATCCATTGAATTTGTCAGTATGAAAACATGCTAAGAGAAATACAATTAGTCTCAGATCTGTCTGCCTTTATTTCCTAGCCTGTATGACCATGGACCCATTTAGAGTCCAGTCCACTAGGACTAATTGGGGTTATAGGACTGAGACCTGACTTCATGTATTTGTATCCGTAGCAAAACCCTTTACCCACTGAAGTTTCACACCTACCATTAATAATTTTGGTATTAATATGGAAAAAAAGATAGGGCTGAAAAGGAAAGCTGCCTTGGAACTGACAAGCCAAACAGAATTGAGAACAAAATCTTGCTTCTTAGGAAGTGGGAGGCAAATGCTGACACCTTACTTTTTAGGAAAGGTGTTGGTAAAACTTGTACTATTGGCACTTTAAGTATATTTTGCTCAGAATCAATAGGCAGCTCTCGTGTTTGTTGATGGAATGTTAAATCCAAATACTCATACATTTTAATATCTTTCCCGTAATGAACAAAGGGAGGAGTTATCTTGTTATTATTATTTTTTTTAAAGCCAGATATATTTGGGGATGAAATCAATTCTTTAAATATTTTATGTTCTGTAGAGTTGTCTGCAAGACAGCATCAGTCTGAGGATCAATTGCAGAATGAACAGCTGTGCATTACTTTTTTTCAGTGATTCAAATAACTTTACTGTCCATGAATTAAAAAATAATTTGTTTGTGAGTTGAGAGAGAGAATGAAGAATGAGAAATTAATGCCTTAAAGTTAGGCTCCTCTAGGTTTAATTTTTAGATTCTTTTAAATATTGGTCCTTGCCCTTTCCAAAGTTATTTCTGTTAGCTATTTTCCTAAGCCTGCTGTAAACTGCCAGTTTTCCTCTGTGTTAATTATTAATATGACCTGTTTATGTACCAGTTATCCAGCTAACCATTAATGTCTGTTTACTCATTGATGACCTTTGCAACTACATGCCAGGCTCTTGGCCAGTAAATGTCAACATTTTTTAATAACCTAAAAATACTCTTCATTGCTTAAGATTATCTACCTATTTTTTTTTTTTTAATGTGAAAAACAGAAATTAAATACCTCTTGTAATTCACAGACTTTTGTACAAGGCTATTTCAGCCAAATGGCACAGTCAAAATAAAAGAAAAAAAAACCTCTCTGATGTTCTTTGCTTCTAGTCTTGTTTTAAAATGAATCACAACAGGAAAAAAATACAGCTCCATGATACAGGCATAGTAAAATGCTTTTAAAAAAGAATTACCCTAAGTAAATTTTCAGGATTTTTTTTCTTCAGATTTTCAGTATTAACCCAAACGGAAATAAGATCTCTTTTCCACATATCCTACTAATAGCTAAAGGCTACACTGGGGACACAACTGATTTAAAGCTGAAAGTGGTGACACTAATTTTTATCCATGATTACAAACCCTATGCATATTTTTAATTTTTGCTTGCTAAATGTGTCTAATTTAAAAAGACAAGCAGTAGCCTATGATGAAAAAGTATTTGAGGACACTTCCCACTCAAATTGATGTGTAGGGTGGCCTCATCCAATCTGCCACTGAGATAAGTGGAACAGGCAGCTTTCTTCTTCCTTGGTCTACTAACATCCTTTCGTATGAAGAGCCTTGAAATATTATCTTTGTGATCACAATTTGCAGGTCTGAAATTGGCTTCCTATTGAAATATTTTCAAATATTAGCATCATCCCAGCCATAAGTAATGGTGATGGCATTTACAGGGATTGTAGCTTTGATGTATATGTAGGTATATGTTCACATTTTCTTGTTCATTGGAGTTCTAACTTCAGTAAAAATTAGGTGTTTTTTTTAGTTACAGCCTTGAACACTTGCTGTGACTGTCACTTCATGTTGAATTTATCATACAGAATGTAAGTAGTAAGGCTGAGGAGCAATCTGTCATAAACCATTGTATCAATAATCTCTGAAGGGGTTTGTTTTGGTCCTGGGTGGGAGGTAAGCTTTCTAGATCCCTACCCTCGGCTGCATAGACAAATTGTGCTCAGTAGTATTGTTTCAAAGGGATTTGGCTGGGCTGCAACACATTGACTTAAACACTGTGCTACTGTACAGGGTGGTTATACAGTACTTCAAGCATATAAATGCCTTTCAGGTTTTCTGTACTGAATGATAACTCACCTTGTCTTTCTCGGTGAGGTAGGTAATAAATAGAAATCTGGACTGTAACTGAGACATTCTGACTTAGTTAGATCTTCTGGTGTCCTGAAAAAGACAAGTAGACTCAATTACCATGCCAGCAACTACATAAAGATTGTCAAATTAAATCCCAAAACCTATGTTTAAATAACCGTATGACAAAAACTGAGGAAAGGCAGGAATATCAAGCTCTTCTGACATTTTGACCTGAAGTTATAGCACTGTGGAAAAAAAAGAAAAATGCTTTTTAAAGTGTGCGTTATTATCTTGAAAGACAGAGGGACAGGACTTGGTCAAATCCATCTTAGCCTAGAGGCGTGGGCAAGTGGTGCTGCAACCATTAATCCATTCTGCGTTCCTGCTCTTTATTGAGGTAATCCCACAGTTTATTTGATAAATATGTAAACATACAACTAAAAGGAAAAAAAAATAATATGCTACATTTTCTTGAGAGTCTTTCAACCAGCACCTTAATTAAGCCGCCAAGAGCCATGTGAGCTGGATAAGTGTTATATTGAATTAGCGTCACCCACCACTGACATGGAGCTATCCCAAGGTTCAAGCACAACAGCTGTCTAATGGTGTATAGTGACTCTACACAACAGGGTAGAAACTAAGAAGCATACAGCATCCGATTGAAACTGCAGGGAGACACGGGAGAGACTGTAATTATTTCTGTTGGAACTTCTTCAGAACATTGGCTTGGCACCCCAGTCTTGCAAAGCATGCCGTGGAAACTTTAATGAGCTGCAGTTGTGGAGGGTAGGCTCTTTCTTTTAGATATCATTGAAAGACAACAACTCAGCACACCTTAGCATCAAGCTAGGAAATGAATTCAGTGCTGACTCAGAAGACGGTGCATAAACCAGAGTCGTCAGCACCATTCCTTGCAGTAACTAGGTCTTCCTTTGAGGTGTCTCGTCTAAGACTGACCTAGCGTGACACATCTTAGCTTGTGACACAAGGGACAAGGCTCAAATGTAATATTCCTCTGGGAAATAGTGTCCTGTGTTCATCTACTTTTATGTACAAAGCAATGACATATTTAATCAGGGCTTTCCCCCCCTCAAGATACTTTTTATTTACAGGGAGCTGTTTAAATTTCCCAGATAAATATGTATTCAGGGTCTTTCCAAGCTATATAATGTGCTCTGTAGATCAGAGCAACTCCATTTAAAATTGTTTTTTAGAAACACAAATTATAATTTGATAGGCTGGAACAGCTCTATCGGTTTCATAGATAGCTGGGCATTTATTTTCCACTATAAAGATCATAATATTTACCCAATGGACCAGAACAGCTCCTTCTTAGCCTTTACTCCCTCTATTATGCCACAATTATTTAAATACAGATTCTGCTTGCATTACTTATTTTGTCCCCAAGTGGATGGGGATCACTTGGGTGAGTGAGTAAAAAGGGCAGGTTTGTCTTTTACATCCCATCATCTCCTGAAACACTGTTTAAAGATCTGGATAAAATAGGTAGAGATTAAAAACTGATGGCGTCCATGACTGTTTTTATTTATAATGTATCCTTCAGTTCTCTGTCTTGTTCAGTGGGAGAGTGGGTTATTCAGCCATGTGTTCTGTGCATTGCAGGTGGGAGATATTTTAAATGCCTAAATGCTGACAAGGTGAGTGGTTAGGGCAGGATTTCATTATATACCTATATATATATTTATATATGAAAGCATGAGAATAATTTCCATGATTATTACATTCCTGCTTTATTTTTGTATAACCGCAGAAGGCAGGAGCATAAATCCATACTGCAGGGATATGCGTTATCTTGTTATTTATTTGTGGAGAGCCAACAGAGTGTTTGATGCCATATGGACCGGAGCAGAGGAGACACATGTTCGGAAGTGCTTTTCCTAGTGGGATCACGGAGATGTTACTGCTGCAGTGGTTTCCTCATGTGGGGGCAATGCTACCTTAGATTTTCAGAACTCTGGGAACTATTACCCACTGAGGAAAATTATCAACTAGTGTTGTCATCAGTGGGCATTGCCTTGGGGTTCCCTGATGTTAAACAACGGCCATTTCTGTACATTCCGCATGCCCTTTTATATCGCTTAATTTATAATCTCAGTTCTCAGGGTGTCTGATTTAAAAGAACCATTTTATCTGGCATCATATTCCCTGATTTTGGAACAGGACTTATTCTTCCTTTAATTTCTTTTAATATTTTCTTTTTCTAATAAATTAATACAGAGACATAAATGTAATCATTATGGATCTAAGAGCAATACGTATCCAACCCATTTTAACTGTGGTGAAAGATATGATCTGTCAGCTTATTCCCTTCTCTAACTTATTATTCTAGACTTCGTGTCTCCCTTAGCAAGTGTGTCCTCACAGCTGTCAATACGCAGCCATAGAAGTAAAGGTGAGAACCATATTCGGTATACACGGTTTCCCTCATTTAAGAGGTTAACCAAAGATGTTGCAGGGTGTCACTGCATTTTTCACCTACGTGTGATGATGGCTGAGCTGCAGGATGGCTAAACTGTTGGATTTCGTGTTTTTTACATTGTACGTTTCATCCAGCTCTGACTCCTTTCTTTCACAGCCCCTTTCTTCAAAGAAAATGCCCTGTCAGCAAGTTCCCCCTCCTCTGTCATGTTCTACTCATTCCTCCCCTTGTTCAGCTGGTCCAGTTCCAGCTCCACTACAGGCCTCTAACAACACAAAATATTTTCTTTCTTCCAGAAGGCTCATTCTGATTTATATCCCAGATGAGCAACTCAAAAAGCATATGAACAGTGAAACACAGTTTGGATTTCAGTGAAACACAGTTATACAGAGTTAGAAGAACTGAAATTTCCTGAAGTTCAGGGACCATCTAGAATGGGGTCTGAGCCAAAGGTATTTTCTGAGCAAGAGTTCTTAAGCAAAGGATTTTCCTGATTGAGAAAGGAATGGATGAATGTTAGATGTTTAATGCGAGTAACGAAGAGTCTTCTTTTCCTCTGGATAGTTACAGTACTGGTTACATGATCAGTGTATTGTCAATCTAACTGTAGGCTGCTGATAAAAGGCAGTTCTGGCCTTAGCTACATACTTATCTTTCCATCTAACGTGCATTTACACTCCTTATCTGGCCAGATTAACCTGAGCAAAAGCTACTGTCTTTTTCATCCCCCTAGTAAGGTTAGTTTTGAGATGGTTCGGTGAGCTGACCCTTCTGAGTGTGCATTTACACCATTGCTAGCTCTGACACAACTTCAGGGACATCCAGTCCACGGTGAAGATGAAGATGAGAATCGCAGCAGCCTGGGCACCAGCAAAAAACCTCCATCTGGGCGCAGTTTTGACCAGGACAGCACTACAGTCATGGGAGTTTGGCCCATCCATTAATGTCTGTCTAAACAGGGTCATTGCAGGGTCTGTTAGAGAGATCTAATTAGAGGTCTGTTTTTTTCTTTAAAAGTCCTTGCCTCGTATTTCCCTTACTTTTCCAAACACCCTGAAGTAGACGATACATCACAATGAGGTCAAAGCAGAGGGAAGGGAAAAAAAATGAATCCCAGCAGCCCCAGAACAATGACAGTTTTCATTTATTATCTAGAAGTCATGTGAGTTTTAAAGTCACCAATCATCATCAAGAGAAGAATGGAGCTAGATGCTTGACAAGGAAGGTGCTGTCTGTGGCAGCATAATATTCAATTTACTGCCAAGGCTAACTGACTTCTGAAGCAATAGGAGAATAAGTGAAATAATTTTCTTACCTCAAAGGTAATATGGCATCAGAATTACACTAGCTACTTTCAGTTGACCCCTTTTAAAACAAAACAACAAAACAAAAACAAAAACTTCCCAATTTTATTTTAGTCCTTGAAAAATCAGAAGTTCTTAAAGCTGTCTTGGGACCATATCACAAAAAAAAGTCTTTCTTAGTGTATCAAGTGTGCAAAGAAAAACCTAAAATACATACCTACCAAAAAGCACATTTTGTTGTCTGCCTGAGGTTGCAAACAACCTGCAACAAAATCCGAACTGCTCCTTTGGCATTAATTTTATTCTGTCCCGAAAGCAGCATGTTCTTTGTGAAGTTTTTGGTGGGGGTCCTTGCAGGATGAGGGCATCGGATTTCCTTAACATGACCCTGCCCAATTCCTAAGCCTATATATTGTCTATTTAGGGAAACATTCCACTGTCCTTGCTCATGCTGAGCACTCCTGTAGATATAAATCATTATGCTGTGGAAGCAGACACAATTCAGCATGACTAACGGACCCTTCTGTGCTGATGAACATTAATGGATGTGGCATCATACATGTTCATAGAGCTGAAACCAGTGGGACAGCTGGAGTAAAGTGCTACTCGCTGCGAGTAAGCGTAGCAACCCCTGAGCTGTGGATAAGTAGTCTGTTTGGGATAAGGATCTGCCAAAGTATAGAAAAGCACTTTACTGAGCTGGATAGCTTAAGTAAGTTTTAACTTATACATTTATGTCAATAATCACACTTCAGAGTTGGAAGGAACTGTAAGAATATTAAGCCAACAAATACATAGGTGCAGTAGTATAATCTTACAATGTGGGATTGTCTGTCATCGTAATCGTCAAACATAGTCAATAAGGGGTAGTTTTTAATGCTCAGCAAGTGGTTAAGTTCGGCAAACTTAAATGTTTTCCAAAACAATTTGTATTTAGTAATGGCTACTACAAAATCCATTTGCCCATAATCAAGCGAAGCTTGGAGGTGCTGGCTTTCTTAAGTGCTGAGAGTCAACAATATGAAAGTAAATAGTGGAGGACATTCCAAGATAGTATTAACACATTGATTTATTGATGATTGCACAATGGGAGGTTATCTTTTGTTAATTGACTCTGTAAATAAGCTCATAGACGTCTCAAGCGAAGAAAAAAATCTATTGCTACTAGAAAGTCTACAGGGTGAGGTAGCTACGCCACTCCATAAAGTGTCTACTGTGCTGTAAAACTCCTTATGTCTGGCTGAGAGGTATTTCTAGCAACAAATCCCAGCAGGTGGTCATGCATATGTGGTAAGTGACACTCAAAATGTTGTTAGCATGGACTACCCTGTATGTGAAAACGTTTACCTTGGATTTTGTAGAAAAAGACAAGCATGGAACAAGGAGGGACCATCCTGCTCACAGATACATTTACAAATCAAGTGGTCTCTGTACATCATTACATGTCGTGGTAGATCTTTCCAGGCGATATCTTGCAGATCCACTTCTTCACTTTGAGCCAGGACCCATCTTTGCTACCTCAAATCTAACGCCAAATCATCACTGGTTCATCAAAGCTATGCTGCTTGATACCTCCCTATGAAATATTTGACAGATGCTTAGACATCAGCACAGAGCCGTGATCAATCTGAACATCCTACTTCACTTGGTGTAAGATCCAAGAGGGAAAGTCCTTTGCTCCTGATTCAACAGATCTGAGCTGTGAGCAAACATAATTTCTACTTTTGGCTGACAAAAGCAGATAGACAGGCGGAACAGGAACACTTTGGCCACAGAGCTACTGTACGGGGACAACCCAGTAGTACATTTTTATTCCTCATCTGTAAAATGTCATGAGCTTTCAAAGAAATTGGCTGCTTCTAGCCGGTGACCCTTATAAGCCACCTGCACTGAGTCACACTCCTTTCCCTGTCATATCAACAACCTCAGTGTACAAAAACCAAACAACCTGTGCCACTTCTCTAGGAAAGCACCCAGGCTGTGAGAACAAAGGCTCTGCTGTTTCCTAATCTCAATAACAATTAAGACATCAGATTAATAGAATCTTTAAATGCTTTGATGGATGTGGAATGCTCTCTGTTTGCATTACTATAAAGCCTATCAGTACCCTTAGCATTAAAGGGCACAAGGGAACATAAAATATCAGGGTTGCAAAAAAGACCAAGCATGAAGTCTTGCACTGAAAAAAAAAAAAAAAACCACATGTCATTTCTTGCATGCCCAGCTTCTGGAATTTCTGCTCAGCGTCACCGAAGCCTGAAGTTTACCTCAGAGAGGACAGGGAATTCCCTTCCTTCATGAGATGTAGTTTCCTTTTTTATCTCCTTCCCCTTGTTCCTCGACACAAAATTGCATTCAGCGGTTCACTTAATGACTGTAATGCCCTTGGTTAATAGGATTTCACTGCAATTCCTATCCTTTAACTTGGCATTGGAGCCCGGTGTGCATTGAGTGTTAGCTGGGTATTTTAAAGTGCTGTCTGCCTGGGAACAGCATGACAGCCCGTTCTCCCAATATTCTGAGTAGTAATCCTTGGAATTACCCTGGATCAGGCAGAAGTGTAGACCTTGTGTAGAGGACTCAGGTTTCTCTGCTGGGATCACATCTCATGCAAAGATTAAAGGCCACATCCACAAAGATATTTAGGCTCCGATAGGAGTGAGGTGTCTGAATACCTCTCAAGGGACTGGCCCTGACTTCATTTAGCACACCTGTCTGACAGCCAGGAGTCAGAGTGCTGACCTGCAAAACCGATGGTGAATGCCCGCTGATTCCCTTTAAAACAGCTGCTGAATTTCTGTGGGGACTCTGTAAAAAAGTTTTTTTCTGGAAAGAAGCCCTGGCTAAAGGGAACCTTTGGATCCTTTTGTTGGGAGAGAATGGTGAATTTCACAATTTTAAAAAATTGTGAATTTGAAAAACAGCTCAGGGGATGAAATTCGTATTTCTCTTTTCAATCAGCTGATCTGTTGTGACCTGTTAGGTGCACTTTGTGGCACGAAAGTGCTTTTCCATTCCTCATTCCATTGCTCAGGGTCTATAAAAAGAGCGACCATGTTGAGGGATTTCTGAACAGACTCTCTCGTTCCTGTCACTGTCCCAGGAGGATTAGAGTTGCGGAAGCTTAGAGTTAGGCTCATACTTCCCTCTTTCCAAATGCCTGGCTCAGAGATAATGGTCTTTGTTTAGGAAGCCTTAATATTTCCAAGGCAGTAGTTGGGATGATGTGTTTTCATATTGCCTCTCTCCCTCGTGTTTGGTGCACTCTCCCTCGTACGAATTCAGTAACTTCCCCGTAATCCAAGCCATTCTCTGGAAGCATCAGTGACTCCGTTTACGTCTTTGCCACCTTTTCTAAGAATGTGCTCATTTCATTGATCCCATGTTTCAACGCAGCAGTTGTCCCTGCCATTATCCTTGACCTAATCATAGCATTTAGGGATCCGCATGTCTCATGGTCACAGATGAGCACATGGATAGAAACTGCCTTACAGACCTACCCATATAGCTTGCTTTAGATCCATGAGAACGGCGTGCGAAATTCCTCGTAGGTCCAGTTTCTTCTGAGCTGCGAGGGCCAAGATAGTTGTACTTCATAATCTGCTGGAATGCTTCTTCGCTTGCTTGCCGTAGCCAGTCCCGCGGAGGAAAGAGGGGGGAGAGGATGTGCTCCAGCCCTAAGATCAGATGTCGGGCACAGGTGCTGGCAGCAGAGCAGCGGAGCAGCCCCCTGGTATGAAATCGCAGGCTGGCCTCGTTCTGCGGACCTTCTGAAAACAGCCCGAGATTGTGTATCATGAGTTATGACTGCGATATAAAACTGAAAGCCTGACTGCATCTGTTAGTTAAAAATTGCTGTGAGAGCTTGGGAGGCTGCTAGCTCAGAGTTTCAGCTAAATCTCAAATAGGGTGGCTGCACTATACCTTCCTAATGAAATGCTCTTAGTTTTTGTTGTGCAAGTTAATTTTCACTTCCCCTCTCGCTCACAAGCTGACATGGATTAGAGATATCGATGGAGACACCTATTCACCACATAAACCTTGGATTTGGATTCATATCTTGCCTTCTTCCCCAAACCTTGTAATGTTCTTCGACGTGGAGCTGCCACTTTTTGTCCCAGGGGCCACATGTCTGGGGAAGAAAAGAAATCTCCTTTCACGGAGGGCAAAGTTTCAGTTGACCCAAGACATATGTTGAAGCAAAACCTGCTTTTTTTTTGTTTTTTTTTTTCTCAAATAGGCCAAGAGCATGTATAAAGACTGGTTTTGCACAGCCAGTTTTGCACTTTGCAAATGAAGAAGCAGCTTTGTAGAAGATGCAGAATACGTACAATCTTTTACACCTTAATTTTGATGGTATGTGCTGTGTTTTTTTCTCATGGTCTGGCTGCTCATAGATGTTCTGCTGTATGTTATTTTGTCATCCTGTATCACAAGTGAAGTATTTGTTCCTGTTCTCATGGAAATGAATGTTAGACATCTCCTTGGCTTCCAGAGGGCAGTGTCAAACCTAAATGAGGAAGAGGTAGAACAGCACTGGAATGAGACACTCTTAAAAGCCTCTTAAATGATCCAGGAAGGAGCATTCATAAGTGCTCCTCTTCCCTCTAAGACACTAATGAGTCACTCCTTAATCAAAATCTGTCTACACAGAGCACTGTCCTACTGACACAAGAGCAAGCTTCACCTCTGCAGACCTTTAAAATAACTTGTCTGAGCTTTCTTTCTCTTAGAGGACATGACTGACCACAGTGACCTCGCTCCTCTCCACATCAGGTCATCAGATGAGTTCATCCTAGAGATGCAGGGGGATGTAGTATTCCTTTCACTTCCTGTCTTAAACCCTGGTCTCACAGTTTTAGTGCAGGCTGCTCAGGAGATTGCTACATGTCCGTCCCCCTTCCAGCACCGGCAATGCTCCAGTAATGGCTGAAATGATCTTTCTACATAGTTTGCATATCTTATTTGGTTTGTTTATGAAACACTTTGGATCATTTTGAGATAAAAGGTACTATATAAATGGAAGTCATTATTAAGTCGGTAAACAATAATAGTGTTAGCTCCTTGCTGTCAGATGCTACAGCATGTTAGGTTGCCACATGCACTGCATGGCATTATTTTTCTATTTCTTTTACACTCTCGATGGCTGAAGGCATTACCAAAAATGATTCTCATAGAAATTTTTATGTCGGCCCAGTGTTTTCGGCACAGGAGGTGCCTTGCAGAGTTTAGAAGGGAAACTGCCTTCCTAATAACTCATAGCTGTTGTGGCTACTATGTAAATCTCTTTATCCAATCAATCAGACATGAAATAAAATACACTGACCTGATGCTTGGCTAGCATGTAAATTCCAAGTCACATGAGGCCTGGGGAGTTATAGTGCAGAAGAAGGAGTTTTCATTCCCCATTTGTAAGATGATATCTGCTGTGCTCATTAAGCGAAAATATTTTGGGGTCTGTGTCTTACAAGGTAAACTTGCTCTATTGTGCAAAAGAACATTCACTGAAATAGCTAACATGGATCATCTGATGACATTAGCTTTGTAAGTAATTTCCATGATGTCAAGGGTACACTGGAGATTAAAGGAGGATTAAGACCTACTTGCACAGTCAAAGCATCACAGTAAATTGACTTGACTTGGCAGGCTGCACCTCAAGTTGGCAAGTTTTCACTAACTAATCATATAAAATCCAGGTTTGTGGTGTTAGTTAGACTACACTTTCACAGAGGCCAGGAAACGTTAAGCTTTCAAGGTGGGAGGTTTTAGGAGCTAAAGGAGGAAAAGGGAGGGGAGACTGTCAAGGAGAGTTTTGCAGTGTCAAGGTGCCAAGAGGTGCTAAGTAAAATAACGACCTGGTTTTACTAGAGAAGGCTCTGCTTTTAGGAGCAACCTGGTTGGATTCCTACCCAAAGGGCTTTTCCTGCAGTGAAGTTTATTTTTTCCCCTCCCTCTCACTGTCACAGAATGCAATCTCCTCTTAAAGGATCAGACCCCGCACAGGAACTTCACTGAATAAAGATGAGTTTATATTTTAAAAAGGAAACAGCTGGATTGCAAAAGCAAGGGAGGTAGGCAGCTCTTGTTTCATTAGCTAAGGGAAACTCAGGGCCCCAGAGGAGAACAACTGGGAGAGCAGCCATGACAGAGAAAAAAAAAAAAGGAAACAGAAGATCATAAAGAACTAATAATGAAAAATGGAAAGTGAGAATGAGCCAAGAAAAACAGGCAATAAATAGATTTTTGAAAAAAAAAAAAAAAAAAACTTGGGGGGGAACAGAAACGTAAAGCGACCAGGCAGGAAGAGAGCAGGGCAGAGTGTGTGGATTTTCTGGAAATGAAATAAATAATTCTGAAGTTTCACAGGAACTTGATGAAAAATGGGGAGCGTCTCATGGCTGATCTCTCGATCTGCAGACTGGTGCCCACTTCAATATAAAAACAAAGGAGGAACACCGTATAATTGCCCAGCAATTTGTTTGCTGCTTCCTCTGGAAGAACAGAGTGAGTTTGGCTGGGCAGGAGAGTCCAGGCTCCAACCATGCTGATGAATTAGGGTCCTGTAAGAGCAGCTTATAAAAAATGCATCTGATGATTGTTTAGAAGGGTCCAATCAACTGTTTATCTGTACAATAATCACTGGATGATGAGTTGGAGGTAACCTGGGTGTGGGACAGTGCATAGCGGGAGTCTCTGAACGGTTTCAGATGAAGAAAGAGGAGAGATTGAAGGAAGAGGGGGCTAGGAAGAAAAACAGATACTAGTCTGTCCTTCGTCTTGAAATCTGTTCATTGTGATAAAATATATAAACATGGCCAAGACTTCATAGTCCAAGAGAGAACAGATTTTTTTTTTCAGCTGCCCTTCAATTACATCCATAATAATCCTGCAGCTTTATATGGTTTACAGACGACACTTTGCCCAGCAGAAATGGTGCTATTCTTTAGATTGTGCTGTGCTCATTAGGTTTTAATAGGAGCAGTTGTTTAAAGGGTGGGTGGGGGCGGGAGGGGGAATGCACTTGGTGATGCATAGTGGAATGTACATTAATCTTGTTAATGACAACACAGTTAATGGCTGGCAAAACATTACTTTTGAATTAACCTTTCTCTTGTGCAGGCTATACTTGAGAAACAGAGCCAGGACACTGAAGATACAAGGAAAGTGCATGAAGACAGGGATACAGGATTTCCTATGATTTTATGTTGTTCTTAATTAGGAAGCATATTGGCAGCAAATGCTAACATGTGTTGGGATGTTTAGCTGTAGCCAAATAAATGTTTTCTATTACAACTCTGAATTCTTTGCCTAGCCAGAGCCCATGCTGTTCTGTTCATGTCTTACAAAATCTCTTTATAAGTCATTTTGGGGGCCAATTTTCTGTTGGCTTATACTGCAGAGTTACTTTGAACATATGCACTCAGACTCCAGAAGGGTCGTTGTCCTCACAATTTTTTTTTTTTTTAATTCTAATTTTTTTTGAGTGATAAATGGGGAAGCCCTTCTTATGAAATGCTTCTGTAACCCAGCTAAACAATAGCCTATAGTGAGCATGCTCATTTAAAGCAAAAAAAAAAAAAAAGTAGGGAATGGATATGGCTGGTTTTCTACAGTCACATGTTCACACATAGACTGAATGAATAATCTATAATGAATCATTTATCTGACATTTAATCTTTTTCTCCTATTTATGAATGGTCTGCAAATACTCTGCTGTTTTATTTTTTTTTCAGTTCTGTTTGTCATTTCAAATTATTAGTTAAATAATTTTTGAGCTGGCTTGTAGGTTATTTGAGGGCAGTTTGCTGTAAGTATTCACAGTTCTTAACTCCTGTTATTTCGATGATGTGAACACATAACTAGAGTCTGACTTGAATAGTGAAAGTCTTTTCTAGTGCAAGTGGAAGTTTAGGGTTTTGCCTTTGCAAACCGCCTGCTGCATTTACTTTAATTATTATCTGGAATTTTTCTTGATGATCTGGCCACCTCTAGGTAGGAAGTCTGATTGATGTCTCATGCCTCTGTGTTTGAGTTTGTATGGTCAGCTTATTCTAGCAGAGTTTGAAGCTTGCTGAAACTGATTATCAGGCAGCATGGTCCCCACATATCAACATAAGGTATAGTTCCTGCTGCACAAACCGAGTAGAAAGTCACAAAGGGCATATTTATATGAGAAGTTAAAACAATCTTCTGAGTTGCTGCATTAGCCTTCTCCAGGCCAGTGCTTGCTCTGGGGGAGTCTGACATTGAGTTATCGTGGCCTCGTGTAAGCAGGCAACCTGATTCTTTCCTGCGAGGGACGGAAGATCATCAGTCCATGCATGCAGAAACACTTTGTTGATTTCTCTTGAAGAACTAGAGGATTGGAGTGGAATATGCCGAGTTTGGTTTACATCTGTTTCATAATATCTTTGCATCCTTCTGTTCCAAACTACTAAGTTACAAAGGTGGGGAAGATAAGACATATGTCTTCTTCTTGTGAAGAGCCCCCGTGTATCACTGTTGAGGCACTCCTGCTAATTAAAGCCTTCAGCACTAAGGTGAAAGAGGAAGAAGGGAGAGAATTCACTTGTGATAAAGGCTGCGTCTGGATTCAGGACATCCTTCATCCTTTCTGAAATAACAGAAACGTGCCAGAAAGCTGGAGTGACTCAACATATAAAAGCAGAGCTGCAGGCACAGCTAGTGGGAAAAACTAGTGGGGAACACAGATAACTTAAGTGGTTAAAGGTAACTCTGGCTAATAGGGAAAAAATAGGATTGTCTGTTAGTCTGGACAAGCCCCAGTGTCCTTCATGGCCTAGTAGCAGAAAAGTTGCTACCCAGACCTGGTGGTAAATGGTGCAAAGTTCTGAGCCGTGAGACAGTAAAAGTTATTTTCAGATTTCTGAGAAGGAGCTTGAGTGATTTTTAAGGTTATGTGTATGAATTCTTACTCTGGACTGATGAAGATTTTTCCCCAGACTATTCTGTGAATAATTTGAGCTAACTAGCCTCAAATCAAGTACATCTAAGTTAGTGTGAATGTATGTTTCCTCTGGTTATCAGTGCACTGTTTGACTTCAGTCATATTTTGATTCTAGGGCTTCATTGTTTTTTCTGATCAGAAAGTCCTTTGCTTCCCTTAGGTGTTCATAAAAAGTAAAATAACAAGAGTTTATCTGCCAAGACTGTTTTGCGTGGACTCACTTTGCTGCTAGAGGGGGAAAGAAGGTGCTCAGGGACTGACCATTAGCTAGCATGTAAGAAAGACAATGAACAATGGAGCTAAAAATAACTTGCAATCACGTAAGTATAGCAGTTGATCTGTGTTGCTGCAAATATCAATTTATGGTGAAAAGAAAGAAGACAAGTCACAGTATTTAATTACTTGTGAATGTGATTAGCTGCTTGAAAACATAAGGACCATATCATATCAAAATCCCATACCATAAAAAGAAACTTGCTCTTAATTTTCCTCTTGAATTGGACCCCATTAATCACTGTGAAAGTTTCAAAATGGTTTGACTGAAGAACTCAGATAACACAAGGCTTTCAGGAGGTCATGCTCTCTGATTGGCATTCTCAACCCTCTGTTGTCTCAGGTTCCCATCTTCTGGCTTTGCTCTAGCTGTAGAGACCTAACTGTATCTGGGCTAGGTTGCTCTGTTACTGGTTTGAAATCCTGTATGGGCTCAAGTTGCATTGGACTGGGCTGTTCAGCAGAGCATGGGGGAAAGAGAAGTAGCACCAACAATTCAGCTGTGCCTTGGAGCTCAGCTTCAGAGAAAGGTAGGGGTTGCAGTGGGGTGGCTGTGAACCTTGCAGAGCTTATAAGTAGACCTTACCAGGAGGATATTTAAAGGCTTGAGGCCTGATGTAGAGCAAAGAAATGACAAGCTTTAATAGAGTGGACTGGGCTGGTTAGGAGGAAGGAATGTCAAGAGAGTTTATGGGTGTTTCTTAAAGTTGAAGTAAATGTGTTTCATTCCTTTGATATGAGCACGTCTCTTCTTGATTTACCTGTGAATGAATGTCACAAGAGGTAGAGGTGGTTTTAACAGATGCTTGAAATGACAGAGGAAGCACAGAGACCGGGAGACTGGTTAACATTTGACTGAGGGCACACAACTCGCAAGCCTGCCTTATACTGGAGTTAAATCATCCCATCTGATGTACTGGGAGCTGGATCTCCACAGTTGTTCTTGTGGCTCAGAGAAACATTTGAACTGTTGAGTGGTTATTCACACCTAACCCTTTTTAGGATCACCCATTATTATTATTAACAACAGTGAGCATTACCAAGGAGGAAAAAAATAATATCATTCTTTTCACAAAAAGGTAAAAACATAATAGTGAATTAAAGTTCTAAATGATAGGACTGTTAACATAATGCCTTTTGTCTAGAATGAACTATAAAACACACATATATACAATGGAGAAAACCCTGTAAATGTGTAATGGACAAAAAAATATATATATAATAAAACTGTTGAAAGAATGCATTTTCTCAGCACCAAGGCTATCCATAAAATTTTTACAGTTTTCCACTATATAACATTATCCTTCATAAAAAATGATATTTTAAAGCAAAAAGGTTGGCAAAAGAAACAATTGGTAGTTAACGGAAGGACGGGATTACAGCACTGTGCCTTTGCTGTGAACGGTGGAATAGAAAATGAAAAACATTTGGGGCATTATATGAAGCCCAGCAGTCATGCTCCATATGGTTTGAAGAGTTGAGCAATGCTTGACAAAGATTTTACGACTTCATTTTCTTAACATTGAATATTATTCCTTCAATCTAGGCCTCCCACCCCATTCCTTGTCTTAAATTTCTCTCGCTTTTCAGACAAAGAAATCTGTTTTATTAGTATGTATCATTTATATTGAGTTTAATCACATCTGGTTTAATATGTTGTTTTGTTACCAGCATGGCCTTTCTGAGGAATGCCCTGTAATCAAGGTATTGAGGCAACACTGAGGTAATCTGGTCCCCAGATCCTCTAACAACTTCCTATTTGACCTGATGCGAGTTATTTCATCTCTTTCTATTTCAGTTACCTATCTGTAGAATGGAAAAAACAGTACTTTGGTACGTCGGAAATTATCATGATAAGTTTTAGGATAGATAGTTAGAGTTATCTGTATGAGACGACAGGTCAGTATTTCTGAATAATTGGATTTGGAGCACAGAACTTCCTGACTCCCAAACCTGTGCTCAGCCGGATCAGGAGATCAAAATTTTATCTCTTAGTTCACATCATGGCTTTCAAAAACAAATATTGCTCCCCTCTGTCAAGAAACAGAGATTGATTGGTTGCTCATCTTCAGTCTGCAATCTACTGCCATGCACGATGCCATCAGTAGAAGGAAGTCCATAACCTTCCCCAGAAATTCATATGGATTATTCTAATATTTATTTGACATTTAAATCATTGGGCACAGCTGGGGATTGGGGCAAGTTGTACGTTTGTAATGATGTGCACACTCATCATGAAATGAGAATTCCTGCTGCAAAATGTGCATCATAGAAGAAAGGATATTTGTGGCTCACCTTCAAAAAAAAAGTTAAAAGGTTCAAGGAGATCTCGGCATTAGTCAATTAGCGTTAGACAATGCTCCATGTATGAGACATGCAATATGTTCACTGTTACTACAGATGACCTAAACTGAAGAATTCAGACCTAGATCCAAACTTTTTGAAAGTCTGAGTATTTGGATCTGCAGTCCTAGCTTGGACGAATCCCTAGGAAGGAATTACTGTTGTCATTTATTACAGCAATTCCCATACTATCCAATACAAACTAGATCTTTCCTGAAACATCACTTTTCATTTCATTTATTTTACTTCACTCTGAAAGGCAGCAGTCCTCTAACCCTTCTCCTGCTGCATCTGAGTACATGCCCTCACATGTGGCCCTCACATGCAGTGGTATTTCAGATGGCATGTTCTGTATTAGGTGGATAGAGTATCACTGGTGGTATGTTTTATCCCACAGACTCAGTACACTGGAGAGCACTCAGCTGGTTAATATTTCATTTGGATTCTTTTCTCTTTTCTTTCCAACCATCTATGTAAACTTTTAGACAGCCGGTCTGGTTTTAGGAGGTGATTTCCTTGCTGTGGATTAAGGATCCATTTGTGAGTCACTCTTCAGGCACTTCAGAAAAGTAGATTTCAGACCTGAAAGAATGTATTGTAAACAGAATAATGTGCTTTCAAAATTAGCTCACGTACCAAATTATGTATTTACTTAATACACCTTAATGGCTTTTGAAGAAGCCATTAGGCTCTATTGCGTAAATACTATGTATACCAAAATATGTATTTAACCTAGATAGGGCAGTTTCCCATTGTTGATTTTTCCTTCCTTCTTTACAAAGTTTTATCTTCATGGTCTTTTTAAGGTCTATTATTCTTGAAGAATTTATCCTCCAGGAGATTGTTTTGGACAGTGGTATCTGAGAGGGCAGGGAGGAGAGGGGGCTCCTGGGTTTTAATGCGTGGAAAGGGGGAGTAGCTGTCAGAGTGGCTCATAGGACCTTCCCTCAAATATTCTTGAGCAAAACAATTCTCTTAAAGGGAAGAATCCCACAGGGCTCTGTGTCCTGATTCTAACCTAGGGAGTGGGTCCTGTATCAGACAACTTGGTGTTTTGGTAGTGGGCTGACTGCGGACAGCCCTCCATCTCCATCACAGAGGTGAGTGGCAGAGGAAGAGCCCTTTGCTCCCACCAGCGGGGTGTGGGTGCTGGAGGTACCCTGCCATGGGGGCAAGCAGAGGGCTCCTCATGCCTTGGACCCCTTAGGGCAGGGTACAGCCTGACACTGCCAGCTTGGGAGTTCAAGGGGGCCTAAAGTTGTGCTGAGATTTCAGGCAAAGAACCCGAGCTTTTTATTTGCTTCTCCATCTGTGTATAAATATGGAGAACTGGGATAATGGTCCTTGACAGCGGCTGTGTAAGGATCACTTGATTAATGTTCAGGATTTGCTTTGAAAATGGAATTGTAAGAGTATTACATGTGAGAGGACTACTAAACCGTTTGGGACTGGCAGGGAAATAAGTACAAACAAGCTAAAACTGCTGTGTTTCACTGTTTAACTGCTACCTCCTGTAACTGGCACAGCAAGCAAACCATATATCTGCTAATGTCGCAGGTGTACTCACAGCTAGCTCATAATGGAAAAAAATATCCGTAAATAACTGCTCAGTTACAGCAAATGCCAAAAATTACAGTCTGTGTTATTCACAGGTGATTCCACCAATCCTAGTCACGTTCATCAGTTTGGAAATAGTAGCAAACCCATATCAAAACTCCAGGAAAAGATGTTATCTTGCACAGAAAATGCAGAGAGAACGAGTAGCTACGTGCTAAAAATAGAGGTGTTGCACGAAGCCCTGTAACTTTGGCATATAGTCATGAAATGCAGAGTGAGGGAGAGAGTGGAAAGCATTCCCGGCACTGGGCAAGAGAGAAATGAATGATGGACACACAGAGATGACCAGTATAAGGGAAAAATAAGTGTTTCCTAAGTTTTAGTGGAATTTACTGTAGACTTAAGTGTTTTTGTGGGCTCTGGAAAGTTCCTGTCTGTATTAACGAATCTATTAAGGGAAGGGAAACACTTCTGCAAACAGTTCTGATACGAGCCTGTGCAAACTCCCTAAGGGTTCACCTGGATCAGCTTGCAGGATGGAAGGGGGCAAGAAGACTAATTGGCCTTCTTAAGAAACTAGTTAATTGCAAGTACAATGAACATTATGAAAATGCATTCAATATTATGAATCTCTGATGTGAATTGCTGTCCTGCAAAAATCTTTTTAGCAGTCCTCTGGCTAATGTGACTTCAGGAAGGTATCTCCAGTTAAAGTAGGTTTGGATATACCTGATATTGTCCTGACTGATTTTTAAAACGGGAAGGATAGTAAAATGATAATAAAAATCATGGCCTATTATTAGTAGGTCCATTAATGATGCAGTTTTTTATCATTAACTTGTCTGCATGTATGAACAGAGAAGTATACCAGAAATGATTTTGTGCAAATGTATTCAAGCAATGTTATCAACTGCAGACCAAAAATGCAATTGGAGCTGTATTGTTCTTTTTCATTGACTTTTTGGTGACCACAGGAAAAACTGGTTTTAAAGTACAACACAGTAACACAGTCTAAAGGAGTGAAAAACTTGCAGAGCCAGTTTGGGTTGTAAGGGTGTGCTAACTGGTGACACAGGCGTGATGGTGGTTTTAAAATAAAATCGAAACAAAGAAGTTTTGTTGTGCTTTTTCCATATTCCCTTTAGGAAATCATACCCCATCTCCTCTACTCTTGTCCCCCAGATCTTCCTCCCGTCTCTCATCTCACCTACTGTGCCCTGCTTGCTTCTTTTGCATCTGTAGCCCTTCTCCTTTGTTGCTTCCCTCGGTACTGACCATCCCGTCCCTTCCAAGATACCCCTGACTGTGTATTTTTCCCACTTCATTTATTCTTGCACTGTTTAATAAAACTGTTCTTTTTTCTTTTTCTTTTCTGTTTGGTGATTGACTTAATAAGTAACTTTTCTGTGTGCCAAATGACTTTTTTTGATGAAAGGGTGAAAAACCTGCTCTATAGCAATTAATTGTACATATTTGCAATGTTTTCTGTCTTATTTAACCTCTTGGTTATCATCCTAAAAGAGTTTTAGATATATTTCCAGATTATATAGGGTTTTCAAAGTTGAAAGATTGTTTTTGAAAATCAAACTCAAAAATATTTCTTGAAGTTATTTAGTTATGTTTCCTAAAGTTTGACCACAACTACTAAAACTATGCCATTACCCCTTCTGTCCCCTGTGAAACAGTATTTTTATTTTCAGTGGTGGGGGAAGGAAAAGAGAAACTGAACCATTCCACAGTTTAGATTAAACACCATTTAGAGAATAGCTTTCTGTACTTTTGTACTACCACAATGACACACTTAACTCTATTAACCTGTAGCTGCTCCCTTAAAACCGTGCAGTTTGCACCTTTTTTTTTTCTTCCCAGGTACAGAGAAATTATTCATTCCTGGTGCCTCATCAGGCATGTCAAAGACAAACACTTCTATGTGCATCTGTATTTGGGCCACCCATCCTGAATGTGTAGCTGAGCTTTTCATGCTGAAGTCTCCTGAGTTAAATTTCATGCTGCATTTTCTCTGGGTTACCTACAGGTGCTATTTTCCTTGTTTTTATTAAAAAGCTAAAGCTGAGTTGTACTTCCAATCAAAAGCATTTTTGGGACCAGTTGGCCACTCTGAGATAAACCCATCCCATCTGAGGGGAAATGCAGCTTTGTCTTCACTGCAGTGCTGTGGCTTCAATCACAAGGAATTTGTCTACAGATATTCTATCAGAATATTGATCGATAACCTTTGTGCATTTACAGATTTCTGCCATTCTGCTCACAGTAAGATTTAGAGTCATTGTCAGTGACCTGTTTGAATAAATATGCAAAGAAATTAGATGGCTTCCAATTCCATACATGTGGATATGCACAGTTTAAGAGAAAACTGGGCACCATTTGGAATTATTATTCCTCAAAAATTCATAAAGATGTGGTGAAATGCTTAGACTGTATAACTTTAATCCAAAGTATTTATTCAGCTCCAATTTCAACAGATGTCTGAACAAGAGGGGAAAAAATACCCTATAACAAAACATCAGTATGCTTCCAGCCTTCCCATGCTAAAGTTTTATGGTGGTCAGTGGCAAATGTATTTTCCTCTCATGCTTTTGTAAAAACTATTTATCCTCTTTAAAGACTTATTTTTCCCTTATGTTGTTTGCTGCTGCCCTCTCTGTGTTGTCTGATTTTCAGCTGTAGGTTGAATACAGTTACTTTTTCACACCGAAGACTCCTGTTTTTGAATCCCATATATTGGTTTAATAAAACCGGAAAAAAAAAAAAACCAACAAAAAAAAACAGTGAAACATTTGGATCCATCTGGTTAGATGTGGGAATGTTACGATTGTCTGGACATCTGGGCAAGACAGTAACTGCTATCAGTCAGTTTGGCAAATAGATTTGCCGCTGCTCTAGCTCCTTCTGGATGGTCCAGAGGTTTTTGTTTGCCTAACAACGTGCCTGGTCATCCTCTCGTCAGCTCTACCTTTCTGCCTCCACTCTCCATCCCCACTGGTGGGGATTTTCCTCTCCCCCAGCGACAGCAACCCCTGCCTGGCTCTCGATACTCGCCGTGCTTTCCTCAAATAGTATCTTTCCATAGGGGATGCGCGAATCCTGTTGTTTTACATCACGCTGTCGCTGCAGCCGCAGGCATTTGTCTGCACATGTCCCCTATCAAGAGATGGAAATGCGTTTCCTCATGCCTGTGCTTGCAGCGTGGGCGATCTCCTCCCAGCCGCACGCATCCTGCCTGCCGGCGCTCTGCCTGCGGCCAGAGGCAAACCAATGCTGCCCGCACCTCGGCAGCCGGCGTGGGAAGGTGCGGCTGGGGACGCGGGCTGCCCGTGGTGTTGAAACCTCCATTATTAGGTCTGTGACAAAAATATCACCTTGGGCTCTGTTTGACAGTCAAACCCCGTTTCACAGCACACGCAGAGCATCTGACGGCGAGATGCAGGTAGGTGCCAAACCCCGCTGCAATCAGCGTGGCACAGCCTGTGGGCAGTGGCTGGGAACCTGCTCAGTACCTCACTGTCATTTGATGCTACACGCTTCCGTGTCTGGCCCATAAGCACATGCTGGAATTCCTGAGCATGTGCGTAAAGTTAAGTACTTAAATGCTTTGCTGAATAGGAATTGACTGAACATGTGCTTAAGTATCCTGCTGAATTACAGCATTAATCATTTTTACAGCTGACAAAATCACTGCCCCAGAAAAATATTCTCCAATTAGAATGAACGGGATTATTTCTTTCATTTGTGTGAAATAAACGTGTTCCCAGTTGTACTGAATGTGTTCTCTTTTCTGTGATATTAGAAATCATTTTCCATAAGATTTCATATTGCTCAGGAGAAAACTTGAGAGATTTTGGAGTTGATCTGGTCCCTGGTTTGGGGTTTATATTAAGAAAACATTGTAAGAAAAGATGTAATGGGCCAAAAATATGCACTTGCTTTTTCATCGACTTCAGCTAAGGGCAGAACTTGGGCCAGTGCGTATATTCATTAATCCTCTCTTGTGGGAGCTACTTCTTTCCATATCTGATTTTAATTTGTTTGTAGACACTGAATGTAGTTTTTCATACAGCATAGTGCTCCTTTTTCTTCCTTATTTCCTTCACAATCTTTTCATAATAGGGTTCAAAACCAGAAAGAAATAAAAACCCAAACCAGCAAACCAACTCTCTTTGTATGAGCAGTCAGTTAAACAGATAATAATGGTAATTTTTCTGCTCTGCTAATGATGATAATATTGATATTTATCAATAATAAATAGCATGCCAGTCCCTGGACGAATCGAGTATTTTGCACAGTGGGGTTTATATCTATACATGACATGCCGTGCGGTAAAGGCTGCTAGCAGGCAGGTCAGGGAAGCCGAGCAAAGAATTGCCTCGCAGCAGAGCACCCGGTAACAGCAGAGGGGAAATTCAGACTAAGCCAAGAGCAGAAATAATCCCTGCAGTAAAAAAGCTGCCGAATCTGTAATCTCAATATCCAGCCCAACAAAGCCCAGGCAGCTAGGGGTTCGACTAAGTGAGCTCTCACTGGAAACTGCGTGGGGCTCACTCTAGCTCAGCTGGACGGAGGAAGGTCCAGGGAAGGCTGCCGGTTATCCAAGCCGAGCCCAGGCAGCCTGGATATGTAGCTCAGTGTAGGCTGCTGGGCAATCCCTTTGGCGTTCAGTGTGCTTTATTTTATTAAGTCTGCAAAAGGGACTTTGAGAGTCGTTATCTTCAGGAGATAAATTTACAGCTGCTTTGCTTCCTATATTATGTTTACATTTTGAACCTGTGCGCCTGAATATTACCTGTTGGTAAATCTGACTCTGTAATTATTGATTCTGAGGCTTATGTTTGTTCGCCAGACAAGGGGAAGGGGGAGAGGGAGAGGTGATCACGGAACAGCCGTCTTCTCCGAGACCTTCAAAGGTGACTCACGCAGAAGCAAATGGCCCAAATTGCACTGGAGCAAAGTACTGTACCTGCAGTGACATCCCCCGAGCTTGTTTGCTGAGGCCAGTTTTGGATGCGACCTTTGAGTTTCATTGCAGCAAGTGCCTTGAAGTGTAGATAGAAACACGAGGTGTGTTGTATTTGCTACCTGGATGAAATAGGGACCTGGTTGTGGATCAACCATCTGAACATGTCCAGGTGCTGAAGCTGGGCATGAGGGTGGCAGGGGAGAGCTTAGACGCTTGCTCTTGGCTTCGCCCATGGGTCTGACTCAGAGCACGGCTCCAAAGCAGCTCCTAATGTGGACAAGCCCAGGAGCGTCCCTTGCCTAGGTGCCACAAGCTTCCAGATCCACTGCCCTAATCAAAGGTCACAGGTTGTTATGCTTGTAGTTACTACCAGACCCAAACTAGACAATATTACCTTTTTAAACAAAACAATAAAGCAATAAAAGAACAATAAAACCAACACTCCAGATGTCTTTCCTATGTTAGATAACATAAAACGAAAGAACAGCCACATACATACACATTTCTGTATTTATTGTTTTAGTATCAGCTACAACTGCAAAATGTGATTATCCATATCAGAAAACCCCCAACCCTTTCAATCACAGCCATTTGTATATTTTATTTTCTTAGGCCTGTACGTATTTCCTGAACAGCGGGAAAAAAAAGCTTGTAGTTTGCTTTAGTTGTTACTTTAATTTTCAGCTGCAACGCCAACATGTGCATTCCCCTCCCTGTGTGCTTTCGCCTGACATGTTTCATGTTACAGAGACTGTGAGAGACTTTGAGAGGTGTTATCTTTGATAGAGGAATTTATGGCCATTTTCCTATCTACCGTATGTTTACATTTTGAATCTGTGTTGAACATTTGTTATACTCACTTGTTGTGTCTTGTCTTAATTTAGATCATAAACATTTTGAGGCAGGGACCATGTCTTGCTGTATATTGCTTGTTTATTTAGGCCCTACTGTTATGGATGTGGAAGTGACTGAGGGTGATTGCAATAATAAAAATAATACTACTAGAAATAATTTTGCCCTGATAAAGAAATGTGCAACTCCTGTTATCAGAACATATAGGAGAATAAGGTGCTTAGAAAAGATTGTAAAATAGTAATCATCTTTGTAAATGCTTTGAACCTTACTGTAAAGAAAAGGGAAGGAAGAAGATTTATATTTTGATTTACAGGAGGCCCTGTCAAACCCATTCCCATTCTTTCCCTAGAACTAGTTGCCAATATCCAAATATTACTTGTAGACTTGCATGTGCATCTAACAAAGGTTTTGAACAATTACCCCTAATTGTCCTCTTTTAATATTCTGGTGAACAGAAAAATCTTCATTATAAGAACACACGGCTTGTAAATGAAAGGGATGAAAGCTCATGAAAGGACGGAGGCAGACCATACGTCATCCCACACCTAGGCACAACGGGATGCATTAAGGAAGCATTTATGGAGAGGCATTCCATCAAGTCAAGGTGTCAGAGGACATATGGTCTCTTTCACCATTAACTCAGTGAATTTCCATACCTTTCCACCAGTCCGTATTAATCTCACTTTGTGACGGTCAGCCTTGTTTGATATCATTCAGGCTGTGCTCTGAAAATGCTCAACATGCACATACAAAATTCACGAAAGTAAATAACTAAAAATCACCCATTTGAGCTTGCTTTTTGTGAAAGAGAAATTAAAAAAAAAAGGGTCATACAGAAACATTTTCAGTAATCCAGACAGAAATATGGCATGAATATTTAGGCTTATCAGTGTAGATACCTGCTTGACTCTCCTTCTTGACTAGAAAAAATTGTCTTTGGTACCAATTTGTTTGGCATGTCTAGGTGTATCCATCTTAGTCATTAGTTGCGATCCCAGAGATATCGCTGGGATGCTGGTAATTGCTAATAAAATGCATGTGTAGAGATGCCTATGACAAATATTAGTGTCGGAAATGATAGAGCCAGGTTACGTGTGAGGGGGTAAGGGTGGCAAAATTAAGTCTTACTTTTAACTCTTCTAACACGGATCCACTTCCATCTTTGTTCTCCTCAGTTGCCTTTGGGGACCTATGGGAGAGGTGGAAGTGAGAGGGAACCTGCCTCCTTTTTCGAGGTTTTTCCGTACTATACCATGGACGTCTATAGGATGTCTAAATTTACATAGAGAAGTCTGTGCTAATCCTGAACTCAAAGCTAAATTTCCCTCTTTGTGGATCTATTGTTATCTCAGAAGGTATCATGCAGACACCTTCATCATCGAAAAGATGCTGAAAAATAGCTCATACACATATGAACAGACTAAGTAGAAGTTACTATTTTTTTTAAGATGGGCTCTGTTTTTATTTTTGGCATTTCTACTGCTAAGCAATGATTATAGCCCAAAAGCTCTGCAACTTCTGTCAGGGAAAACTTGGATGTAATGACATTGTGTTTTTCTTACAAATAATTGAAATAATGCTAAAAAATCCAAGAAGCCCTAATGCTGGGGGGAAAGGGAAGGAATTTGTGAAAGTGCTGGGTGGGAATAAGAAAGCTTTTAAGACAATCTTTATAATAATACCATCATAATAATGCCTTTATCTTGAAAGAAAAAAAAATAGAAAAAAGAAAATCATCAGCCAAGCAACCACCACCAAACCTGGGATTAAAACAATCTCTCTGAATTTTCAATTGTCATGAAGCACTAGTGTTTGCTGGGTGAAAAAAGCTAAAATGTCTTGGTTTTATCATGACAACTCTTTTCATAGTACCTTTCTCCTGTCCTAGGGGTTTCACCCAGGCTCTCTGAAAAGTCTCACTTCTCAGTCAGACAGAGAGCTTTACATATTTGGATTGATCAAAATATTGCTGTGTTGAGTAGTTTTAATTTGGGAGTCTTTTCATGAATGTTTAGAAGCATTGCTATAGAGGGAAGACTCTCTGTATACATCTATTCCGTTACGTTTTCCCAGCAGAGAAAATGTTGGCATGTCATACTGCTGTATACTTCCCAGCCCTCCAGTGTGGTCTGTGTATGTACATACATGTGTGTTTAATATATGCAAAATCCCTAAAATGTTTGCACAAAGAATATTGTTATTCCCTGTATATTTTATCTGATTTTTACCAGGAAGAAAAAACCCAGTGGACTGAAATTTGGAATGAAAAGTCAAATGAATGTAGACCCTTTACTTAGCCTAGATGCTGATGACACACTGGCCAGTGTTTTAGCATATACGCATTCAGAAGATCAAGCTATTAGAGGAAAAATCTCCATCCTGAAAAACAGGCTTATCACTGAATCAGGAATTGCCAGTAATGTCTCCTCTGGGATGCTCATTTTTAAATTGCCTTTTGGGAGGCTTTTACGACTGCATCCACATCAGTGCTGTGATTCAGAGCAGTGATGCAGTTTTGAAGTAAATCCCCCAGACTGTCTCATTTACCGTGCAGTGGTTCAGTTCACAGAGTGGTTTTGCAGCACACAACCTAGTGTCTGTTTGGAGAAAACTAAACTGGAAGCTTTGATCCAGGCATGTGCCAAATGTGCTTCAACTCCTACTGCGGAAATAAGAGGCTAAACCAATGACTAGACCTCCAGACGGCTTGGCATCGCACACTGGGACATTTCAGTTCAGGGATCTGGGCTAAATCAAGTTTAAAACAATCCTGTCCCTCCACCTCTTCTGTAGTGCAGATAAAGAAGCCTCAACAGCAACGGCTTCAACCTACTGATCTACTCCTGTGGCTGCAACTGCCCTGAGAAAGTAGATGTAGCCCATGACATCTTGAAAGTATTCCAGATTTTACAAATGTTTTCTGTGCTATGTTAGTTGTTTTTCACTTCTCTGTTGCTTGGATATGGTGCAAATATTCTTAAATGAATTTGAAATTATCTGAGTTTGTGCCCATTTTTTTCTTGCAAAATCTAAGATCAGTGAAGGTTTTTTTTTTCCGAAAGATCATACTGAACTGTGGAGCCATTTGGGTGGCTTGGGAAAGTTTTTTTCATCTACATTGAAATTGCTATTTATGGAGTTATTTTAGAAGAGGTTATACATTCCTGCTCTCAAAAAGGGTGAAAGGAAGTTGCAAGAACTGTAAGAAGTCTTTCACAACACTTTCATCCTCAGATTTTCATAGCTGCCTAATAGTGCCTTACAACTGAAAATAGTCAGCTCCCAAGTCTACATTATACCAGTGGGCACTAAAGCTTATGATCAAGTTTAAGTGACTTGTGATATTTCTAGCTTTTGGTAGAACATGGTTGCTTTACAGGTTGTTTAAATTGTGTTTTTTAATTTAGATATTCATCTCTTTTGTATGTTTTTCCTTATGTGCTCGGCCTCATTAACCCATCTGGTTGACCTGCATCATTCTCGTGTTGACAAAGATAGGCGTTATGAACCTTAAAATGTCATAAACACCTCTAAAATGTGACCCTACTTGCATGCAGTGGGGAAGGTTTGACAGCATTACACCAGTCATCTGATAAGCTCAGGTCAAAAGTCTCCCAATTGCTTGCCTTTTGTTTGGGTGTCAAAGAGGCAAAAGCTTTTCATGTTTTTAATAAGCAAATTAACGAAATACTTACAGTACATTGCATATATTAACTCTTAGGTAGCTGGTTTCCTTCTGGGACCATCTTTCCAAAGGTCAGAGGCCACAAATGCAGTTTCAGTTTTCCAGGAAACAAAGAGGACAGTATATTTCAGTAATCCTTTCCTGCGTGTAGTTAAGATTCCCTTTTTTTTTCACTTTGGCTTACTTTCTAGAGGCATAGTAACACTTGCCAGCTAAGCCAGATGTAGCATTTCAACCAAAAAAATGCACCGGATGCACGTTCCAAGTTTGCCAATGGCTATGCATGAGGCTGGAATGTCAGAGCAGGAGCGGCGGATTAGGGAGATTGTGTTCGTGTTACTCAAAGCAGAAGGAGCCCAGAAAACGTCTCTGGAATTTCACTGTTTCAGCCACTTTTTCTTCATAGATATAACACGTTTGTCTGGTAACATTTTCATGCTCCTTTCCATCACTCATAGTGTTGCTTAGATTTTCAAAGTGATGTACAGATATTAACCAATTAGTCCTCATATGTATGCTCCACAGTAGTTTAGAAAGTCTGATTTTTCTTTCTTTTACAAAGAGAAAGTAAAGAGACTTTTGCTTACCTAACGTGACGCCAAGCAATGGCAAGCTAGCTTTACATCTTCTGATTTCTCTCGTGTTTTCCATACAAATTTATGCTGTCTTAATTTTTTCGAGCACATGCTAGATGCATGTGACATCAGTGTTAGCAATGCAGCATTGGCTGGGAATGATCATCTGTCTGCCTGTTACTTTCCTCTGGGGTCAGATGACCTGGTATAACTGTGTGATGGAAGAAGTTAAGCTCCATCTCATTTTCCACGACTGGGTGGCAGCTCTTCTACCTTGCCTTTTATACTAATTTAAACCATTATGTGGTGTCTGCTATCTAACACATCCCATTTTTCATCCTTAACCTCAAAACCATGCTGCAGACATGGGTGAGCACCTTCAGGCTCCCTTTGCAGGTAGGGAAATCAAGGACAAGAAGGTAACTGAAAAGCCGGGGGAAGATGCCTCCTGCTGGGAGCTTTAACAGAGGGACTTTCATCGGCTTCCAGACTACGTAGACACCTGAACTTCTATCTCCTAATGCAATTCACAGTCTTCATTTCAGCAGAACATCTGTAGTTGATACATTTGCTAAATGTGTATTTCAGTCAGGTTATGTTTAGGTGGATGACCAAACCCTTGTCATTTTAAGTTTTTTTGCCTGTCTGGAAATGCTTCTTAGAGAGCCTCCGATGCTTTAATTCTAGAATTACAACATCGCATACTATAAATATAGCGCAAGATGTGTTTTACTGAAATTCACTGGTTGCCGTGAATTTCTATGAGGTAGGTTGCTGGAAGTAATCAAAGCTACTGAAACTAATTGACTTCTCAGACCTGTGGTCAGGGTAGAAAATCACCTCTTCTATTAAGCAGACTACTGATAAGAAGAAAAGAGCTAAGTCAATGGAATATTGAAGGGGAAGGATACTCATTCTTTCATGCAACTAAAAGTCTGCAAGCATCTGTAAGCGGTGCTCATCATCTCATTTCATACAGGATTCACTCTTGATATCCAAACCAGCAGCAACAAACCGTTTTTCTTGCAGACTTTAACTAGCACATACAACCAGGGAAGCCCCACAAAATGAGACATGCGGATGTAAAACACTGGCTAAAATAATCTGTTCCTGCAATGGGCCATGCAATCCAGGCTAGACTGAAACCTGCATTTTGGGAAGTAGCTACAGCCCGGGTCAGGCTAAAATGTTTTATTTTCTAAGGTTCCATCTACAGCTCAGTGCACAAATGTTCTGTAATTTCCTAATGAACAGATATCTAAGTTACATAAAAGACATAAGAAATACAACCATGAGATAATTTTATCCCCTTTGCACTGGTTGGACTGCTTTCATTCTAAAATGAAATAAAAAAATGCAGGGAAAACTGCCTTATTAACAAAAGCTATTAAAGTAATCTAAACATCACATTAAGCTTTGCTTGCGCAGCAGTAGACACAATAAGAAACACATATTACAGTCATTTAGATGCAAGATAATTTACTATTTTTAAGATCTTATAGCATCCTTGCTCCCCATTCTTTTCTTTTACTCTGCTGTTTCTGAATATTTTGTTCCTTCCCCAGCTTTGTTTGCTGAAAACCATAACCACTTTTTAGCTGGAAAACCTCACTCACAGTACATGTCAATGGTTTGCTATCAAACTGGGCGGTCACGCCTGTGGGGGTCTTACAAGGGTTTAGCCCAAGCCTGGTTTGTTTGATATTCGCTAGCCTCCAGGACTGTGCTATAGAGCATGCCCTTATGGAGCTTGCAGATGGCACCGACCTGCCAGGGTGCGAGCACTTGTGCAGCAGGATTAGAATTCAAAATGACTCTGTTAAATTGGAGAAGTGACCTGCTGTTCGATAAAGAGAAGGGGAAAGTACTCCAATAAAAAGGGGAAAAATCCAAGATACTACCGGCGTTCTGCAGAAGAAACTCAACGGGTTAATGCCAGAACGCGAGCTGAATGCAAGTCAACGCTATGATGCTACGCCTCCTGAGATGCAGTGGGAGTGCGGCATGTATTTGTTCTCCTCTGGGGAGATTTAGGCTGCGGTTCGGAGTCCGGCACTTCAAGACGCAGGCAAATCAGAGAGAGTCCAGAGGACTGTAGCCGAAATGATGAGAGGTTTAGAAAACGTGACCTATGAGGAAAGGTTGAAAGAACTTGGTTTGTTTAGTCTAGAAAAGAGAAGACTGAGGAGGTACATGATAACAGACTTCAAATATTTAAACGGTTGTTATAAAGAGGAAGGGGATCAATTATTCATGTCCACTAAGAATTGGACAAGAAATTAGGAATGGGTTTAATTTGTAAGAGGAGGATTCCAGTTAGAAAGCTTTCTGACCGCGCTGGAGCACATTAGCAGTTTCCACAGCCTCCCTGGGTATTAAAGGTTTATAGGAACGAGTTGAACAAACTTTGTAAGGGATGGTTCAGATCTGCTTCTGCCTCAAAGTGGCTCTTAGGACAAACAATTTCTTAAAGCCTCTCCTGGCCTTATTCCTATAGGGTGTAATATAGATTTGTAATGTACACATCCCTATGTAATTACACAAGGGCTAAATTATAATCTGAAATCATACTTATTCTTTACTTACCTCTCCAGGTATGCGATGTAGTGATAGTGAGGAAATATCTGGGCTCTGCTATTTGCTAAAAGAGAATTGCTCAAGAGTTTTAGGAAACATTTCTCTAAATGGAACCATGGAAAATAAGAACTCATGCCTGACCTCATCTGACAGCTGCTACGGCCCTTATAAAGGGATTAACAACCTGGACATAAAACAAAGGTTATTGCCAGTCATTAAGGGGTGATAGCTCTCAGCACAATTAGGACACGTTACAAGTCTGCATGGGGTTATGCCTGAGTGGAGAGAAAAAGGGTGATTTAACAAACTGTGGGAAGAAGCCCTGATGCTGTGATGAAGGGGGTGCTAAGGCAGGGCTTGGGAGCATCCTGAGAAAAACTAGAGGCCGCTGATGCTGGGGAGCAGACGGGCCTCCCAGCCCAGCCAAGATGTGCTTCTGCTGCTGAGTAAGGAGGTGTTTTGGTAGCTTGATTCTGCAAATCGGCATTTAGCGACTGTAACTCTTCAGAGATGCATGCAAAGAGACAAAATGATGATTATGCTACATGATAGGTATAAAGAAATAAAACTATTGTAATATTATTGGCTAGTTTTCATAGCAATTTACAGGCGAGGGCGTCTGGTTCAATTATAAAAGAATGAGTTAGCTTATAATATGCTAAGTCCTTTTTATTAGTTGATTAATTTTTCACTTAAGTCCTAAAAAAGTCATTATTTCTTCATGTTTAAGCTTTCACTTCTGCTGTCTTCTTTTGTAGTGCTTTTCTTAATTACCGCCAGTAATTTGCATCAGCAAGAAACTCAGAATGCTTTGCATGTCTTTAGTGTCTTCCCTCCCCTTTATCTACTGATGTAGCTACATTGAGAGAGCTCAGCATCTGGCATCTCGAATCACTATTATAAACATTAATTAAATAAACCTCTCCATACTTCTGACAGGTAGATGAGAGATCAGGTGCCCATTTTACAGGTAGAGAAAGTAAGGGTACATTTGAATTGCGGGATTTGCAGACACTTCCCGGCTTCCAGGGCCCTGCTGCGTGCCCTGGCCGTGTCCCAGATCTGTGCTGGGGCAAAAGCCAGGCTTTTTCTCCCCCAAGGACCTTGGTTTCCTTAGGAAGGAGACCCGAGTGCTCAGACGGGGAAGCGTGGAGGGCGCAGCGAGGTGTTGAGTCGGTGTGGGTTGTGCTGCAAAGCGTTATCCCCACAGTCTAGACATAGCCAAGGCGGGGTAATGGGTCTGGAGGAGGCTCACAGTGATTCTGCATTAAAGGTGGGAGCAGATCAAAAAAAATTCCTGGCTTCCTCATCACACACTTCCTCCCATTATTTAACTATCAAGATGACCACACAGTTTTGCACATTTAGCGAGTCCAATGCAAACACGATTTCCCCCCCAGTTTTCATCAGCTTTGAAATGTTTTATTTTCAAGGATCTACAAAGGTAAATGTACAATTCAAGCAAAACCACAGCGGTGACTGCATAGAATAATAGTCTCACTTCATTTTGGAGCAGGGCTCGGAAAATGTGGCTATAACCTAGCCTAGTAGAAAAGTGTAGCACACTCTCTCTCCCTCTTTCTAGCTGCTTTAAGCAAAGGCCACAGGTAGCAGAGACTTTTCAAGCCCACCTACCTGCTGTGCAGTAGGAACAAGCTGGGAGATGGCTTTCCAAGCTGCACCTAAGTCACATGCATCTTGATGTTGCCAAATGCACGTTTTCACTTTACAAACTCGAGCATGTTTTAGCAATTAAATTCTGTTTTTCTAGGATAAAGTGTTGGTTTGTCAGCCTGTGGACAATCACAACAGATAGCCAGGTGGCAGTGTACCAGTTAATGCACTTCGGTCAAAATACGGGGGTCTTGGCTTTCAATTTAAAAGTATATTTTCCCTTTCAAGTCCAGTGCTACTTTTTTGGCATTTTTGCAAAGTGTTAAAGAGAACATATAAGGGGGGCACTTATGAAAAGCGAATTGCCATCAGCTTGCAAATATGCCCTGAGAGTTCAGGAAAAGGTGCCATATTCTCTGCCCGGGTCCAGAGGGATGGAAAAGAAGAGATTAAAAGAAGCTATTCTGAACTTGCAGGAAGTATTGTCATAAGTGCAAATCGAGGTGAAGAATGCTGCAGACTCTTGCCAGTAACAGTCGTTCTTTGTTTGACAGCACGCTTGCCTTTCCACACTCCCTTTTAAGTTTTTCCCCCCCAGTTTTACAGTCCTGTGTTTCAGCACCGGCCAATTGAATTTCTTGTCTGCGAGTGGTCAAGCAAGGGACAGATACAGTGAAATCAAAGAGGATCATTTCACTGGCCTCTTTGGAAGTGTTGGGCTAGTCCTGTTGCCCACAGTTTAAGAAGGGATCCCTATCCAGAAAAGCACTTCAACACGTGATAACGGTTAAGCGTGTGCTTAAGTGCTTTTCTGAATCAGGGCCCGTATAAGGAAGCACTTCTAGCAAATGTTTCCAGCTAGTTCAAATAACGGCTAACTTTTCCAGATATTAAATTTACCCTAAAATATATAAGCAGAACTCCTTCCAGTATTGAAAAGCCTCGCTGAATTCCTCCCTTCAAACAATTGTTTGGAGGCTTGCTCTGTTATTGATATAAGGATTGATTCAAATTGCAAAAGAAAAAATGTGTTTATGCAAATATTAAGTGCCTGAAAACTACACCACAGCTGTTTAGCTTTTGGATGAAAGCCTTGGCTTGTTGTGTAAGATGCATCAGCATCTCTGAGACTTAGAAAACATCTTTTGTTCCATGGTTATTTTAGTGGAAATACACGCTCCAAAACCTTCTCTTCCAGAACAAATTCAGATTTCTCTGCATTTAACATTGTAAAAGTATGAAAAGCTTCTTGGCATACATATTCCTTGTCAAAATGAATCTAGAATGAGATAGTGACAATGAGGAACAACAATTTTGGGATAACTTATGCCCTTAAAATTTTGCACCATGGTTTGTGTCCTAACTGGGGGAAAACTACAGCCGCAGTGAGTGAGTCGAGTCTGCCCGCAAGAGGTGGTCGTCCAGTGCAACAAGTAGAATTGGATGATTTCATTTCATATGTAAACATTATAGATAAGAAAGGGAAGCCTCCTATGTTGCTTTTTGTCTTTTGTTGCGTTAACTTCAGACCATGCATCATCTCTAATGAGCTTGATAAAGCATAGCAAGGAAAATGTGCCATAATTCATCATGATTTCCATTTCAAAAGTGACAGCGAACTTCAGAAAAATAGTCCATTTTGCAACAAAAGAAAACCAACAAATGATAATGGAAACAATATATCCTCAAATGAAAACTTAGTCCCCTCAGATCCCACTCCCGGTATGGAAAAGCGGGCTTGGTTTTGTTAATGGTACCCACAGATCCTCTCTGGTTCATCTTGTAAATAGAATATTTGATTTTTCTAGGTTTTCCACCTCAATAAATAAATAAAAGAAACAGAATCCCAAAATTTTATTGAGTAATAAGAGCTGGTATATGGAGAAAAGCAGGAACAGCATTTTAAATTGTTGGAAAATATAACATTAGATTTAATTCTTTCCCATTAAAAAGCTATGGCCCATGCTGCAATGGAAGGTATAAATAAACTGCTTTCAATAACAATAAAGGGACAATCTGTATGTTTCCGGGAACTTTGAAGAATTTTTATTCCTTTGAGTGAATATCCAAACTAATTTTTTTTTTTTTTTTTTTTGGTGGTTGCGATTCCCTTCTCAAAATTTGNGAAGGTATAAATAAACTGCTTTCAATAACAATAAAGGAGCAATCTGTATGTTTCCGGGAACTTTGAAGAATTTTTAGTCCTTTGAGTGAATATCCAAACTATTTTTTTTTTTTTTTTTGTGGTGGCTGCGATCCCCTTCTAGAAATCAGACTGTGTTCTGTATTGTAGAACGGGGTGCCTTAGCTATCACAGCCCTCATCATTTATATGGCTTATCTTTAACATTTAAAACAATTTAGTTTCATAGAGATGTGATGACAAGAGAATGTTGTACTGCAATTTTGGGGTAAATGAGCACCACCAGAACAGGCCATGCTGGTTTAAGATCAGGGCAGAGATGACATTTGCAAGTCAGAAGACAGGTCAGCAGCCTGTCCAGGATGGTCTCCTGGGCTGGGCTGCTGTATCGCACCTTGGAGGCAACATTTGCCAAGGAACTGGGAGATGCTGCCTCTCAAAAAGGCAGGATGCCGCTCTCTTGGGGTACCTTTTGCTAAGAAATTGAGAAGTCACATCCCATCTTAACGGGGCTAACAGGTCATACTTGTGTTTCTGTGCCTGAAACAGATAAGAGTAATTGTGGTCTCTGATGATATCTCTGCTGAAGACAGAGCAGGCATCCATTTTCTGTGAATACTTTAAAATACCCAAATAAAATTAACTGTTTGGAAAACGCTAGTTTTTTACTAGTTGATTGATGAACGAGGGTATTGTTACAGCAATAGAAGAAACAGCAACGACCAGTGTCAAAAAGAATTTATGTGAATCTTCTAATGAAAATTTCTCCGAAAATTATACTCAGGATCATTCTTATGCAGTAGTTAATTAACACATGGAACTCACTGCCACAAAATACAGTATCTTTGAGGCATGAGTTTAGCGGGATTAAAGGGATTTATTAAACACTTATATGGATAATGAGACCATCCGCAGTTACATTACACAGGATGAAACCATACATTAGGGATATAAACAATTATGCTTCAGGACACAAGCCAACTACTGACTAATAGAGTTAAGGAGGAAAATCATTCCATAATTATCCAGGATTTTATGCACCTTTTCTAAAAGTTCTCATACTGTCAGTGTCATGAATGGGCTACTGCCTCACAGGAAATGTTGGAGTACAGGAAATACAGGAAAAATAAGAAATTATGATTTCATTTATGTTGAAAGATATTGTATTGTTTTCCCCCCTCCTTAATAGTAATAACTATATTCTTTTATAGAAAAAAATATTGGAGAATGGGAGACAAAAAATTAATCCAAAACTTATTGAAGCTAATGAAACAGGCCCCTTGCCTCCTCCCATGCATTAATTGAATATCATCGGTTGTCCGTGTCTTTTTAAAATGAGGATAAAGAACCAAGGGCATTCCTTCAGCCGGTGCTACACCTTCTGTTTGCATAATGACATTATAATACGTTCAGCACTAGTTTCTGAAGTTTTATTTTTCCATCCTAACACACTGCTGTTTTAATGGTACTGTGAGCACAAACTTGTCTAAAAGGATGCTGACATGCATTAACCCAGCTTTGATAGGAATTTTCATACATTATCTGAAAAGGGCTTTGAAGTAATTTGAATCTCTAAGAAGTAGTACTGATGCATCCAGCTAGGACTTCTGCTGCTCAGTGGACCCAAGATACCATACTTTTCATGCAGGCACTTTGCCTACCTAAGGTAGTCCACAGAACACCTCCCTGTGTCCCCCTTTTCTGCTAGGGGCTGGACTCCATCCACAGGGAGTTGTGTCCTTCTCCTCCCAGCCAAGGAGGAGGCTCCTGTAGCATCATATAAGATAAAGCACAGCCTACAGGAGTGGAAAAAAATGCGTCGGGCAGGACTGACTTGCTTTAACCTATTTCAGGACCAAAATATTTTGAGCAACAAATTGCCTTGAAACAAACAAATAAACAAACTGTTTTTTTTTTTTTTCCTATGCAAGAAGAAATCTCAGTATCCTCTATCCATCAGGAACATACACAATGCACCCTCTGTGGAGCTCTGGGTATGACACATTGAGAAATGTTGTGTCCCATCCCAAGCCTCCTTTGTAAGGACTTCTTGCTGCAAAGGAGGCAAGAAGCCTGCAAGCATTGACATCTCCCATTTTTGTCAGTGACATTTTTTGGGCAGCTATAGGCTCTCGAGAAAGCACTTGCTTACAAATTCCTGTGCACACCTGCTTACAGAAGGCCTGCACATATGCACTAAATCTGATGCATCCAAAGAGTCTCAGGTTTGCTGTGCACATAGACCATCACTGTGCAGCTCATGTACTGGCCATGGTGGGGACTGTCAGATGCTGCAAAACTTGCCGAAATCCTAAATGAATACCCAAGGCTCTCAAATTCTGCCATGGTGAAAATTCTGGGTGGAAAAATTGGTTATGTCTGGGCAAACCCAACCCCACAGTAACCAGTTGCTACTCTCCGCTGCTTCCTCCAGCATCTTTTGTTCCGCAGGGAGGAAGATTCATGGGCTCTAGGTCCTCTTTGCTTGTGTTACAGGGGTATTGCAGTGTCTCAAATGGTGTATGTACGTACAGGCAGAGGGCTGTACAAATGACACATAGCCAAAAAAGCCTATGCACCTACATCTCCGGGGCCAGAATCACTGAAGTCAGTGGAAAGACTCCAGAGACCACTTCTATCAAGCAGAAGACACAACTATGACTTGAATTAAAGACAAAAAGCAATAATAAATAGGAAAACAATGGGAGTAGCAGGTGTTCAGCATCTTTGAAAGGCAGAAAAGCAAACTTTTATGTGGTAGCAGCAATTCTCTGCAATGAAACTGAAGTCTGTCAACATCCAGATATGTTTCACACTGTATGTTTGGCATCGCAACAGGTGGTTACTGCCAGATATACCAATGAAGAATATTCCAGATTTTTTAGCTATTGCATGAAGTCTTTCCACCAGATGAATTGGCTGCATTTGGCAGCAGTCAGTTGGTAAATAAAAAATGATCTAGAGTTCATAACTATTGTAGCCTTAAAAAGCCAGCTAAATAACATTGTTTTTCAGCAGTGACATTCCTCACCCAGAAGGGAAGTCCCAGAGAAAACAGAAAAGGAAGAAAGCTCTGACAGTCAATAAATCTGGGCGATGTTGAATGAAATGGTTAAATAAGTAGGGAACTCATTATTAAAAATGTCCTTTAACAGCCTATTTACATTTAAAGAAGAGGACTGAGAAATGAGGTAAAGCTTCTGTACAAAGATAAATTTGGTAAAACCACTGTGTTAATGTCTAGGGGACTGCATGTGTATACTCCAGGGCTGATTTTCTTTTTTTGTACTCTGCTTGGTCTTTAACCTTCTGATTTTCCACTATGTTGCACAGCCCCAGTGGACAACTTCAGGCTGTTTTTACCTACAAATACAGCTTTGGCTAAGAACGAGGTTTCAAACTGTAGTCTGCTGGGATTTTTTTTAAAACAAAATTCCTTTTTCACTGGAAATTTGCTGACTGCTCGAAAACAGAAACTGTTTGAGGAAAGATCAGTCTGGATGATTTTCCCACTTCGATAAGAATCTGGAAAGAAAAAAAAAAAAAAGAAATTGCCAGCACATTCCTTTCTGCCATTTTCAACAGAAAAGCAGCCCAACGCCAGTACTGACACAAACAGTTTGATGTGATCAAAACAGCTGTTGCGATGGACCGCTTCCTGTTCATCTCCTGTTACAAACCCATGATTCGCTCTTTTTGTGTTATCATTGCAGCCCCAGTTTCCTCCTGACAGCCTTACCTGTGCTTCAGAACCAAAATAAAGGCTCTGTTCTGTGCAGCTTTAGGTGTATTTGCAGCATATTTCTGCCCATCTTTTGTGCTGCTTTTAACAAAATACTTAAATGTGCCAGGCTGAGCTAATGATTTTAATTTGTTAGAACTTATTTATAAAGGTATTATATATCATTAAATGTAATAATCTACAGTATGCATTTACGCTGATAATTTTCCAGCCTATAAATCCAGGGAAGAAAGAGATAACATGACACACTTCACATATAGGTTTTTACCATTCTAAGGCCCAGTTTTAAGGGAAACTCCCTGTTTTTCTAGCCTGCAGCTTCCCCCTTTGCTCCAACGGATGGGGTTGCACTGGTGGAGCCTTATTGGTGTTTATTTCAAGCGTTAAGTAACCTTGGGGAAGTCTTTTTCTTCCTTCTGCCGTTCTTTCGCCTGCTCACAAAGCAGGTTTCAGGTTTGGGCCTGCTGGTTGAGGGGAATGCTTAGCTCGCCTATTTAAAACACAACTGGATTTTGCTATTCAAATGTAGGAAACCTAATTACACATTGGTAAATTCTCTTCAGTCTACCAAACACAGAAAAAAAACAGTGACAGAAACTGAAAGGCCAAAAAAGAGAAAAGAGTCCCTAAGACCTAATGAATCCAAACTAAACACCTCTCCACAGAAATGTCAAACATTTCTCTTAGCACAAAACAAGGCTTAAAGAATTCCCTGCTTTTGTCTCTGGGCTAATTCCTTAAGCAGAGAGGGGGATTTTCTTCTGGGAGTGTTATTTCACAAAGAACTAAACAGCAAATAAACAAAAGACTCTCAAAGAGTGAGAGAGTATAAATAAAATTCATGACTCCTTAAAGAGTTTACACTGAAAGAATGTGGGGGATTATTTACAATTAAAGCATAGTCTGCGGAATACAGTTATTATTGCAAAAATGAATAAGAGGGTATTTCAGTTAGCTCACAATAAGAGTGCACCTGGGTCTTCTCCATTTGTTAAAATTGGAGAAAACTCCCTTGCCCTCAGAATCATCTCTTTGGTCACTTTTAGCAAACTCCTTTTCCTGTACCAGGCTGGGTAATCCAATTGAAAAAAAACTTGTTTATGAAATTGCAAATTATGTGTGTTGTAGATGCAGAAAGTGCCAAAAGGAAAGGACAAAAACCAGAGGGAGCAAACCAGGAAAGCTGAGAGCTTCCCTTCTTTAAAAGAGAGAGAAAAAAAACACACACAGAGAAAACAAATAAAAGTTTCTTCTGTTTTCCCGTGAAAAGTATACTTCAAATCCCCACCCACTCGGCTAGTCCTGCAGAAATGTAGAAAAAACTTGCTATGAAAAGAAGTGTTTTTATACTTCAGGCCTGGCTGAAAACAAAAACAAAAACAAAAAACTTTTTAGTTAAGTGAAAAGTAGCAGGAAAGGAAGAAAAAGTTTGAGGGAATCTCCCTTCTTCCTAGCCAAGCGGAACGTGAAACAATGGAGTGGGTTAATAATGGAGACAAGGTTAGCTGAGGGATAAGATGAACGTGGAACAAATACAAGATTTCACTTCCAATAAATTAGGCAGACACAAATGAATGGTTATTAAGATAAAGAAGCATAGGTTGAAGAAGTCACTTGATTATAAATTATAGAGCAATTAGTCCTCTTTTCAGTGCCTTTTTTTTTTTTTGTCCTAGGCATTTTGTATGCTACAGCAAATGTGTCATAAAACAATGCTGATAATGATGTTGTTGAAAGGCAAGGTACAGCAGCCAAAACCCGTATATATATATGCATGCATTAATAGAGTTGTGAATGATGTATGGGTGTGCGTATCCATAGGGGTGTATGCATTTCTACATATGTGCATGGGTATGCTTGTCTGCCTACGGCATAAATATCACTAGGCACATCCATGTGCAGCCCTATTAATTCTTTAGAGATGTGATATATTAATATAAATTAAAAAAGAAATCTATGTGAGTGTCATGGAATGTACTTTATCTATCTATCTGTCTATATTATGTCTCTCTGTCATGTTAAAAAGAAAGCCTTATAAGAGAGGTTAGGCCTTGAAGACTTATTTCATGTGCCTGAGTGACAGAGACAGAATTTAAAGCTTTGCTGAATTTGCAGCAAAGTTTTGATTGAGTCTTATCCTGCCATGCCTGTCTCGGCAAAATATCTGAAACATTTGGCTACACACGATTAAATGAACAGTATTTATTTTTAGCATCTGCTGCCCCTGACTCAAACTTTGCTACTAAGAAAATTCAGCTCTATGGAAAAGAATTTGAATTCCAGCTGGGCAGTTTTCAAAATAAGATGAAAAGTTAAGCAGGCAATTGGTGTGTATTTAGGGCTCAAAACACCTTGCCTCCTAAGAAGTCTTGAAGGAGTTAATCCCTTCTCAAGATAATCCACTAAAGAGCATCCTTCATTATGATGTTAAAAGCAAGGATCAGTGCTGGGGGAGTCTAACAATAGGACAGGGGTGCTTTTCAATCCCCATCACATTCTTCCCAGGTTAGAAACAGAAACTGCTGTTATTCCAGCCGAAAAACAGGACGGGTTTCTCTCTTGGTGTTAAATATGCAGATTTAAAAAGGGAGGGGAAGGAAAAAAAAAAAAAAAGCAATCGCTAATCCACTGCATTAACTAAACTTCTCTCTTATTGGGTATTCTTCTGCCAACCTTTCTAACTTTTATGACAACGTGGTGGATGTGGAAGGGCTGCGTCAAAATAACTCACAACTCTGCCAGAGATCAAAGAGCTTTTGATAGGAGGCTTGTAAATAATTTCCCGGTAGTAACATGTGAGTAGAGAAAACCTGAAGCAAGTCGGTTTAACTCCACTGAATGAAAGGACGCTACATCGCTTTACTCTGGGCAGGAATCTGACTTCCAATAAAACACACACCAAGCTGTTTTGTGCTGCTTTGGGTTACTGATGTGGCTAGTTTTCCTAGTATTTAGCTTTCACTTATTATTATTATTATTTTTTAAATACTGAGTATTCTGTTTTTAATTAATGAAAAGATAGAGAAGTGTAAAAATACAGGTTTATTTTGTAGACCTTGCAAACCTATTTGAATATTACTCACACATAGACATGCACGGACTCACGCAGTTTAGTGTAGAAATGACCAAATTCAGAAAGTTTTGCTAAACTATCCAACTTGAAAAAATGTAAAAATATTCATAAAGTGACAGATTCTGTATGTATTTTTAAGACAGTAGGGGAGGAAGGTTCAACCTTTAGAGGCTGTAGTCAGAAAATGAAGAAAAAAGCTATTACTTTGATAGCTGGCCATACAGCTGATTTAGGATGTGGTCCAAGTCCTGTGGATCTCCAATAACCACAATTGGTGTTTGGATCATGTCCTCAGAGTACAATAACAAGTTTTGTAGCATGCATAATTGATGGTTTTTAAGGAATCTCATGTAAAACATGTTTCATTGTGCCTTGGAAATGTCACCTTAAGGAATTCTAGCCCCCATGTCAGGGCCAACAGAGACAACAATAATATTTCAGTCATGATAATTAAATGCTGTAAGCACCGTTATTTTCCTATTTGTTGTAATTCCAGCTAAGAAGGGCTCTGATTGAGACCTGGCAAGAAGTGGTTGAAAAATTTCTCTTCCAAAGGGGGAAGCTAAAAGAGCACATGACTCAGCTGCAGATCGTAATTTTGATTCTTTTGTCCAACATAATCAGCAGACGGTGGTAGCTCCAACTCTCTGCTGAAGTCTGCAGCAACAGTAGCCGAAGACTTCCTGACATGGGGTCACTGCTCTTCCTTCCGAGCTTCATCATGCACCTCTTCACAGAGGACAGGCTTGACCCTCTCCTGGTGCACATTCCTGTCATTTCACTGTAACAGAAGTGGGGCTGTGCAATGGAAACACAGCTTGGTATTCAGGGCTGCATGCTTCCTTAACACATCTCTTCACAGGAGTAAGATCATGGCTGGACAGGAGGAGGTGCGAAGCGTGTCTCTACTGCAGCCCTTCTTGCTAGCCATGGTTCTGAGGGCTTTCACAGTTGTTCTACTCTACGCTGGCAATCCCAGGAAGAAATGAAATGCTGGAATTTCACCACTTGCTGAAGCAATGGGAAAGAACTCTTTTGAGTTTTCCTTCTGACCTTCTCTATGTATGTACCTGTTGACATAGGCAATCAAGGTCATCATTCTGCTGTCCACACCCTAATTTTGGATTTACTAAGGAAAGGTTGTGCCATCACTTCAAATACTGTCACCTAGGTCAATGCCCAAGGAAAGGAGTCGCTCTGCTTACAAATCTTTGGGGGAGGTGATGAGTCCTGCATTTTGTAAGCATCATTTTTAAACTTTAACAATCCCAAATAAGCCATGGTTATAAGGAAAAGGATACAGCTCTCAGAAATCTTGGGATTAAAACACAGATATGCTCTGGCTTTCTGACAAAAGCAGATAATTATGACACACTATATGTCTATGAAAGTAGTTAAAGACCAAAGGCTCCGATAAAGATGAGTTCTTTGGTTAAAACCAGGCACTAAATAAACAGAGGGAAGGACACAACCTGAGCCCTTACAGGAGCTTGCTTTTGAAGCGGAGTCCATTTCAGGATAATAGGGATGGCTGATCCAATTCCTGCCCTTCAGCTGCATTCAGTTTCTGGAATTAATTTATCAAGCTACATTTAAGGATTAAAAGATGGCGCCTGACATTATAGAACAAACCAGAAAACCCCAAAAACCCAAACAAAAAAACCTGTCACAATTCAGCAGAATTTGCAAAAGAAAAGAGGCTGCATGGGATAAAGGAAACCAGCCCAAAGTCCTCTTAGGTTGATGATCTCTTCAGGTCACGGTTCAAGTTATCTTGATTTTCAATTGTACCCACCCAAGTCTGTACTGCTTCTCCTTAGCTATTTTTTTTAAGACTTTAAGGCACTGCCTAAATGCTCTTCTCCTTAATGAGAATAGAACTGACTGGCTTTTATTAATGAATCCCATCTTTTGTGCATAGGTTTTAGTTTCTCTTTAACATCTTGAAAAGTCATTAATTTATTGCTAATTTAAAAGAAAAAGAGAGAGCGATCCTGTTGGTACGAATGAATACTTTTCCTTTGGTTGAACCAATAATTCAAGCTCCTGATTATACCAATTAAAGACCAATTTGAGGAAAGGCCTCCAGCACTGAGCTGCAGCTGCCAGTTAGCCACAAATTATGGGCCTTATATGTGGGTGGACATGAAACTCTTTCAGAGAGAAATAGATTGAGAAATAGGGAAACTATTGTAGGGATTTCAGCAGAAGGGGGACCTTAATTGGATACATTGCTTGAAGTCAATCAGAGATTCAGCTACTCTGTGGGCCTTTTGACTTCAAGACCCTTCTCTTTTTGTTCATGTACCTTCAGCTAGATTAATCACAGTGACTAAACAAGCAGAGATATTTTTCATGGCTTTTTTTTTTTNGAAGAGGGGGCAGCCTATTCTACACTGAAATGACTGCTGAAGATGGTGAAAATGAGCATGATGGTTTCAATCTTGAAATTAATTCTTTAGGTACGTTGAGTTAAAGATATACAAAAGTGATCCCAGGATGAAAGCTTCACTCTGTTAATTTCATACTGGTGGCTCCATTTTATTTATGAAATATGTTGATTAAAAATGCAATGAAATGATAAGTTTTCAGTATTGTTTTTCTGCTAAAAGAGAAAGGAATTTCTCTCTTTAAAAGGTTTCTCAAACTTTGGACCTGTATTAATCAAAAAGTGGAAAAAATATGAGAAGCAGTAACAGCCAGAATGTTAGTAAGTCATTGACAGAATATGCAGTTTCAATGCTTATCATTTAAAAGCACTGTGTATTAATTGCCATTATACTAGTGCACGTTATCTGAATTCTGTTGTTCTAGATTCCATTTTCCAGCCCACAGAGAAAACTGGTGGCAGTAGTGGGATTAGAATTGCACTGTACTTGGTCTCCAGTCCTGTGCTAGATAGTTTAATTCTCTTAAAATGCTAGAAATAAAATACAAGTAAATACATGAAGTGGAAATTTCAGTAAAGAAATATAATAACAATTACATATGCCTGTATATTTATATATATAAATATACATATATAAACATGTTTACTTTTCAATCTGCAATGATCTATAAGGAAACTCGTTGTTCATGATTTCTTGAAAACAACTTTAGGGTTTAAATACTCACTGCTGGAAATCCACTAACTTTTCCTGTAGCTCAGCTTAGACATAAACACTGTTTATGTGAAGTCCAGAATTATGGATACACTATATATCCAGCTATTCAGTTTTTCCGTAATACTAACATCCTTGAATTAGGTTTTTTTTTTTTTTTTTCCTTCTGATTCACATTGTTATAACTCAGGTTGATTAAGGCAATTAAAATTCTCAAAGAGGTGGCCTGATCAAGAAGTCGAAAAATCTATTCCCCAATTATTTCTTGAGAGCTGTAACAAACTCTTCTCAACAACTTTAAGTAGTTAAATTGAGATTTGCAACCTAAATGAGTCAAGGGGGTCAATATAGTGTCTGCAAACAGATACCGAAAAAGACCACTTGCTTCTATATACCTGATACAGAACCTATTCAGTTCAATCTCACATCATGAAATTTGTGGGCATTGATTCTGAATAGAATTAAGAATTGAGCTGTGTTTCACATTTGGAATTAATGGGACCTCAAATAATCTTCAGGACTTTGTCCAGCTTGAAATTGTCAGTTAAAAAAAATAAGAAAGCCTTCTGTTCTAAATTTCCATATTTCAGTCAAACTTGCTAATTTTGTCCTGGTTAGGAAGTGGGATTAATAAAAGCTGCTTTTGATCCACCCAGTGGAGGAAGTTGTGGAAATGCTGCAGGAGAGTTTTGTCCTCCTGAAGGAAGATTTCGCTTTGTATAAATGTGCTGCCTCAACTGCTTGATCTTCAGAGGCCTGCGTCGTGCGGATGTTCCTCCGGTGATTTTGCAGTTATTGTCGTGATTATTCAGTATGGAAGCAATCATGAGTTTCCATCTCCACAATAACCAGATTCCAGTTTTTCTCCATTAATTTCTATTCTTAGCTCCATATTTCATAAGAGATTTTCCTTCTGCTCCATAGCCTTTACACAAGGATTCTCTCCTAACACTTGCTGCTGAGACACCAGATGTTACAAGAAACAGCACATTTGATTTTTTTGCCTTTAGTCAGCGTTGCCTCCTTGGTACCCCGTGCTCCCCAGGTCAGACAGAACAGGTAAAATCCAAAAAAGCTCGAGTCCAACAGGTGCACCAGAGGGCCGAGAGTCTGCCTCCCCAAATGTCCTGCCACGTGCTCTCAGCTTTTGATCTGCAACCTCTACTCTGCGGCAGGGAGAGGCAGCTTTGTGTTGTGTTAGCTGCGTGTCTGGCACACCCGCGCGTGTGGGCAGCAAAGCAAGTCAGCACATCTCATTGCAGAGAGGTAATTTCCTGCCGCCATTTCCGAAGTAGCCCTGCCTCAGAAAAAGAATATTTTCTCCCCGAGAAATTGCACAATGCCCATGGTTAAGGAACAACTTTTCAAGCATCTTATTCTATACTAATTAATCTCTAAGCCTTAACATTTATCTCTCCAGTACACAGCATACATATCACTGTGAGCTTCAGTTCTGAAGTCTGATAAAACTAATAAACCAAAACTGCCAGAGGTGGCACATTAAACTGGTAAAATGGTTTTCATCTTAATTGGATATGAGCAGTGTTATCTCCAATAACCCCAGGATACTTCTAATTGGAGTTTTCTTTTTCCTTCCCTTTTTTTCCTTTCTTTTCCTTTATTTCTTTTTCTTTCCTTTTTAACTCTAATGTCATTGACCAGTGTTAATATTTGAAGACCCCCTCATCCAAACCCCCCTGTTGGACTGAGATGTTTTCTAAAGCAAAAGTTAGCTGGATTTCAGCGCAGAGAGGAAGGCATATTTGTATTCCATTAACAAAGGTGATTTTACGTGTGCTATCATTGGAGATTTTAATAAGATAGAGTTATTGATGTTAGCTAATAATGTTTCGAAAGTTGGTTGTGTTCACTGCCCTGAGATTCACCTCAGGCCAGCAACTTCTCAATTTTCAGATGTTATTGCAAGACAATGGCTGTCATTGTGTAGGCTCAGATTGTAATTTTAGTGTAAATCTTGCCTCAGTTCTTTAGTGGGGTAAAATCATTTGTGGAGCTTCCTGCTAATTTTTAGACTCCTGTGAGAAGAATGCATATTAATTGGTAATACTGAAATACCACGTATAATTAAAAGGCAGCTAGCTTTCTGCAGCTAATATCCTTTTGTTTTATTTTGCTGGGGTTACTAAGAAATCCTTATGTGGATGAGGAAATATTTGTGCCGCTGAAGCTCGCTTTTCATGGGGGAGATGCGTTGCAGTCGATAGCTGTGTGCTGTGTAGGGGAGGTTCCACAACTGCTGCGTGTAGGAAGCAAGTTTTACAAACTTCTGTGCACTGTTTTTCAGGATTCTCTTTCTCTTTTTGCTCTTTATTTTACACATGCAGCCCTGAATTAGCTATTCCACTACATCAATTTTATATTAAGTTTTTGTCATGCAAAATCAACTTCAATTGCTCTTTACTTGTCTGGCAATATAGGTATGCTATTGGCTTCAGAAGAAATAAGATGATAAAGAATTGAAAGAACTGAAAGGACAGGAGGTCTAAGAAAAAAGAATTGTATAAATAGCATAAACTACCTCATTTTTTCAACAGGGATTAAAACTTGAAGCCTGCATATGTTTTAAATGTGAGAAATTTTACTCCTGAGACATATTCAGGAAGATATAATTCATTTTCCTGCAGAACACACATGCACATACACTCACACACAACTGTGCACGTGATGAAGTCAGTGCTGTTTCCTCCATCACATGTGTTTCTAAGCAGATGTTATCAAGTTCACAATGGTTTTAACTTTTTCTATATAACTAAAAGTATCTGTTTAGAACTCATTAAAATATTATAGAAATGCAACAAAAACACTTTCCACTGTGAAAAAATCCATAAAAAAACAATTGCAATAAATAAAATTAGCACAAAGATCTGCTCAGTAATTTATGTTTACCTTTCAGGCAATTAAATCAGCAATACCTGGCGTGTGGATTAGTAAGGATCAAAGACCTTTCACAAAAGGAGCCTTTTATAGTATCAAAGACCCTGTGACATCATGTTTGCCTTTTATGCTGAATTAGATAATTGCAAATAATTGTAACTCTGAAAGACATTTGGTTTTATGGGAGATTTTTTTTCCCTTTGCAGGTCAGTGTGCAACACTTTGACCTGTCATTGTAGGACTAAAATCTTTGTTAGGAAGACAAAGAATATTACTTTCTCAGCTAACAAGGTGCACGATTACTTTTGTTGATAGAGAGAGCAGAACAGAAATCTCATGATACACCAACCCTTAGAAGAATTTTTTTGCTGGGAATAAAATAACCAAACAGTTTTTTTTTTTTCCTTTTTCTTGGCTTTCTCCAGGATTTACCACGTCAAATAGTAACAGAAATATGAATTATAAATACATTAGGAAAGATATTCTGCTCCTCATTCCTGTGCTTGAATCTTTCTTCAACACCTTTGCATCCTCATATTGCATTTGACCTGGTAGCAGACTAGTCTGGTGTTCTTGTGCTTTCTGTGGTTGCTTACAGGACCCAGGCAGTGGAGGACAGCCAAAGTACAATAGGCTTGGTGTAAATCTTCGGAGTGTTAAGTGGAAAATTCAGCAATACATTTCAGCAACAGATCTCTGCACCTGCCAGCTGAAACACTACGAGACAGCAAGATCTGACACACATATCCTACCCTGCCCTGCTGGCCCAGGAGACCTTGCTGCACGGGATATCTACAGGGCTAGCTCCCAGTCAGTTTAGGGACACGTAATGTAACTCTCATGACATTTTTCACTCCTGGACAAATTTAAGTAGTAACATGAATTTAACCTTTCGCCTTGCAATAAAAGTGAAAGAAAATATCCGGGCCATGGAAGTCAGTGGAAGTTTTACTGTCTGGCTTGCTGAGCCCAGAATTTCCACCAAAGCATAGTGAAAAACAGGCAATAAAGATGCCTGTGAGCTTGATGAATACAAATTCTGTCTCTGTGGTTTATCAGGCTAATGAATTGCTCCTGGTTTTGCTGTCCCCCCTCCTCATGCTAGTAAGCAGCTGACATCCATGGGTGGGGTGGAGGACTGGCATGGGAGCTGTGGTATCACTAATGCCAGCTTAGGGGAAAGCTTGTGAACTGTCCGTCTGTCCTAGTGGTGTAGGATCACGGAAGCCAGATCTTTCCCTTGCGCATTAGCACTATTTTTGATTTGTGGAAATGCATATCAAATTTGGTTGTCGCTGCAGAAAATGAGAAACAGGGGAGGGATGCAGCTAAGGGAACAAAAGCTGCGTGGCTGTGGACATCACCAGGTTGTGGTTACCTTTCGAAGTGTTGCCACGCTTCGGTGCTGCCACAAGTTATAGCCTGCCAAGTGGGTAGGTGACCAAACCAAGATATATTTCTTAGATGGCTCAACTGTCTCGGGCTTGGAGGTTCATTAAGGACTGAAATCATCCCAGGAATGCCACAACACCAGGAGGCAATAAAGATGATATAAGTAATGCATTCCAGTTTCTCCTGGGATTAACTCATTTAAAAAGCAGTATTAGATAGAAAAGCAGACTTTTATAAGGTTGTAAAATAGCAAACAAATACGGAAAGGCATATCAATACTGGGTTTTGTTCACCTACACAGATACCAGGCCTCAGTATTAACGTGTGCTGGGACCACTGTGGGTCTCCTGTGGTTGTGTCCCTGGCTGCTGGGCATGCCTTAATTTGGGTGGCTGTGGTTGAAATTAATGTGCTCGTTTTAAGCAGCTATATGAACAGCCATATTTGATGGTAGATAAGTAAAAGATTATATTAGCACAACAAAAATATAGGGCCTGTCTTAACAGATGCTACTTCCAGCAAACACTCTTGAGAGTTTTCATAAACCCTGTGGGTACATACTGTGTGGCATAGGCAGAAGCGCCAGATGGGTTCTGAAACTTGGCATTTTGAATGTAACGTGGAAGCTGGACCAATCTGGAGTGGGGGGGTTGGACCCCTATGACCTCCGGAGACCCTCCCCAGCCAAAATTATTCTATGATTTCCTGTTAGTGACAGAATGAGACAATCCTTGTAAGTCTGGGGCTCCACCATGTCAGGAGGGGAGGCTCTCTGTTCAGACTGCCTTGGATAGAAAACTCTCCTATCATCTCCCAAACCCATTTTTTTTCTGCTTCTTATCTGTCCATCTGCTGTGGTGCCTGATGTCCATAAAGAGTGGTGATCTTTCAAGATCTTTCAATTGCCAAACAGCCCTGGAGTGAAACCATGTGCGTTAGAGCAAGCATCTCTGCTAGGAGATACCTTGCACCTCCTTGGTGGTTCTGGTGAATGTGGGGATTCTCGTTGGCAGCTTGAGTTGTGGGGTGTTCAAAATACTGTAGATGGATCCATCTCTTGTTTAATCACTTCTTGTGGACAAGCTTGGAGAAATCCCCTTTCATTTTCACAAAAGTCAGCATCACCAAGGAAGCACATCAAAGCAGGCCACAGAAGGACATAAGGATTTAAATTGCCATAAACTTAAAAGGCAATTAGGCACCTAAGTAAGAATGAGGTTCCTAAATACCTTTATGGACCTGCTGTTTTCTGTTTAGCCAGTGTAACTAAATCAACCTCCCTTTGCCTTATAGTCACATCAGTGAAATATCCTGATTTACCCTCCCCTTTTCATCAGAAAAGAGTTTAATATCATTCTTTTGGTGTTTGCCATCAGGAAGATTATATTTCATGCAGCTGTAGTCAGAAACCTGCTGAAAAAATACACTTTTTAGAGGAAGTATGTATTGCCATGTAAGCACAGAAATTTTCAAAGTGTTGCTGCTTCTTTTGCCCCAGCTGCAAAGTATAGAAATGTATATTTCCATACTGGAAATCAGTACTGGTCTATTTACCTTGGCAACCTGCTTCTATTAATGTTCAGCTTTTCACTGGAACCTGTCAAGCTTTAAAATATTGTGATAATTTTCCGATGTTATACCATCGGGTGCAGTAGAATTTCTCCTGGGCTGCAATTAGCCAACAGCTTATGTTAATTTTAATTAATTAACTGAGGTTGATAGTAATGCAATGTAATAAAACATTTTTGCTCCACGTGAAACTTGTCCATCACATTTGTTTGTGACCTAAGTTAGTAATTATGTGTGCTTAAGTCAGTGGTAAATGGAAATAAAATGATGCGTCAAAACCAAAATGAGGTAATTTGTGTCAACTCCGTTGGTTGATAGTGTTATAAAGGTAAAAGACACTAGAGTGCTGGTTAGAAACTGGTCATTATTTTGTAATCCAAGGAATCTCTCATGATGCACATTCAGTACTAATCAAGACACCATTTTCTTGTGTGAAAAGACTGTCTTGGAGCACAATAAATCTAACTAAAACTCCAACTAATGTACAGGGTTCAGTAAGAAGGTTGACATTTGAATTAAGATGAAATTGCTGTAGTTTGGGTCCTCCTCAGCCTTTAAAATCTAAGTGATCAGCAAAAGTGAACATCAAGATTGTGACTAATTGTTGAATGATTGAATTAATTACATAAAATAAATTGTTTGGGGGATTAGTTTTAATACCAATGCCTTGCAGTGCAGTATGGAACCAGAGAACATATTTGCTTGCACAATATTTACAAAATATGCCGCTCTTCCATTCCAAGTGTGTTTTGGAAACAGGGGTCTTGGCTTCCACCACTGTAGCATCTCACCCCACTAATAATTTTGAGAATTGCTTTTTTACTTCAGAACCTGAATTTTAATTTAAAGGCTAACTTCCTGTCTGCTTTCTTTCAGTTTGACACTCGTATTTTTCAGTGTTGCCTTTGGTACCAGTGTAAAAGTAATTTGTTGCCTGTATTTTTGCTACTTAAACCAAACTAATTAGTTAGGTGTTCAACTATTTTAACTTGTGTTTGATGTGCAAGTTTCCAAGACTTAAAAAAACCCAACAACCTCAGCAAATGAAAACAAGAACACAAACAAATCCACCCTGTGGATATCTGCAGTTTTTTTTTCTAAAGGGTTCAGTGTTACTTTTCTCTTGCTGGAAAAAAGTACTCATTAAAGAAACTGATGATGTTACTGAGACTACCTCTTCAGGCAGCACGACAAGCCCAGCAGTAGTACAGCTTTGCTATACGACTTTCTTCCACTGGAGCTTCTTGCAAAGAAAAATAACTCATTTTCTTATTCAGACTTGTACCTGATTGTCATGTTCCTTCTCTTATGTATGTCTTGTTGAGCAGATGTCAACATGTAAAAGTGTTCTTGATCAAAGACCAGTTCATTTCAATATAGTGAGTATTAATTCCCTTCATGTTAGAAAAAAGCTAGTGAAAATCAGATATACAGTCATGGAAGTTTTATGTCCGGTCCTGGTGAGAGCATGGGAAGCAACTAATAGCAAATAATGTAACTGTCATCATCTTAATGTGTTAAAATCATAGAAAGATGGATTTTTTTTTTTTTTTATTGCTTGTCAAGCTGGAATTTTTGTTTTGAATCAGTGCTTAAAATTTTCCCTGACCTGAAACTGTGTGGATCTCTGAGGGTTTGCGTTATTTAATGCTTTCTGAATAGAAGTGAATTCCAAAACAAAAATGCTATTTGGAAAAAAAATACCGAAACATTTAATCTAGAAAATATAATTTTTATTTTTTGCTTTTTTTTTTTTTTTACATTAAATAAATTGATCTTTTCCAAGAGTGGATATATTCATATTAAATCTCCCTTCTTAAGACAAAATGATATTTCTTGAATTTTCTTCCTTAAAGAAAGAGTCTTTAACTGTACAGCTTTTACATTTCAATAATTTCAGCAAATTGATAGATTCTTTTACATACCAAACAAATTCAAAAAGAATTCTTGTCTTCTGATCGCCAAATGGAGAAATAGCAATTTGGGACTCAGATCTTTTTTTTTTTATTATCTTTCCAGTATCCTGATTTTTAAGAATCTGCATTTCCTATTGGAAAAGCATTCAAATAGATAATTCTTGCTGGACTCTGCTTCTTGCAGGTTGGGAAACACGTATAAACTTGCGCTGCAGAATGGAAACCTGCAGCGTGGGATCTCTTGAGTAGGTCTTAGAAGAAGAGCTATGACTGATTATTATGCTAATATTAACTTCCAGTTGTTAATGAACCTTTCATCTTGAAGGATCCCCAAACACTTTACAGACCGCAGAGATCTCTCCCACTCCCACTGAAACACAGCCAGCCCTTCTGGCCATTCTTTGGGACTCGGTGTTACTCAATAGTAGAAAATAACCTCTGCCCGCCACTACACCGGCAATGTTTAGAAATGCAAAAAGTAATTACGAAGCTGGACTGCAGCCAAGGCACCAGTCCTGACACTCTTGTTCTCGCGAGCAAAAAAAATAAGTCCTATGGTATCTTGAAGTGGCCGCGAGTCGGAGCGCGGGGCCGTGGGCTCATCAGAAGCGGGGAGGCACTGGCAGCACATGGCTTCTGGGGGGAGCGGGGCTGCTGCTGCCTGCATCCTGCTGGGATGCCTCTCCCCGGGCAGCCCCGGGCTTTCCTCGGAGGCTCTCGGCCGGCACTGGGCTGGTGTAACCCTGCTCACCTGGTAAAGCTGCGTGTGGTTATGACCTGGTATGTGGATGGCCACCGTGCTGTTTGCAATGGATTAAGTTTAAGTCAGGCACGTGCACAGATAACACTTTTTTTAAGCGTGTCCTTCAATTTTGGATGTCAGTAGTGTTTTCCTGTGCTGTTATGAAATTTGGTCTTTTTTTTTTTTTTTTGCATGCATGCTGGGAGTTTACCTCAAATATGTATGTATTTCCATCTATCAAATACTTCAAACTGTATGTGGAACACAGCTGCATTCCTCCCATTCCTAATAGCATGTTTTATGAAAAAATGTCAAACAAACTGATGCTCTTAACTTTCCAAAGATTCAGTTTCTAATCGTCTAACTGAGGCAGTAAAAAGGAGCCAAGATTTCTTAGCAAGGTACATTCCCCCTAATTGATACTCATTTAAATTAGCTCGTGTTTACTGTAAATGTTCTTGCTGCATGAATTGTGCTTCTGCAATAGAGGCAGCGATGTTTTTAGTGACAAAAGGAAATGCTGCCTTTTCGGTACTTTTATTTGGAGTTTGAAGTCCATTAAAGTGACTTTATAAATTCGAAAATAAATCCATTGATTTCTATGAATGCCTATGGTTAATGAGCATGTGGAAGTTGATTTGGAATTAAAGAGGCATTATCACTTTGTTTTAAAGGCCTTAAATTTAAGCTTTGTTAACAAAAAGATGGGAAGGAAGCGTCTGCATTTTAACTGGTCCTACAGAGTGCTGGAAACTTTGCTGCAGTAACGTAGTGCCAGGTACCTCCAGCATTTGAAGGGCTACCTTTAGGGTGCGAGTAGGACCAAACGCTGCTGGTACAAAGGCAGACAGGACTGACATCTGACCCGGGGTGATGGGCTGTGCTATCTTCTTTAGGTGCTGATTCGGTAGAGTGCTCAAACATCTGTTTAATTTTCACCAGACGAGGAGCTCTAGTAGACTATTTACACGCCTAAAGTTTATCACCTGGTGGATCTGGGGCTTTATGGGTTCCTGTTGGGAACGTGACCTGAGCGAGGGCTTCAGGAATGGGACCCGGGATTTTAGTTCAGCTTTTGGTCGCAAGAGCCCACAGCCAAGCGGGGGAGCTGTTAATGGCAAACGTTAATTTAAGAGCAAGCGGTAAACAAAACTACAGTAAGAGAGTGTCCTGCAAAGCGACTGATCTCAGAGCAACGCGGAGAAGGTGGCAAAAGACGAGGGCCATCGTCCCGGGCGCTGCAGTGCCACGGCCGGATCCTCGCCCACTGCATGTGCGGATCTTATCCCTCTCCAGCTGCCACAGAGGCTGTCCCCCAGGACCTCTGCCTGACCCCAGCCCCGTGTCACGGCAGCGCACGGCTGCCTTGACAGCCCTGCAGCTTTCTGGCTTATTTTAAGTCCTGTTGGAATCTCCCCCGTCCTTTAGCGAAGCGGGGCAGGCTGACCTCTAAGCCACATAAGCCGAGCACAAGTTAAAGAAGAAGCCCAGAATTTCCCCTTCCCGAATCGCACCGCTGCCGATGAGCTTTAATGTTTAATTGGATGACCAGGTTTTAAAAAGCACATTCTTTAACCCGGCCGGGGACTCTGCCTGCCCCAGCCCCTGCCCACCAGCAGCCTCACTCCAGTTATCAAAGTGTCATTAGCAGAGACAGCTGCCTGTAAACAACAGGAATGTCAACACAACTGTCTCGGTCAACAGGAATTTAACTTTAATCTGTTCATTACTTAAAGATACATCATCCCCTTTCTGCGCTGTTATCTGCATCACTTTCAGACAAAGGCGGAGAACAAATTGCCAGCGGGAGGGGGGAACGCAGCGCTGCCCCCCCTGGTCCTGCCTCATCCAGGCTGGTTCTGTTCCCGGTTCCCAGCTCCCCCCGCACAAGCATATATATTTGCAGGATTGCGGGCAAGGGGGGTCAGGAGTCCCTTGTTTAGCTGGAAACAGATACTACATATTTATAAATGTAAACTTGGCGAGCTGCCAGGCTCCTGCATTTAAGTGATTAACAAATGTTTCCCTTCAAGTGGACACCTCTTGCTCTAAATATATTTGACAAGAATGTAAAGAGTCAACCGGAGGGTAGAAAGGGCATACCGCAAGCATTTTCGGCGGAGGCTGCCAGGAGGAGGAGGAGGAGGAGGCCGGGGCTCCGGCCGGCGTTCGCCGGGTGCCAGCTGAGTTCGTGGTGCGCGCGGGCAGGCTGCCAGCGCGCCGCGGCCTCCCTGCTGTTTAACGACAATGGATTTACTGCTTCTCTGCATATTGGTGTTATTTTGTGTAAACAAGGTTAACGCTCCTTTTAAATTAAATACACCACCTGGTGACTGAATGCCTGACCTTGGCAGCCGTCTTTCACCTGGGCTCCAAAAAGGGTGGGTACCCGGCTGTGCCGCCGGCCGTTCCCACCTGCGGGCTTTTCCCTGTGCCTTGGCCCGTAAAGCAGGGAGATCTGTGCAGTGCAGGGTGCTTCTGGGACCGATCCCTCCTCCAGATGCACAGGGCATCCAGGAGTAGGAAGCTGTTACTTATGAGGGCAAGGGTTGTTCTCGCTTAACCTTATGCTTAGTGCATTATTCTCGTCCACTCCAGACCTGCCGTTTCCCTCCTGCTTTCCCTGGATAGTTCTCTTAATCAAAATGCGTCTGATCTTCCTGGATTTCTCTTTTGTCCTTGGCCAGCAGGGAAGTTTCTGACTCCAGTCCACTCTTCCCCTTCAGGAAGGGGTGGGCAGACCCAAAGAGCTCTCCCTCTTTCCTTCCCAAATGGTAATCTGGGAAAGTAAACCATTCTTATTTGGCCAAGCGTATCTGAGCTTTTTGGCTTCTAAAGCATCATCTGTCACTTAGGTTCGACTAAAATGTTTCAAGAGTAGCTGATTCTGCCGCCTTAGATGTGTACAGGTGCCTCTCCATTAAGGCTGAAGTCATTCATCCTTGCATGTTAAGAATTAAGAAAAAAATGTACTGGGAAAAAAATATGAATTTTATACATTGGAATAAAGAGTCTAGAGCTCAATAGTAGCTATGGGGTTAAGAAAACCCCTTGAGGACCTCAATATACAGATTCTGTGAAAGACTAGAGGGGGCTGCTAGGTCCCTGCAAGGCGACACCACGTCTCTGGTTAAAGGTGGTTCCTGGGTGCATCCACAGTTTCCTGGCATTTTTCTGCACCATTTTCAATTAAAGTAGTTCATCTCTTGTAGTGCAGCTTAGTGTCAGCATCTCCCTTTCAGCTCTCCAGTTTAAATGGAGATATGTGGCTTTTTCTTCTAAGGGTGACATCCCTTCCTAGTTGTGGGTAGATCAGTCCATACTCTGCCCACAAGTCCCTGGAGGGTGCCCGCTCCTATCTGATTTTTTGTGTTGGACCTCAGTGGTATCCTTTGGCAGCAAAATCAACCAGCTATTTGAATAAAAAAGTATTCCTTTTTATTAATTTTACTTCTGCTGCTTTCAGTCTCTTTGGCTCTCCCCTAGTTCTTGTGCTATGAGAAAAGTGGAGTTGAGAGTCTTCTATTTTTGCCCTGGAAACTTTAAAAAATTTAAACAAACATTTAAATATCCAGATAAGAGCACTCAGTTGGATGATGAAAATAGAGATGATGGGAAGTCATCTGAGCGACTTTATTTAGACTAATAGTGATAAGACATCTTTTAAAAGAAAGTCCAGACAGATAGGTACAAAATATGTAAAATAATATGCTATAAATACATTTTCTAAATAGAGCCTTTCTTCAGATTTGTTTTTGAAGGAATTCCCTTTTTCAGCAGCTGAGACACAGCACATTTTCTGTTTTACATTAAAAATGCTACCCATTTAGAGGTGAATGCTTCAAGTTTTAGTGCATGGACATTGCCCAGCTTGTAGGCAGCGTGCCTGTTACTGGTCAAAAGGTTATTCCAGTGCTGGGAAAAGTGACAGAGCTTTAAGTGAGGAGCAAAATGCAGAGTTTTTCAGAGGGCTGCCACATCGCGCAGATAAGGCTAATCTAATTAAACTATCATTGCAACGTCCCCAGATTCCCCGGACTTTTCTTTTGCTCTTAGCTGGAGTTTGGATCCGGTACTCCAAGAAACACAGCCTCTGTGTTGCAAGGCTCGTTCTCATCTGCTCTGCAAAGAGCCCCCGTTATCTGTAACACTGCGGTAGCATCAATCCTGCCTGGACCACACAGTGACTGAGCGGGGGGATCTGGGCGGTAACTCAAACCCATGTGCTCCCTCCTGTCTGATTTCCCTCGGACTTCTCCCTCCACAGTCTTACAGAGCAGAATTGTTTTTAATGAAGTCTTCTGATGTCCTTTTCCTGCTTCCAGAAGCTGTTTACTAAAGAACTCGCCTTTTGTTTCTCCAACAGCTGGAACCAAAAGGGGTTCTGCCATCAGCAAGTGGCAGCACTGTTGTAGGAACAGGAAAGTTGTAAGATCACACCGAACTCAGCCAGGTACAATAAGCAGTGCTGGAACCCTCAGAAAAATGTTGGTGTTGGTCAGTTATGGAGTAACTCGCCTATATGACAAGATTTTCCTGTAGGTCTGTCTCTTTGTATTTGGTTTGCAATGGGCACACCTGGACTGATACACACGAGTTTAGGCATCCTTGGCTCCTTAGGGTACAAACCAGACATCGAACAGGATGTAGATCATGTATTGTAGGCATGACAAGTAGTACTGCTGAATATGGGATATGATGCTCTTTATAAAACTTCAGAGAAGTAAACAAGTGTGAAAAAAAGAGTTATTTAAAGTAGTAAACAGAGCTAGCACATGAACAAATGGGATAAACTGAAGGTGAATAAATCTAAGTTACAAATTAGAAGAAGATTTCTAGTCAATGGAGGACTGACACTCTTGAATAGCCTTCTAATAGGTTCAGTTAAGGCAAATAATGAAACTAGTTTTAACTTGGAGTTCAATGCATTTATAAATGGGATTATACAATGTAGTGGCATAACAGAGAACTGGGTTAACTGACCTTGGAAGTTCTTTTCAGTCCTATGCTACATTATTTCTCCTAATAATTGTGTGACACTAACCTTCAGCAGGATCTTTTTCAGTTTTCAGTTCTAACTTATCCCAACTTCAAAAATTTTGGCTGAAATTTTGCATTTCTGGCATGGAAATCTTTTTTTTTTTTCTTTTTTTCCTTTAAAAAGATTCTTTAGAGTGAAATGGTCCAGGAATGTTGCAGAAAAAGTTGTTGTTCTGCTCATGCATTATAGACCAGCTTCATGGAAAAGATTTAGTGTTTCCATCTCTGGAGGGTAGGAGTGAATTGGCAGGGTGGATCTCTTTGTGCAATTGGCTGCCCTATGGAAAATCTGCCCCAATTTTCATCCAGTTTCTAAGCTTCTAGAAAAAAAAAAAAAAAAAAGTCGGTTCATGCATGGTCAGCAGAAACTTGCTGGAGTTCGGTAGCCACATTTCCAGATACTGCATGCACTGAATGCGTGCCAGCTCTTGTATGTATAACCAGACTGCGTATGTATTCTGACTGAGGAGAGCGTGAGCCCCTTCGCGTCTGGGACAGGAGGGTCTGAGCTGGACTTCAGCTGAAAGTTACTCCTCCTCTTTGCTGAGAGCTGCTGAGATGCCAGAACTGAGAGCAGAGATAATTTTCTTGCTGCTTAATTTGTCCCAGCTGGAGCTCATGCTGTGTGGAGGACAATGAGGAACGGACACCCGTAATTTTGACATTTCCTAAATTTTAATGTGGAACCATCAGGAGTAAGCCAGGAAGGGACCTCAGGAGATTTTCTAGTCCTTTTCTGTGCTAGGGCAGGATAAGCAATGGTCTGGACAATGCTTGCCTGTGCTTCTTTTTCTTAACAGCCCCTAGTGTCCCTAAGTGGTTTATTCTAACACTCAAAGGTATTTAATTTCCTAAAATGTTTATTTATTTCTACCCTAAATCTTGTTAGCCAGAGTGGGCATGTAGAAAAGTTTATCATTTTCACCTTTACATTTAGTTTTATATTTTTGAAGACTGCTACCATTTCTTTCCTTCTTCTCTTATTGAGACTTGAGCAAAATTAAGTCCTCAGTTTTTACATGTTGGTCATGGTTCCTGGACCTCTCATCTCTGCTGTTCTTGTCCAGCGGACCCTTTCTATTTGGTACAAACCTTTCTTAGATTACAGAACATAAGTGAGAACCCAGTCCCACAGCTGGTACCATGCCAGTGTAGAGAGGAGCTGAGGGGAAGTGTCAGGTGTTCTACAGATTGCACATCATTCCAGTAGGACATTTACCTTTTCTTTGTTTTTTCAATATCCTAACATTGTTGATGGAAGTGTAATCTGTCACCAACTATATCTCCTAGATCACCTTCCACAGAAACGCTACCCATCTTACCTGCAGGATGTGGCACTTTACAATAACCCCTGTTGAACTACATCTGAGTTTATTTAAGACCATTCCTCCAATTAACCAAGATCATTTTGTCTTTTATGCTTCTGTCCAATCTGTCTGCAGATCCTGCTGGTTTGATGTCCTCTCCTGGATGGATAACTGCATTATCTCTTCCATTAAAAAGTTATTTGTGAAGTTTTGGGGACTTGACTTGGCAAGCTTTATGAACACAACATAAAATTGTGAAAGATTTGTTGAGATTTGTAAACAAGCTAATAAATACAGTATCTCACGTCCCTGATGTTGGAAACTTATAAACTCTCTCACACACACAGACACGTACACACAGTACTTCTTGGCAAAAGGATGGCAAAGTGCCTTTTAAACATACACACAGCGCATGTTGGAATCAGGACAGTGCTGCTCTCATTCAGCTTTTCTTATCTTCTGTGCTGCTCTGCAGTGGAATAATGCCAGTTAACAAGGTTTGGGAAAACAAGAAAACTTGAAGAAAATGTAGTGGGTCTGTTGGGATTTCTCCTCATGTATTGTGTTCCAGTTTCCCTCCCTCTTCCTTGCTTTTTCTTGCCTTGTATTACTTAATGTGTGTGTATCCGTATGTGTGTGTCCGTGCCAGCTAGATGCCAGCAGAAACCAAACTAAAAAAAAAAATTGTTAATTTGATCATTCTTTCACTGTCTGTGTTCTTCTCTGAAGTTCCTATTGTTTCTGATAATTCTGTTGCCGTGAGGGCTGGATTTCTGCCAGCTGGGTGCCAAAAGCCAGTGAAAATAAATAGATACATACTAGGGATTGTAGAGATTAAAATACCTACCGTTCTGAATTACCCAGGGGTAATTTAGAAATACCAGTTTGTTAAAGGTACCCGATCCACTTTTATTATACACAAGATTACTGATGAATGAACCAAAGGAGAGAGAATTTTTTAAATCCTTGATTAATTTGGAAATACCAGTTTGTTAAAGGTACCCGATCCACTTTTATTATACACAAGATTACTGATGAATGAACCAAAGGAGAGAGAATTTTTTAAATCCTTGATTAACGTATATGTCTGTCTTTTTCACCTCTTTTCTGAAAAGATGGATATAGTGAAAAAACAGATATTTTCTGTGACTCACGAAAAGAAAAGAAAAATCAATAGTAGGGCAATAAATACCTCTGTTCCTGCAAACTGAGTGGTTAGCTTTCTTTAAAAAAAAAAAAAGAAAGAAAGAAAAGAAAAATGGCAACTTTTCTCATGAAGTTGGACTGTACAATGTCACATCGTACATGCTCATTAGCAGGTTGACCACATGTCTCAATGAGACCAGTCTATCCTTGAATAAGCACTTCTCTTCCATATCCCTGGGCAAAACCAATGTTTTGGAGCTAAGATTTTGTACTTAACTATAAGATAGTTGAGTGGATTTTGCTTTAATAAGATTAAACAGAGCATGCATTTATCTGATCCAGGTAATGTGTGAAGTGAGGAGACAAAAGAAATAACTATAAGGAAGAGGATGAGTTGAAGGAAAAGAGTAAACAGAGACTGGAGGTTGGCCTTTTGGTACTATTGCGGTATATTCATCTCTGTCTCAAACATGCTGATTATTTGTGAAAAAGATCGCTTTCTGGAAGGCAATAAAATACAAAAAATGTTGCTTAGAAGCACAATAAAAGACTACAGTGCTATATCTATTGCTTCATTATAAGGCAAACTCTGTTTGTCTTGACAACAATTACAGTAATCAAGTTTAAGTAATTTACAAGAGTTCCCATCTTTCAGTAACTGCTTTGTTTAATCAGCAAATGAATGAAATCACACAGACTATTTTGCCCAGGCTTTCAGTATAAACAGGTGTGTTGGACTAAAATTAAAATATGTATTGACAACAAAAGAAGTAGACTTCTGGGAAAGACATTTATTCCCTATATATGAAGGAAAGCTGTGGAAACATCCATTGCTAGGTGTTGCCGCAGCACTACAGAATGAGGCATACAGCATCATTTTGAGTTGGGCAGAAGATGGGCTTCACGACTGATTGAATTTTTAATTTCTTACTTCTATCACTCCTTTCTCCCCTGCCTATTCGAATGGTCCTTTCAAATATTTCTCCTCGAGAAAAATATCACCAGGACAAACCAGCCTTGGTAAGAGTAATGGCTGGCCTAATCAGATTCTCTTTTCTGTTTCTTATGAGGGCCACAGGTTCCCAAGGATTATATGGCAACAGCAGAACAGCAGAACAATGGGCAAGTTTCACATCAGATGCTTCCTCTATTGTTTCCAAAGCAAACAGTTCCAGGAAGCATGCTGTTCCCTGCATTAGAGCTCTGTAGAAAGACCTTATTACACTAAGTATACTACAGGAGATACAGAAGCAGATCAATATGTGGCTAAGTGTTTTAGCCTTACTTTTATTATGTTTGACAGCGATGACAACATCGTATGTATGTCCCATATAAGATGACTAATGTGTGTACATGTGTGAACCCCTGGCACAAACAGGTTTTCCCATAAACTTTTAGGGAAGAGCAAACTCCCTGAGAGCAGATCAGAATATGGATTGAATCTAAAAAATAAAATAAAATAAAAATAAAGAATCAAACAAAACCCAAACTACTTTCAAGTCTTATGGGAAGCTGCAATGGCACCAATGTCTGGAAACATCTTTCACAAGTGGTTTCAATCCAGAATGATTTCCAGGAAATGCTTGTCTTGAGTTGTGCTACAAAATGTGTCATCAGGATGTTTTCTGTGTTCCTGACCCAAAGTAGGGCAAATTACACTGCGAGGCAACGTGAAGAAGTAAGGAAATGAGACAAGAACTTTTTATGTGAGTAGACAGTTTTCCCATGGGTGAAGATTCCCTCCAACACACCAGAAGTGAACCAACCAAACAAGCCATTTTTCTGTAGATAGCTCAGTCTCTGTAGTAGGCCAGCAGCCAGATGAGGGGTTTTAAAGAAGAGTTATGGTAGTTATAAAGAGGGAAAAAATTTGCAAACACTGATAATAATACTCCTACACAGGAAGGTTTGAGCCAGTCACACTACTCCCCCCCTTTTCCAGTGAGATTCAGAGTTACATAGGAACAGGAGATTGTTTTGGCTGGGATTAGATAGCACAGATGGTACCAAAATGTGTAACACCTACCACAAGTTCTTTAGTTTCGTATCATCTGCACAACAGTTCTTCTTGGCCTTTTAACAGTTCATTGAATGGAGGAAGAGGAGAAAAAGACATGGGACAATTGCTGGAAATGTGCAGCAAGTGCTGTTTTATTTTAACTTTTGGGGAATCCATATAGGAGCATGTAGATAGGTTCATATAAAATCTTGCATATATCTTCTGTGAGATGGTGTGATATTTCACTTGGCTCTTCTCTTTCAAGAATCCCCAAAACTTGGCAAGTAAATCTCACAACACATTTGAGAATTACATCAGTAATCATTTTGCAGATACATCCAACGAGCTACAGGAATTTTAACCAGTTTTCCCAGAATCACCAGAGGAGTTTGTAGCATAGGCGGCTCTTATCTCCATGGAGCTTCTTAGGAATCCCATGGACTTTGTGTTTCTACCCTGACATAAATAGCATCAGTCTTTGGTTTTCTCCCCTGACTTTGTGGGTCTTCCACATGATCTACAATAAAACTCTCTCTTTCTGTCCTAATTTTTCAAATGCACGCTCTTGCAGCAATTCATCTACAGCTTCTGATTCCAGGAATATTTTACTGCCGATTCTGGTGTCCTGCTTTATTCAGTCTCTCTAGTTGTTACCTGCCCCTACAAAAGACTCTCATTTTCTGTGGTTTTAATAGGTTTTCCAGGGGTTCCAGAATAAAGAGAATAGAAAATATACCTCTTTCTTAGAGAGAAATACAAAAATTTCTAAACAAAGGCACTGAGGTGCCAGTGTGATGGGCATACCAGAAATAATGAGACTTTCAGGTTGAGATTTTCTAGGTTGCCTATTTAATTTGATTGCAGTACGTACTCAACACTCCTAGATAGTTTTGAAAGATTCACTGTATTACAGTTATTTGATTTAACAATTAGGCTGAAAGCATGGAGCGTTCCCTGAGAACTAACTAGGAAGAACTGATGGCCTAAATCCTCTGTCTTTTGAATACTCAGGCACACAATTTAAAAGCATTTGAGATTTTTTCCCTAACTAATGAGAGACCTTTCGCTACACAGAGTAAAGGGAAGAACTGGGTCTCCAGATTAAATGGAGAACTCTCTGCCTTAGAACTTCTAAGATGGCTAATGCTCAGGGAAGGATTCTTCTCACCGCATTTGCAGTGAGCTCCCTGTTGAGATACACAATGAGCAACACAAATGTCATTGCCTTGACTTCAGCGTAGCTCCACTGCAGAAGGACGTGGGCTGCTGGCTCATTCTCACATGTACTTTTGAAGAACTTACATTTAGGATAACGATGAAACTTTAGTCAGAGGATTCGGACTGAAAATGTACCTGTGCAAAAGAAATTCCTGATTTTCAATGTGTCAGGAATGGAAAGCTGAACAGGGAGGCAGATGCAGGGTGTAATTCAAAGTCATTATACCACTTGCTGTAAATATTGTTTTCATAAAGCCAGCCTACTCATATTCTCAGATAACCCATCCTATTATTCTGGCAGCTACAGGACTCCTGAATCACACCTACTTGAACCTGAGGGATTAGAGGTTTTGCTCTTTAAATAGCATAGGTGCTGGGCTGGCCACATTTTTCAGACCTCTTTGGAGAAGCAGAATTGATTTTTTTTTTTTTTCCTAAACAAAAAAATCATTCAGGACCCAAAATAGACATAAGCGAGCCTCCTCCTTTTGTAATTGTGTTTTTGAAAATCAGACACGTAAAATCTTTTGTGGCTGTGGGCTCGAAACCTCTTTTGTGGAAACACTGGCGCACTGTAATTGGTTGAGTACTGCTATCCAGCCTGAGAGGGTGACCTTTCACACTCTGCCCTAAAAGAACACTATAGAAAGAGAGGTGGCGTAATCTGGGTTAAAGGCTTCTTACTAACATGTTGAGAGCTTGTTTCACACACACACAAACAGTTGCACGAAAGCCCCAGCCTGATGATAACTTAGCACTTTAGCATGGTGCTCTTGAGACAGCCCTCTTCTGAGAGAATAAAGAAGGGCCCCTTAGTTGAAATGCAGGACTGGAGCTCTTCATAACCACCGGGCAACTGTTACGAGGGAAAAAGAAAGTTAAAAGAGATTGAGAACAAAAGGGGCTATCCTTGTTACAAGGCTATGGTTCTAGACCTGAAAAACTCCTCTCCCCTAATCTTTTTATTATTTTTCTCTGTATAGCCCCAGGTTTTGACAGGGAAATCTCTTGTCTTTCTGGGCAAGCATATTCAGCGCCCTTTAAAAAATTCCTGTGGATCTGCTTTTTTCACGAGCTCTTCATGCATGGAGAAAGAGGAAGAAAGAAGGTGAACGTTCCTTATTTGGTTAAGAAACGAAAAGAAGGATGGGGTATTTCTAAAGTTAGAGGATTAGAGCCAAGATGTAGCTTAAGGACTAATAAGGACGCTCAAAACTCCTGTGCTGTTACACTTCGCACATAGGAGCAGGTGTAGATGTGCTTGCTCAGGTGGTGTGCAGACCTGAGACTTTCACATTTGATTTCAGAAGGGCTGAAGCCAGCTGTCCCAAGCCACCAGTGCGGCAAAGGTCCTGGGTGCCTCCAGCGCAATGAGATCCCTGAGCTTGCAGAGCCACCCCAGGGCCGGCCGCATTCCCTGGGTCATGGGGACAGCGACTTGCACCCCAGCAGTCCCCTCGCCTCCCCTGGTTTTAGTGCTTACTTCATCACTGATGAGCATTTGTCACAGTTTATGTGTAAATAGAGACATACAGGGAAGGACATTTAACCCTGCCATTTTGTCAAATTTTATTATGAGGTTGTTTTTGCCTGTGTTGTTTTGCTGTTTGCTTGTTGACAGTTTCCCAATTATATACCTTCCTATGGTACAGCTGTCTCATGCAGCTTATCGCTTTACATTTTATTTTTCCACCTTATTCCTTTTCTAGGTCTTCTGTTCTATATGTCCTGGCTTTTTTTCTTACGATTTTCCACATATTCAGCAAAGTTACTCTACTATTCCAAATTATCCCTGTATTACTATTGTATATATAGTTTATGTTAATAAATTGTTACACACTCTCAGTGATATCAGTTAGAAAAAATAAAGGATATTTAGAAATTACTGCAGTTTCCTATCTACGTATATCCCATATGATTTGCACAAGATAAAAGGAGATAATAAATTTCTATATTTATCACAATGTTAGACTCTCTCATAAAGGATTTTCATCTGGTTAACAGTTAATAGGACCAGGGAGTTCCAAAGCCAAAGCAGAAAGTCTAGTTTGACTATGGAACTTATGGACCATAATAATCCTCTTTGTTCATGATGTTGCATGTCAGGAAGTGCAAACTGCCTGAGCTCTTACTTTCTTTAGCATTTTTAACGTTCCTTCTGTCCCCTGCAGCAGAGTTAAGGTTTGTTAGCCGTGTCTACTTTTCTGATGCTGGTGACTCATGTTTCCAGTCTTCTTAATTCTTGTTTTGGTACTTTTTACTCCAAAATCTTTCAGAACCGGCAACTAAATTTACAACTGTCTCCTCCAGAGAGCCACAGAGCTGTAGTGAAGATTGCAACCACCAAATGACTGCCCCAGTGGCTGTCATCCAGGCTGGTGGACCAGCCCTGAAGAGGACCAACAAGACAACTAGCTTCTCAGAGTCACAAAGGCTGATTCTAAATAAAGCATATTCCACAGTGTTGAAGTTTAGTTTCTTGTGAGTTAAAACTTGACCTTTTTGCATTTGGAGACCGAGGTTCAAGTTCCATTAATTTACAGGCAAGAATATGTTTGATGAGTCCATCATAGCCTATGGTGGGGATATTTTGTCACAGCACAAAATCACTGCACAATACAGTGTGATTGGCAGCTGCTTCCTGTGGTAGGGAAGGTTGCAGCTGCTTGTGATGGAGAACCATTGGCAGTCAGCGATGGGAACTTGCCCACAATGTCCCTTTGAACCGTGCAGAGCACTGGCTAGCCTTGCACACTGCTCACTTTGGGGAACACCCAATTCTTTGCCTCACACCTACAATTTGGGAAATAAATTGCTTTACTGCTGACAGATAAACTAGCTCACATATAGGAGCAATTTGGTATCCAAAATGTATTTATAGATACATCCAAACAAAATGTTTGAAGGAAAACTGCACAGAGAAATGCGATCATTAAATACAAAAGAAAAAAAAGGAGAGGGAAACTGCAAATTTTATTTCTAAACCCTTCCACCAGGAAAGGTTACAGAATTTAGGGAAATGAGCTGCAGCTGACATGCCTGACAAATAACTCTCATGGAATCTATAAAGTGAGTTTATTTGTGCCATCTTTTACAGGAAGGGCTGTGCGTGAGTTTTGTAGCATTGCCACTGGGGTTGCTGAAACACCCGGCTGGTGATCAACATTTTGGATGCTCATGAATAACTGGAATATGAGCACCTTAAGCACAAATTCAACAAAGGTTTTTTCAAGTTCATCATCACATATGAGATTGTATCATTCATAGTGGCATTTATAGCCATCAGTACTATACAACCCATGGTAACAGATGACATTGCATGCTGAAAGAGGCCGTGAAAGGTCTTTCATACCATTTCCTGCTCCTAATGACAGCTTTTACTGCCAGTTAGGACAGAATCCAAACACATGAAGTCATGATAGCTGTAGGTGTTGATTTGGATATGAAAAGTATAACCTAGCTTATGTAGCAGAGATTAACAGAGACAATTTTTTTCAGTGCACGCGTTGTTTGCACAATGCTAGAGAATACTACAGGTAAAGGGACAGAAAGAATGGGCATGAGATAGGATGTTGCCCTGTTAGCAACAATTTGATGTGCAGAAGTATTTTGTGTTGAAGATGTGCTTGGACACCCCCACACATAATCACTTGGACATCATGCCCTTAGAGTCTATCCCAATTTACCATAGAAGAATATACATGTCTGTGGGACCTACAAATAGTTTTCTAGGCTGGATGAAAGTGACATTTATCTCTCTTCCTATATGTGCTTTTGTTTGTGTGTGTATATTCTGCATGTGTAATTTCATGTTTAGGCAAAACATCCATGTCGATAGAAAACTCATGAATATTTTATAGCTTTTGTTCATGAATTCATTCGTGGGTTTTATAAATAGTGATAGAAATACAGTGATTGAAAAAATAATACGTCTGAAAGGCAATACCACTTTACCTATGAATGACCCTTTTCTCTTTTTCTTTCCCCTTGTTTGGGTATTTTTTCCTGAACACTCTTACCAAACCTTGGCCATTAACAGTACAAAAGTGAGCATGTACATAACCATATCCACAATATATGGTTACATCTTTTCGAGCCTATAGCAAACCGGAGGCCTTTAACCGCACTGAAACACGATCTCTGCAGGGCAAACCTCTTGGTCAGTGCTGGCTGGGTCCTGCATCGCCTGCGGGTCTGCTGCTCCCCAGCCCAGCCTGGTGTTGATGGCTCGTGGCTGGGCGGTCTCACATTCCTGCTCGGAGCGTAATGTGTGTGGGTGTGCGTGCACGCGCGCGTGTGCAATAAGTAATATAGGGTAATCCCCTTCCGATGACAGAAGCTTCAAGTGGTTACAAGCAGCAGAGCTGCTTTCAGCTGCCTGAGGTAACTGTCTATAAGGTGCAAGGTAAAGAAATAATTAATTACACTTACTGGGTAAAATGGGGGAAATGATATATGATAGCGTGCTTTTATAGAAAGTGCTTTGATTCAACAAGAGGCAGGGGTTTTGGTGAAAGAAGTGTCAAGATGTAGAGAGTTTTTCTGCAGTCAAAGGTTGAATTTAAGTAATCACCCAGTGCAATTTTACCCATATCAGATGTTCACAACTACAATGCATAGAGGGGGAGGGAATGAAGTGAAAGATGGAAACAGAAAGAAAAAACATCCCCTAAATTGTGAACATGCACTCTTGCTGAGTAACCACATTCATAACAGAGTGGGAGTGATTTGCTCTGACAACACGAGATGGCTAATTTTGCTGAATTAACAGCACTACTAGTAGTGGGTGGAGGGGAACAGAAAAACATTGATTCGTTATGGACATTCTCGGGATTATTAATTACCAGGTGTATAGAAGATGTGTGGTCTACAGTATAACAAAAAGTTTGGTTGTGTGCTTCTGGTATGTTGCTTAAACAACGAGATGTCCAGAGCAACACTTTTAAAGAACAAGAAACATTTATATTTTAAAATTAAAGCAGGCTTATACTTGTCAGTTAAAGGAAACAAGCTAGAAGATCAAATTGGATTCCTTCTTCACTCTAAAGCAGCAGGCATTTCACTAAGGGTCTTTAAATTAATGTAAACTTTTTTTATTCCTTGCCTTTGGAAAGACATGAGTCTGAGATTATTCTCTATTGCAAAGATTAATATTTTCAAGGCAAACTTTGGAATCTACTTGGACAGCCCAGAGCTTCCAGCTGTTGTTTATGCTAATAGTTAGAAAATCCTAGCGCCATTCTTTTAAAACAAAATTAATAATAAAAAAAGCCCTATTGAGTTAATTTTGTGGAATTACATTAATAAGCACAATTTGCACCGTGCACGTTTACTTTGTGGTTTGTGGTGAGTTTGTAGAGGTTTTGTGAGCAAACCCAAATGTGGTGACAGCAAAACCTTTCCAAAGCACAGGCTTTTATGCTCTAAGCACAGAATTTCCTTTTGTGGTCATGTGTGACGTGGTTTTTGGATAATAAATGTCTGTAATAAGGTTTCCTTAGGTTAGCTCAAAGGGCCTGTGCCTCTGTTTTTAATGGCTGCATTTGGAGGAGTTTCGGTTACATATATTTTTTTAGAATTTGAGCACTTCTAACAGACAGCATTTAATTACCTAGAGGCTGGTCCAGAGAGGCATTGCTCACTCACCACGTCTGACCACGGCTGTTAACAATATACCTCTGTGCTGCCTTGGCTGGCCGGGAGGACGCAGCTTTGTCTAACAGAGGCACCTGAGCGAGGTAGCTGGAGGGGAGCTCGCTTCAGGTGGTGCGATGGCCCATCGCACGTGCAGCCAACAGCAGTTCTGAGCTGCTCTAACCCTATCCCAGTCGATAGCAGGAGTCCCGACAGGGCTGGGAGGAGATGGAGGGCGGCAGCGTGGTGGGAGCACAGCCGCCGCTGTTCGGGCGCTCTGCACCAGCAGCATGTGGACAGCAGAAGTTTTCCGACTTCGTAATTTCATCCTTCTCAGATCTGAACTGGGGAGAGAAGGGATATCCCCACCCCGTGACAGTCTGGATCATCTAAGCTAATCCTGTTTTTGTGGTGGAAGGGAGGGCAGAGGAAGGAACCCCATTTGCTATAGAAGCTGGTTTCTAAGGGAGGGCAGAGGGAAGAGCCATATTTGCTATAGAAACTGGTTTCTATTCCTACATAATAAAAAAGCAGATGAGGTCCTGATTTAAAAAAAATAAAGCTGAAAGAGGAACCAACATGTTGCCAAACGCAAACGTACCGAAAAACCCCAACAAAACGTCCAACAACCGAAAAAACATGTCTTTTGTAAGGCGCTCTTTGTAGCAAATCAGTAAAAGTTGATTCCTGTAATGAATTAAAATATTCCAAAAGCTTAAAGCTTCTATCGCAGTTGACCTTTAAGGCATGTAGCAGCAAAGAAGTTAATACACTTTGCACATGTTGCAGAGCAACAGGTGGTAGAAAAACCCATGCGGGCTCCTCACATTCCTTACTTTTCAAACTGGTGGCCCCTGGTATTCTGGGATTTACACTACCTCCCCCAGGCTCTGACTGACAAGCTAATCGGTGTGCTGGGAAGCCCTAAGCTATTGATTCCACTGTAACAGAACACCTCCCAGTCAATGAAACTGCAATGAAATGCTTCAACAACGAAGAAAGGGAGGCATTAGGCTGTTGAGCAACTGGAAGAAATTTGCTTGTAGGTAGTGCGGCAGAAATGAAAAGGCTCTCGGGGGCACAAGCTTGAAAAGCCAGGTTATTAAAAAAGCCACAAAGCTGGAGTCTGGCTGAGTGGAGAAAAATAGTTATGGCTCAGTTAGGCGTATCTAAAAGGAGGAGGGAGGGGAACGCAGCTTTCAAAATTGCGTTAATCCCCCATGTACTTAATTTCTTTTCTTTTATGGCAGCTTGTAGTATAGCAACAAGTATTCAAGCAGTTAATAATTTTAAACAGTTTAGCTTTCCGTAGGCAATATATCTTTAGCCTTAATTAAAATTTTATTTTAGTAGGGAGAAAATATTAAAATGACATTCTGATCATCCTCTAAGATGGAAAATATATGATAATATGAATATTTTATTAGACAAACTATTATTAAACAGCTGGTGCAAAATCTTAGCCACTGATTAGGTGGGGTTGTTGGAATCGCAGGTCACTATTTCTTAATAATGGCCCAACAGCCTCCCCTCGTAATGACAGCCACTGACACATGAACTGCAAACACAAAGGAGTCCAAATCCCCCTTACCACTATCCTTATATCCCCAAATTGCATACCTGCAGTGCCAGCCCTGTGGATGGTTCCCATCTGGGGTTAAAAAGCATCATTTTTATTAGTTTGGATTCTCTTATATGGTAAAGCCATTTCATTTTTCCTTTTACCACCTGATAAGGAGATCGCCTGGAAGAGCAGCTGGAATGTCGCTGCCAGCACAAGATACCCCTGCCTGCTTGCTGGGCACGGCTCAGGTGCTGTGTCCATCCCAACCTGGGTGAAGAGACGAGCTCTTTGCTGCAGGATAGCGGAAGGGGTGAGCATCGGTGGGTAGAGCCGCTCAGCCACTTTAATTTGGGTGGGAGTCAGGGCAAGCAGTCAGAGTAAAGCGTTGAGGCTGGAATTTGCATCTGCCGTTAATTCAGGAGCCTGGGTTTGCTGACCTTCAGGCAACGTCCAAATCCTATCTATTTACTCAGTCTTTTCCTGAGTAAGCTGTCAGGTTTTCTTTTGGAAAGTCTTCTCCCCCCTGCGTGGGACGTTGAGTACAATAAAAAATGTGTAGGCCTTGATTGCACATGAGGCAAAGCTGTTATGTGCTTAGGCGGCCAGATTAATCTTTCAATGCCAATAAAATGGCTGACGTTGTATATAAACCCCGGCAAAAGTGGCCTTTTTGGAAATTTCCCATCCCATCAATTATCACCTGCTATAGGTTCAGGAATTTTGCCTTGAACAAACAACAGAGATGGCTTTTCTGCACATTTCTTTCTCTTTCTTTCTTTCTTTCTTTCTTTCTTTCTTTCTTTCTTTCTTTCTTTCTTTCTTTCTTTCTTTTGATGGTGGTGGTGCCACCTGAGCCTACATATGAATATAAATGTATATAGGAGCTGTCTTGCTGTAATGGAGAGCCCTGTGTATACAGGGCATGGGGGAGCTGAATGCTGAAGGTTATGCTCAACTTGGTTCGCTTCTTCACCCATCTCTCAGGCTTATGCAGCCCTGCTTGGTCACCTTTGCTCACAGGAGCCATGTGTGACAAAGCACTGAGCAACCTCATGGCTCCTGTGATGGGCAGATCTGGATGAGCAATGCCCATCTGGCTACATGGGCATGGTAACAAGGAGAACATCTGCAGGTTAAAACAGGAGTCAAGGTATTAAAAGAAAATAACCCTAAAAGCTTAAAATTGCAGAAACCCAACTCCTACCTGTATTGAAGCCAATCAGAATATTGACTTTGATTTCATTTTGACCAGAATGGGAAACAAATGCTTATTTTATTGAATATATTATCTGATGAAGAGTGGCATATACACAAATCATGGATTGTTCTTAAAAATGACCCCTATCTGTTTGCCTTAATTCTGTTCTCATCCTAAGAACTCTGAGGTAGATGGACAATCACCAAAAACTTGGATTTGTGTCAGCAGCATTAATTAATCTGAATCCAGAAATATGCAGCTCAACACAGAGGAGTCCAGTTTTACATTTGTACAGCCTGGTCCAAACTCTCATCCACTTTCCACTCATTGAAATGAAATGCTCCTGCCATGAAATGCATATGAGCAATATACGGCTCAACCGAATAGCAGGCCAACAGCTGTAGACCTAACTAATAAATTCTCTGAATACCATGTTATCAATGTTTGGGATGTTCTTCTAACCCCAGATATTCCTACTTTTTTTTTTTTTTTTTTGATTATTCATTCATTTTGGTCTCATAGATGTTTAAATTTTAGAGACTTCTCTGGTTAACCGATGATGTGAAAAGCACACTGAAGAACATGGTGTGTCCATTTCTTATGTGAGAATTTAGTAAATTTTTACAGCACTTTTATTTTATGCTGGGAACATTACCTATTAGAAAAAGCAATTCTAAACTCTTTTATTTCACCAATTAGAAATGAGTGTTTTACAAGTAGCTTTCAGTTTAAATATTTCAGTCTCATTTCTCCTTTAAGTGTCTGTAAATCTTGTTTTTCTTGATGTCGAAGAAATTGAAACATTAAAAGCTTTGAGTCCTTTTCCAATCTATAAAATATATGCCAGTGTAGGCTCTAAAACTGAACAAAAGGTATCTCAGGTCTGGATCATACCAGTTGCTGTTATGGAGTCTATTTTCTTTCTGTTACTTTGCTTTTCTATGAGCATACTTTACAGATTATCATTAACAGGAGAACAAGAGTAAGGAGGCTTGGAGATAGGGAGTTCTTTTCTACTATTCACACAGAGAAACTAAAAAAAAATAATTTCTCCAAGATGATCTAAGTCAGGAAGTTTATAAATAACCAAGGATGGCTGGAACACCTTGGAGAAGATAATCAGTTCTGTTCATTCCAGATGATTGTTAATAACCCTGTAATTATTGACTATTATTAGTGAAAATGTAAAAACAATTAATAGTTGCTTAAAAAAAATAGGAGGTAAAAACCTCTGAGATTTAATGCAAATGGGCTTCAATCAATGGGCTTTTAAGCTTCCTCTTGGCTTTAGATTAACAGCAAAGTCAGTGCTGGCATGGCTTATAGCGGCTGTTAATGCAACACATGCCTATCATTTGCTGTTGACAGGCATTAATAAAAACCTAATCTGAGGAAATTATGAAAAACCGACATATTATGCAATCTGGTTTATGTTTTGGCATGTGGCAATCATTGGTCTAATACAAAGGAAACCATCATGTATAAACTTTACTACCATTGTTTCCACTGTAAGGGCAATTACTTTTTTTTCTTTCCTTCTTTCTTTCTTTCTTTTTTTTTTTTTTAAATATGTTTGATCCTTTAATTGCCTCAAGACTCAGGTTTGCTTTGTGGTACCATGGGTGTTACTTTAAAGCTTTCTCTTACAGAAGCAAGAACCTCAAACAGCAGTTACTGGCTCCAGGTCAGCAATAGGGAAGTTCAGCTCCGATACATCCCTCCTCTAGCTGACTGCTCCTCTTTCTCCCAGACACTGGCTACTCTGGCATGTTTCCAGCAGTCCCATTCCCTTAACCCGAAATCTTCTTCGAAACCTATCCATTTTTTTTCCTTTCTTTCTTTTTTTTTTTGTTTTGTTTTGTTTTTGTTTTTTGTTTCCTTTCCCCGACTGTGTAACATCCTTCTCTTACAAGAATGGACCTTTATCGCCAGCAGAATCAGGAGGAACCTACCACTGCCCAGCATTCAACTTTGGCTTTCTCTTTTCTGTATGAGTTGCTTCACTGGTGTTGATGCTAATCTGTACTGTGCAGTGATACGTTCTCCTGAGTTTATCTGGAGCTGCTGAGAATTCACTGGATTTCTCTGCCTCCCCACAGGGATATTAAAACTTATTTACTAGTTTCATCCCATACACCAGAAAACATGTGTTATCTCTTAAAACACCATAAAGTTCACTTATACTTGTAATTTGAGGTGTGATAAATTCTTGCTTGCTTGCTTTCTCTCTGTCTTTCTCTTCTTTTCTCTGTCTCTTTCATAGGATTTTTAGGATTTTTTTCTTTTCTTTCTTTCTTTCTTTTTTTTTTTTTTTTGTTTTGAATAAGTAAGCTCCCTGTTAAAGTCTTACTATACTGATAAGTTTTGTCTTTGCCTGGAGTATTGTACTACTAAACTCTTTAAAATATCTAAAAGATGAATGCACAAGGGAACTGAAAAAAAAAAAAAAAAAACAGAGAAGACAATCAATAGTATAAGGGTGAGAAACGGGGTGAAATGATTCTATAGATAGCCAGGCTGGAATGTGAGCACTAAGAGAAGTCTTTGGGTAAATTCAACACAGATTTGGCCTGCAGCTCTTAGCTGGCAATTCCAGTAGAAGAGCAGACCTCTACCCTGTGGTAAAGAGGTACAGAATAATGCCTCTTTGAATTAGTTTCAAAATGTTGCTGTGATGCAGACGAATGGCTTCTAGATGCCGAAGTGCAGTGCACCAACATAATAGCATATTGTTAAGTTACACTGCCATTAAAGTATATAGTTATTAATCAAATTAAGTCAAAACACAAAGCGAGTACAAATTAGTATCAGATGACATGTCTCACTGTGAGCAGTGAAGAAGGAATGGAGGGAACCTGCCATTTTAAAAGAAAACAATCTTTCATAAAACTAAAACAGAAGGTGAGGGAATATCCTACTACACAGTAACTGGCAGCTGCTATGTGCTATCTGGACAGGATTTGTCTTTAAATTCACATGACAGTCCTCGAGTGCTGCAATGTAGTTGGTGTCTCAGAAGCCTGTGCTAAACTCTGAATAGTGTTTGTTTTTGGAGATGTGGAAAATGTTTACCAAGGAAGACAAAAGTACTTGAAACTTAAGAGGCTTAGTATTTTAATACTTTTTTTTCTGTCTTGATACACATCTTGTCAGTGTAATTTTTTACCTCCAGAAGAAATGTTAATTCTTACTGAATGTTAGTTTGAGGGTGGGGGGATTTACATTGTCATTTCATTAAATTCTGTAGAAACACATCATTTGTGGGTTGTGAAACTGGTCCAAATATTGTGATTTGTGCGTGTTTGTCTAGATAACCTTTCACAACAAGAAATGATTCACCAGTTCATCACACACGAACACATGGTCACCCATCACTATATGGATACATGTGTGTGTTCCTAAGTACCAAAATATTAGCTTCAACTCTCTAAATTCTTCCAGGTATGGCTAAACTTGATGAGTAGTTTATTGAAAACAGTGATACTTATAGCGCCTAAAGGTAATGTAATCACATTCAGTGCTGTTGAAGGATTAGGATTCTGCATTATGATGTGCATCCTTGCAGTAAATTTAGTTTCTTTATGGATCATCAGAAATGTATAAAACGGAAGCAGAGTCTTCTGCATGGGAGGAAAAGAGGCTTTTTCCCTCTCTGCTTTGAAGCTGCTGTGTCTGCTCAGGCATTAGATACATGGCCAGCATGGGATAACCTAACTTAAAAATGATTCTGAATTTTGTTTACAGATAGATTTGCATTTTTTTTGTGTTGGTTTGATTTGGAACAAGACTGGTAGGTGGCTTCGTGAGTTACCTGTCAACGTTCAAGTGTGTTTACTTCATTAATGGTTTCTGAGCATAAAAGTTTGTTTCACTTCTGCCCTTGCTTCCTGAGCCTATGGTTTCCTCATCACCGTGACACTGCCAAGCGTGGTGCTAACAGACTACTGCAGAGAGAATGTCATCACATGGGATTACAACCTTAAACAAAAGTCACAATGGCAAGGCAGTCAATCTCAGGTGAATGGCTTAAACAGCGCATGTTTTTATTAGCTCAAATGTTAATATAGGCTGCTTTCTGCCATTATGCATTTGTTATGGGTGACAACACCTGGAGAATATATCTTTCAAAACTGGACAAAGAGCAAACATTGCTCTGACTCAGTTCCTCACTAATAAATGCGCTGAGATGTCACACAGTTTGTTATTAGTCTTCTTGCAAGGTATTACTCTATTAGATGAAGGAGAGACCTACAGAAACTGAAAATAGGGAGACAGAAGCAAGTCCTGGAGGGGGATTTGTAGATGATGATAACAACTATTCCACTGACTTCAGTAGAATTGGTTGAGTCACTAATGGATAGCAAATCATCTCCTTTCTTAATATTGGGCTTTTGGTGATAACAAGTTTAGAGGGTATCTCAAGGGTATCTGCATATGTATCACGATGAATAGAAACAAAGAAAGAGGATGTCATTTCAGGGAGGTTTGGCTTGAAATCTTGGGAAGGCACAATCCTAACAGGCAAAGCTCTAGTAATCTTTGACTACTTGCTTTATGCTCTTGAAAGGTCAGGTCATCATTTGCTTATGCTAGGGCTAAAATACAGTACGATGAGCAGGTCTATAAAGAGGTTTCAAGGGTGTTATGCAGTGTGACAGCAAAGATTCAGAAATCTGAAGTAACAAAGGGTGTAAGGCTTCTGCCAGATTAATACAGGTCTCAGCATGTAGAGAGGCTGCTGTGCTGTTGGCTTTAAAACAGACTAAAACCAACATGTGTGCTTCAATCCTCACTCAATAGGAATGGGCTTAAGAAACACCTTAAATTATTTGCTCATTTGAGGCCTGAATGGGATGGGAGTATAGCAATTATTATAGGGTGTTAAAAACAAATTGGCCCTCATATAATTGGGCACAGCTTCCCTGAAGCAAGTAGAGTTGCACCTGTTTGAACCAGGGCTTCATCTGGTTTGGTGAAGGTGAGCTTGAGGCCCACCAACACCTTTCGGATGGATCTACCATAAGTCAACAGCTGATGATAACAGCCTTCAACCCCAAAAGCAAACAATCCTCATTCCAGAAGACGTGTTTGGAGCCACATGGGAATACTGGGAAATAAACCTGTTCTGAGAAAGAATGGGCTTTCCATAAATAGCTGAGATTAGTTCTGAATGTTCACTCCATCAGTGAGCAAAGTAATGCAGCCATCTCTTTCTGTTCTATCTATATAGTTATAGGGGAGATACGGGAAGCTTATACAAATTAAGGAGGATGCATGTATGGTCACATATTAAGGTGGTAATAGATTCAAAGAGCTGTTCCTGACTGTGTCTAGATTAAGAAATTCTGATGATGAAACTTAGCTAAAAACAGTTATCGAGATACAATCAGCTTTATACGTTAAATATTCCAACCCCAAAAAGGAAACAAAACAGAATCAAAGCTTCTAATCAGTTTAAGATCCAGAGATATTGCCAGCCAAACTTATTGGAGGAAGCAATGTAAACAGAAAGATGCAAGCAAAGTCAGTTAAGTGGAATTTAAGCTGTCAAGCTACAGTGTAGAACTCCATTACCATATCTCCTCTTTTTTTTTTTTTAATAGTATTCTCTGAAAAGCACTAGATGTAATAAAGTCAATTTAAAATTTGTTCTACCAATCTTTTGCATCTGTAATTTTCCCATTAAATGTAAATGCCCATGAGGCATGCTATTTGCATTACATTGCATTTGCAGTCTTTAAAACAAACTATAAATCCCCTCCTTGTTTCATGTGATTGATGCTGTGTGTATAAATACCACCATAAACCTCAAAGGGGGCTAACAGTGACAGTAAATTAAAGTTTTCAAGTCTGGCAGCATCTCAGCACTTCAGCCCTTGATCTTAAGCAGCGTTGTTAACCCCCGCCTCATTGCCCTCCTGAACTCACCTTTTTTTTTTTTTTTTCCTTTTTTTTCCCCCCTTTTTCCCTATTCTGTCCCTACTCTGATTTCCTTGGGAAACACCTTCCCATCCATACAAGCTGGACCAAGTCAGGAATATGCTGTTAATTAAAAAGGGGCTGCAGCTGTTTGCCAGATAGGATGGGGCCTCAACTTAGCTGTATTGGCATATCTGAGTTCTCAGGGCATCTTGGCTTTGTAAGCAGTAGCCAGCTACAGCTCCCATGATCAGCCAGCACCAGTCCAATTGAGTGGCTTTTGGGGTATTGTTTCTTTTTCTTTCTTTCTTTCTCTCTCTCTTTTTATTTTTATTTTTTAATTTCTGATTGGCTTTCTATGATTCACTTTCAAGACATATGCAGAAGAAAATAAATTAAGAATTGAGAGAAACCTCCTCTAAGGTTGAGGAAAGGCATAATTGTGTCATTATTCAATTTTCTGGTTAACAAATAATCCCAGTCTGCTCTATCAAGTCTTGTTATAAAATTTACCTTGATTTGATCCTGTTGAATCTTGGCTCTAGGTAATAACAGCTTCTCCTGTTATATCTACCACTATTTAAGTAGAAGGAGACACTACGCCAAAAATATCTAAAAGATTGTTGTGGGCCAAACACAGTCTCTTCATAGGCTAAAGTGTAACACAGGCAATAGGATAACGCTAGCTTAACCCCACTAAGGATCTAGTTCTCTATTTTTCACATCAGAACCAAGCACCAATAGCTCAGCACTCCATTCTGTACTCAGGATATGGTGCTTTTTTATGTTTTCTTAGGAAAAAAATATTAATGAGAGAATACTGCAGCTACTATACAACATGTACTTATATCTGTGAGGCAGTGGGAATTCTTTTCTGGTCTGGAAAATGTCTGTAGATATGATTTTTAAAGATCATGTTCAAAGGTGGAAAAGGAAGGAAAGGAAAAGAAAAATAAAAGGTGACATTTGAGTGGAGATGAGGCTAATTAATCAATTCAGGCTACCAATCTCCACCTGCAATCCTCCGAGAATCTGGGAGTGGGTGGAGTGTCCCAGGTGGATGCTGCTTGGGATTTGCACAGGCCTCAGGGGGAGGGAAGGCTGCAGCAGCTTTCCTATTGCTTTTTCCTCCCACCCTGCACGCTCAAGGAGCTCTTCTGCCTGGGAAGAGATTTCCATCCTCCCTAAGGCTTTGCAAGTTGCTACCTTCTGTAATTCTCTCTATGCTATAACATTTAGAAGTTAGTGATGCCCAAAGTCCTTTCAGGCTTCTTTATGACGTGGAGAGCATTACAATCTAAATGCTTTTCCTGCAGCATTTCTGAAGGGTGTCAGTTTTTGGTAAATACGAGGAATGTGCGTGATCATTTTTTTTTCCTGAAAACGACTGGGATACACACAAATACAAAAGGAATGGAAATCAACTGGAAGTGTTATTGACAAAATGGAGTCCTGAAATAAAATAAGCAATTCCATTAAGTCTGTATTCCCTTTAAAACAAATTTAACAACTACTGAGGGTGTAAGGCATTAGCATTTTTTCCTGAGGACAAGTATGTTATGTGTGTCTTTGCTGAACATCGATAATTGTATTCAACAATCTGCAACAAACCGTACAGAACGACAACTCAACAGGTAAATGCTGATGGCTGTTCACCTTCCCTTCCTATAGAAAGGCTCCCTGTGGGTTTTATCCTGACAAGGCTGAAGTAGCCAGAGGAAACCACAGTATTTCATCTCTTTTGACAAAGAGGTTCAGAGGTGCCCAGATCACATACAGCCAAGGCCAGGTTTATTTGTGTTTTTGACTGATATTGGGTAACATTTCCCTGAACCTTGCCAAGTCTGGGTTTTATAGTAAGCTGCCAAACCTGGCTGTCACAGCTTGGTCTTGAGTGCCATGTCTTCTCATTATTGTTTCAGGGCTGGCGATTAACTGTTTCGGTTTCTCCGTCCTTTTGCCGTGAATACCTGTTGGCAGTCTCATCAGCTATGGGTGGAAGGACTCTGCACTCCTAACAGTAAGTGTGTAACACCCTGGTACTTCTGTTAGGCATTTTACAGAAAATCCTTAGAAAGAATGCTCATATTGAAGGACTTCTGTGAAGGAGTCTCCTTTTAAAAAGGTTAAACTGCTGCTCAGATATTAAAAACTGTTTAAAAAACTGACAGCTTTCATTCTGAAGCATCCTTGCTTCAGAATGAAATTACCTGTCCCTGTGCCCCCTCTGTCTCTTCTGCCCTTTAACATGCAGGTTACTTGGACACCCTGTTCTTCCAAAGTTGTTATAGCAGTTTGCCTGCAGTCAGCTGTGTGATGCTTTCAGTAGTGGTCTGGGGACACGGTCTCTAATCTTATGAAGAAGTCGCTGAATGGCTCTTTTAAACATCCCTTGGTTTCCCTATTAGAGGGAGCTCACTCAAAAGTAGATGCTCAATGCGTGTCTTGCAGGTCAGTGAAATAACTCAGGACTTTCCTTCTCCTAGCAATGAATCTCTTGAGAGCTAAGTTTACTGCAATCAGATTCAAATTTACAAAGCAAAATGAATAAAACCCAATTTTGATAGTACTTATATATATACACACATGCATCTATGTATTTTAAATACACTTAAATTTCATTAGCAATGATTGTTTAGAGAAACATCATTACATTCCTGGGCTTGGGAGCCTTCTCCAGGGTTGTGAACAATCAAAGATTTATTTGAGCTTTCTGCACACTGGGAAATGAAGACACAGAATCTCATTATCATGTCTATTAAAAGGCAGAATCTGGGGTACATCTAAGAAAAGATGTATTACTTTTTAAACTGCGCTGCAAACTGTGAAGTACTACAGGGACTTGAACTATTTAAAAATACTCTGGGCTTATGAGTAAGAAAAAATAGGGTCTCTTTCCCAAACAGTATAAAAATATCACACCATTAAGTTCTGCTGTTATTACAGTCTTGGAAATATGATTGTATCTACTTTTCCGTCAAGCTGGTTGATCCCTGAGTTTGATGTTGGGGTCGAGGGACCATGGAGGGCTACCAGAGTGAGTTACTTAGGGGACAATGCAGTGGGGGATATGAACAATGACCAGTTAAATTCTAGTTAACCCCAATTATAAACCTTCACCTTTGTTAATTAGATTAATTCATCAGCAGGCACTATGCTTACAGTGTATTGGAGGCACGTGATCTAACATTTTCAACATTTATTAAAAGTTAAAATCTTTTATGTCATCAGTCTGTTGCACACAAATGGCCATGCAATGTATTACTGTAAAGGTAAAATCAGGTTAAGTTTACCTATAAATTAGAAGGCAACATTTATTATAAGGATCCTTCTTAGAAGTGAAAAATTTGCCTTGCAAGCACTTTCTGTAGTTATTAAAGATCTCCAAGCTATGAATCTGAGAGCTTAATTAAAAGCAGCAGAGACATGTCCAAGGAAGGAAAGAAAAGGGCTGAACATCAATATAGGCAATTTTCTAACATTTTCTGCATCTCGTTCCTCCCTTGATCGGTGCCTGAAATTTTGCGTGCGGTGGTGCAATGTCTTAATGTGCTGACCTCTGGAGACTTGAGTCCAGCTGAGGTCTGGTTGGGGCCACAGGTGATGGTAAATGGGTTTCCTTCCAGAGCTGAAAAGTTGGTTACATCTTCTGGTGCCCTGGTGGTCACAGCTCCATGTGGACTTCCCATCAGAGAAGCCAAGGTTATTTTACTGCAGGTGTGGATAGCAAAGGGCAAGCTTGAGCAGCACCTGCTTGGTCTGTGCTAGCTTGAGAAATCCTTTTCACAAATGCCAGAACGACTCACTGTTTTTCATGCTAGCAAAAATCATAGAAGGAGTTTGCACAAACAGGAACAAGTTTTGCTCTCCGTCCCATATATGCAATAAATTTCCACTAATCCCCACTGAATTCAAGGGGGGAGGGAGGGGTAATTCCTAATTTATATTTGTGAGAAAGCTGTTTTGTTCATGAAATACTTTCAACAGAATGACTCGAAGCAATTTACATGTGTTCGTAAGCTCCACAACAGACCCGTGAAGCAGGTGAATACTGTATATATAAAATATATTTATATATCTCCAATTTACAATTCTGTAAACTGAGGCAGGAGCCAATGCCATAGTTTAATCTCCCATGAGTGAGAGATCTGTAGTGACAACATTCAAAGGGGCCTACAAGAAAAGTATTTATCAAAACTAGAATATTTCTGAACATTTTAAAACATTTCTTTAAAAGGTTGCTACAAAAAGATACAAATGAGCAACCTGAACAATAAGGATATTTTTTCACTCTCCAGCAAAGTGGAAAGACTTTCCTATGCCTGCAAAGAAGGAGCTTCTCTTAAATGCTGTTCCTTTCTAATCATGTGTGTCATGATTTGATGAAGCAATTTGGGGGAAGATCTTTTCTTGGCTAACCACATGGGTAAAATAATGCAGAAATCTTTCAGTGATTTGTTCAAGAAGCCACACTTTGGTTTTGGAAGAGTATTTTAAATGTAAAATATTTGGGGGTCTATTTCTGAAAATGTGTGTTTATTTAAGAGATTGCTGCAGTAGATTTCTGGCACTATACTTCTATACATGAAAACGTTACATGGTTGGGAGGTCTGGACTAAAGAGAAACTTAAAGGGGAGAGTACCATGTTCACAACACCGAAGGGTTGAGCTGGAATAAATGCAGGAAGACCTTCTTTCTTAAAATTGTTACTGAAGGTAAATAGGAAATGGGTTTAGTCTTAATTAAGAGCTGTGGGTTTGTAGCTGTTGCAATCATGCTGTATCAAATACCCAGAACACTGTCCCCTTTTTCATAGGCTAAGCAGTGATATTGTTATGTTAGACTCTCCTTGAAAACCAAAATATCTTATGAGGTGAGCAAACAAAAATTCCAGATTATGGAAATTAATTAAAGCACACAATGCTGCCTTTCTCAATGTTCTGACTCAACTAATTAGGGATTAGATTATTCAAGAGCAGCAGATCAATTAGGATTGTTTTCTGTAAAAATCCACAATGAAATATAGTTACCTATTGAAAAATGAAAGAAATCATACCCAAGTACAATGGACGGATCAAAGCACAACACTGCACGTTGACAAAATAAATTATGAAAACAATAATCATGTTTATCCAATCTCTTTGTGCAAAACTGTTATTTTGATTCCAGTGCCAGCTGTCTGAAACTTTAATTTAAGTGCTTGCTTGAGGCAAGACATTTGGGATACTAGTTTAGAGTGTTTTATAGCCTGAGCAATATGTTTTACTAACCTCAAATACTATGATGATGATTTTAATGGTAACTATAATATGTTCAAGGGGGTTCCAGGCTGATCTTTGATTTTACCAGAATGCTTGCGTGCTTAATGAACCCCGATATTTTTTTGACTTCATTAGTTGCCAGCTCCCCAGGAGCTGTGGGAGACTTCTCTACAGGAGATGAGTGCTTTGTATTTTAACAGGAGACATACCAAGTAACTTACTGCACTACCTTTATTCTAGTGTTGCAGTATGTGTGTGTGTGATTGTCATCTGAGGAAGCAATTAAAAAAATATTCCGCCTACGTTTTAGTAATACAATCAGGCTCATAGTCTTTGTGCCTCAGTTTCCAACAGTGCAATGCAGTTGACAACACTTGCAGGGTCCAGAGTCCCTTCAGCCGTGGTTTCTCAGTACTGTTGCTAGCACTAAATGCACGTGAGAAGGTTTGGTGTAAATAAAGGTTTAAAAGGATTTTTGTTATAGTCAGTGGGTTTTCTGAATCTATTGAAGCGGATGGAAATATTTTCAGTGGTTTTGTTGGCTCTTTTCTAAAATGTTGGATAAAAAGCATGAATGTATACCTTTTAACCAAAGGGATTCCAAACAAGTGTTATAAAGATTTCTTCAGGCTAAAGATGTTTTTCTTTTTTTCTTTCTTTCCTTTTTTTTTTTTTTTTCCTGCTAGGTTTACTTGTTTTGAATGAAATATATCATCCTCTTCAATGAGTTTTTTGGCACTTTAACACATAGTCTAACCCAGAAATTAATGGCTTATTGAAATAACAACTTTGAAAGAGATTTTTTTTTCAAAGAATGAGAAGGATTTCATTTGCTACATGCTGGAATACTGATTCAGTCATGCATTACCATGGAAAAATGACTATTTGCACTAATGTATACATTATGGTGTAGTACATAATATATATTTTTTCCAACAGGTCACATCACTTCACTGAACCAAAGGTAATATTTCATTGAAAATAATCATTCCTATCTTTCAAACTTTTTTAATTGTGAAATTTGTAGTCAGTTTGAAAGGCTATACTCTTAAACCATTTTAAATACATACCAGCTCTGGAGTAATTATTCATAAAGGAAAATTTGGACCTAGGTTTCTTGGGACAAATGTATTAACTACAAGCATAGCCTTCATGAAGCCATTAAGTCCCAAATGAATCCTGGGTTCCCCTACAGCTTCTGTCCCATTTGCAATATTCTGGGATGATTTTTGTGGCCTGTGACTTTCACTCTTCCTCTGATTTTCCCGACGGCTCCTCACAATTCAACTCAGATCTGTGTGTGTTGTTTGATTCCATTAGCCATCGGTCTCTGCTCCTTGCTAGCTGTCTTTTCTCTGTTAAAATTCTGTTCTCAATTGTCTTTCTAAGTTTTTATTTACCAGTTCCTCTCTATTACTGCCTTTGAAACCAATTATGCACTCTGAAGAATATTTTTCTTCCTTGTCTTTTATACACACAAGATTTGGTGGGTTTATTTACTCATTGCACATTGTGTTTACTGGTGGACATCCTACCAGAAAGAAATTGGGTGCGAACTTTACAATGCAGGTTGTGTGACTGCAACAGAATAATCCTAATTCTAAGTTATTTCTTGTAACTTTTTTTTTTTTTTGTATTGATTTCTTCCCCTTTGTGAATATGAACAATGAACGTGCTGAAACGTGCTCATGTAGTCTGATGATTTTGATTTGGAGAAAGTTGGGAAGGTGTTTTTGTACTACTTTATTTATTTATTTTTACTGCTGGTGACAAAAAATATAGAACTGAATGAAAGGTTATTTCATTCAGCCCATTTGTTTTCTCTGATGCAGACTGAGTGGTTCTAAGTCATCCTGGGCTCCACTAAGTTTGACATCTGTCAGACAACTCGGGTAATTTTTAATCCATTAGCAAGAGTTTCCATTACAACAAATCCTTTTCCTGCTCTAATTTATGTCAGAAATAATCATCCAGATCTTGTCAGTTTTCACTGTTAATGGGCTGAACCAGTTCTGATATTAGTAAACATTTTATTTTCTTGTATATGCAACAAAGAAATAGTTTATTCTGTTTCCATCTAAAGCTATCATATGCAATGTGCTTTTGAATATTTACTTTCAACGAATTGACATGGGTTTTAGAGCTGTAACTCCTGATTCAGGGTCTGTGATGAGGAATAAATCTACGAGGTCACCAGAAAAACACTGCAGTTTTGTCTGGAGTTTCTCCACTTCTAAAACAAGGGTGGTACACACCTTGCAAAGATAAGTGGAGAATGTTTGCAGCATGTGTTCAATATACAGAGTGAGATTCACGTAGAAAGTATCAGTATCGTTTTCCAAAGAGTGATTTTGATAAATTATATCAAATTCCAATATTCAATAGATCATTCCCAGTCTAAGTCCCATGTCCATACATGCAGTCCTACGCACTAAAATATGATCTTTATCTCAAATAGTTGACTATATATTTTGAGACAGAGGAAAGAGGTTTGGCATACAAGTAACAGACAGATTGGAGAAGATGAGAATAAAGATAATAAGATCACACACTTATACATATATCAGTGACAAGACAGCTTGGGAGGAGTTTGAGGTTCTCTGAAATGGAGGTGTGTATCTGTTTGTACACATGTATCATCACCCAAAATATTGGCTATCCCACCTGCTCTCTGACACAAGAGAAACTAATATCCTCATCCTGGGGAATTAATGTAGTCTAATCCCCTTGCTGGGGAAAATTGAATATTGTAAAGATTTAAAGGAGCAGAAAAGGTCATTGTAGTTTAATTCAAGGAAGGCACTCATGAAAAAGGGATATGGAGGCAAAAAAGGATTGGTTTATTTCCTGTTAGTAGCAAGCTGACAAGACTAGCATAAGGCTGTGCTTGGAAAGACCTGATAGATGAGACCAAAATTTCTGGTTGGATGTGGTGCACAGGATTTTAAACTCAGGGGCACTCACCAGCTCAGACCAGAAATACATTTCATTCCCAGTGTGTAGTCTCCCAGAGCAGTCAATGAGAGGAGGAGTGTTAGAAATGTGACCCGTGCTAGGCAATCCTTGCCCTGTCAGAGGCATTCAGCAGCATCAGGGTTTTCTGAGGCTCTGCCTGGACCACCATGCTGCACAGTGATGGATCTGCTCCCCAGGATATGGTCCAAACCTTTTTATAAGCTCTTCTATATTCTTGGTTTCCTCAACTTCTCTTGGGTATGAGCTGTATAGTTTAGCCATTTGTGAGGAAAAAAAATCAACTGCAAACCAGCTCTCTGGGAGAGTTCCTTTCCCATTGGTAGCCACTTCAGCCTCTCAAGCAGGATCTTGCTGTTTCTTTTTCAGATCCCATACTGTTTAGCATAGTGTCACTGAGCTACATAAGACTCAGAGATCATGGTTAGAGATGGCATGCAATCTGGAAATGTAGAATTTCTAAATAGAATGAATCTATCTGTTTGATTCTAATCCCTGTAGGAGACAAGGGAATTAATTTCTCTGTCTATATTGCACTTTGAACAGATTCCTTGTAATATTTGGTTTATTTTTAAGTGCAACTGTAAGCATGAACATTTCCCTTTGTATGGGAAAAAAGAAACAGAGATATCCCATCATAATGGAAATCAGATAAATTATGAGGTGAAAAGGAACCGATGGGGTCTAGACTCAATGCTGCAAGTCCATGGCATTCATTGGGCAGTTGCATTTGGCCTTAAACAGATGAGTATCATTGGAAGCTACAAAAGCAACAACAACAAAAAAAAGAAGCTGGAACATTGCATTTATTCATTAGAAATGTTCCATTTGTGAACCTCTGGGTAAACATAAGGGAAATGTTGTAATTTCAGAAGATACCTCTTATTGAAATTTGATTCAATACATGTTAAATCTATGGGAGTCTATGACACAGCAGGAACTAAGTGAGATTCTGCAATATGCAAGAGAAGAAATTCCATTGCATTTTTATCTAGTTTTCACTATGTGCTGAATAGGACTTTAAACATTGAGTGCTGGTTGGGAAAGCCTTGCAGCACAGACATTATTAATAATGCTTAAATCCACATACGGTATTTCTTATTGCATCTCAATTACTGGATTTAATTAGCATCCAGTAGCTGGGAAAAGAACAGCAGTAACATTTGACATAAAGTAAGGTGCAGATGTACCGGGAAATCCACACAGTCCGATTGTGATATGAGATGCAAGACCACCCTTGAGCGTTAGAGTATTACATCCATCAGTATGGTACAGGTTCCTCATTAGCCAATAAGATTCCTTCTTTTCATCCTATAGATTCAACAACTTTGTCTTTATAATTAGTTTCATTGAACAATGAAAACAGATGAGTTGATTGTTGCAAAAAATCATATATTTTAATATGCATTTTATTCTTTTTTGCTATATATTTCTGCTGAAAATCCATAACAGATCATAAAGAACATATCTTAAATAAAAACAGCACATCTTAAAGGCACCCTGTGAGTGCAATTAGAAACATTTCCCATCATACAGCAAAGATAATGTTTCCTAAATGCTCTTAATTTCATACATCTGTTATGCTCTGTCATGAATTTTTTTCTCCTCCCAAGACAATTTTTGAAGGTTTCTGCCAATGTAATTCAATTTAAAGCTTTTAATGTCAGCTGAATGGGTCATGCCACATTCTCCACTTTTGTATTAGCTTCTCCTCTTAGGAATGGCAGAAATATGATGAATACTTTTCATCAGTAGCCTACGTTCATGAGAAATAGCCATTGCATTTTTTCTATTCTTTGTTGACAATATTTTGCAAACGTTGTTATTTTTTTTCTCTTTGTTATATACACAGACATGCAGACATGTACACATATATTCTTACATGGCATTGTCTTGGGCCACAAGTTATTTGTGTTGTTTTTAAAACTGCAAAGTGTCTTCCTCAGTCACCTATTTTCAAAATATGTCTGTAGCTTTTCTTGGAATATTTACTAAACAATTACCATACATTAATTTTTGACGTTGTTTTGAAACTGTGTTCAAATGAGCTGGCTTCACTTTACTTTTCATTTTTAAGAGCTACCAGTTCTGCTTGCAGAACAATTGCCATGTTCTAGAGCAAGTTAGCCAGGGTACGCTCATATTTTTCTGAAAACCATAATATCCTTGCTATGACTGTATTCTGTTTTATTTTTAATAGAGTGTTACTGTGGAATTTGAGCTCATTTATTCTGTCTTAGCTGCTTAGCTGTGAAGTTGCACTTTGAATACCAGGAAAACACCCAAAAAGGGATTTTTGTGGCTGGAGCTGTAGGATATAGGGGGTATGCATGCATGAGAAAAAATGCAATATTTGTAAATAAGTATATACATTGCTATCACTTTGCTTTAGTTTGTGGGACATTGCATGAAACTCAAGATTTCTTTTGAAATGAGGATTGCACATCCTGTGGGGTGGCATATTTGAGGACACTACACTCTGATAGACCAGATTCTGACCATACATGAATTCAAAAAGTCCCACGGTATTCTGTGCTTGGGGAGACAAATTTTGGTATGAAGAGGCTGTGGTTCAGGATTTGCTGTTGCAAAGAAGCCAGGCTTCCTTGAAGTGGTCACTGGTGGCTACTGGGACAAGAGAACTCCAGGACCACTCCACTGGAAGCTCTTGGCAGCCTTTACCCACTGAAATCCCACAGACATGAGCAGCTCCACTTTGCTAAGCCTCTGGCTGAGGATGGCCATGTAACTAGAATGAATCCTCCCCATCACCCCCACTCACATGCCCAGAACCCACCTGTCCCATTCATGGTAATAGGTTCTCCTATATCTTTTCACACATGACCACAGTGCCAATAGTGATAACTGTTCAGAGTCTAGATTTATTTTCAGGAATTCCTTTAACCATTTTTAGTCATATTAGAACACACTGTCTTATCTTTGTTTGAGTATTGCATTCAAAGGAGCTCCCCAAAATCAGTATGGATGTTTCCTGCAACATTGCCAAGACTTCATACATCCCCAATTAGATCAGCTTTGCTAGAGGTAGGACCATCGTACTCTCACAAATCTAAGCTCATCCTCAAGAGCAGCTTCAGAGACCTCTCAGCAACCACCTATCAACCTCTCAGTTGGGTTTTATTTTCATTGAAGCTAAAATAAGTTTTCAGTTTTCATATTTCCACTATTAGCAAGGTACTGCAGCAGTGGAGGCCTCTAGCAGTGGGAAGATGTGGAGGACTGAGTTAGTAGTTTGCTTTCATCCCCAGTTGGACTAGGAAGTCCTTGTTGCCTCAATGGCAGTTAGAAAAGTCGTGGAAATATTTTGTTTGTGCATTTTCAATTGAAAATCTCACACTGTGCTTTTTCCCAGAGGTAAATTACCTCCTAGGATTTGTAAGCGGGAGGCTGGAGGCTCCGTTTGTCCCAAAGACAGGAGCAAAATGGCAGGAGTGCACCTCCCACCATGCCCCTGGGTCGTGTGATGCCCATGAGGAGCCGTGACGTGGCTCGGCGGGACGTTTGTACTGCGCCGGGAGCCTGGTCCAGAGGGGCAGCTGGGCCTCCTATCAGGCCATAAACAGTTGTTTTGTGAGACCGATTAAAAATAAAGTGCTCTAGGTTAATTTAAAAGGCTAAATATTCTGAGAGGGCCTTGCCAGCTTGCGGTGAAATACACAGATATTTATGTTCAAAACTCTTCTTTTTCCCCCAACATCAGTATGTTCTTCAGCCCACACATGCTTTGATTTTATCATGATAAGAAAGTGATTTTCCAAAAGGGAATTCCAACACAGGTTTTGCTATAAAACTGCTTCACCATCACCCTTCCAGGTACGAGGAGACTGAAACACATCAATATCTGCTAGCAAAATAAACAGCAAATCTATTTTCCCAAGGGAATTAGTGGCCAGGGAAATAAAACCAAGGGGGTTTTACACTCAAACACTTGGAAAAAATCTTGGAAACAGTGAATACCATCACCAGAGCCTGGCCTTATAGCCCAGGAGACACTCCTTTGCCTCATGACTGCACACCAGTGCTAACACTGCTACAATTGATCAGGAAAGCAGCTTTAAAAGCTCAGTCTAAGGCTTTTCTAATTATCTTAAAATAATCATTTAACCGCTTGAAACGAATACAGCCACAAAGCAAACCTTCCAGCCTGCTCGCTGCACACTAACAGACACAGACTAATGACCCTAGAGAGCAAGCCAGCTCTTCTGATGCAGCATCATCTGCTCTCCAAGACTAAAGTGACGTGTCCTCTGCTCTCCACGTGCTCCGCAGACCGGGAATGAAGCCACATCACTTCTAACACAATCCCGAAAATGACACCTGTTCTGCACAGACACCACACAGGGGCTTTGAGAGCCAGTCCCTCGCAGCTATGCAATCAAAGATCAGTTTTCAATGAAATATTACTTACTTGAATCAATGTTGTCTTCGTTCTTTGTGAAGGGTGCAGCAGGCATAAAATGCGATATTGATTTCTGAGATGTAGCCTGGTCCTCTCTTCATGGCCATTTCAAAAAATGCAAAGTATTTCTTTTCTTTCACACCAGAAATCACGTCACCTTTACAAACTGGAGGTCGAGGCCCTTTTATGTTACCTCAGATTTATCTCCTGTCCTTTTTTTCTCATCCTCCTCTCTTCATCTCGCAGTTTTTCTTTCTCCTCCTTGAGTTTTTATTGCCTCTTCGGCTCTCCTCTTAGCTCCTGTTCTAATTTCTGCCTTTTCCCCTGCTCTCCTGAGTGCTTTTAGATTCTGATCTAATTTCTCATGTCTTCTCCCAGTGCTGCTCTCTCTCCTTTCTATCTTTCTGACCCTCACCTGTTCTCCTTTCTGCGTCTCTGACTCCAACTCTGCTGCTCCCCGTACGAGTCACTGGCTCTGGATTTTCTTCTTGACGTTTCCCACATTGCTCTTGGGCTGTTTTTAGCAGTCATTTCAATAAAGTTTTCCCTGTTGTGCATACAAATACAACGTCCCAGCCTCTCATAATAATACATCTTTTTTCTAGGTTGCCTCCCATCTCCATGATTAGCATGTGTATCTTTTTAATGAAACTGTAGAAACAACCAGGAACAAGGCTTCCTAACTCGGTAATGTGTTACTGCCATCCTCCCGTGATAGACAAGGGTTACTTTTTTTTCCTGAAGCCAGTGTGAATTTAAGTCTATCCCACTGGTTTGGTTTAATTAATTTAGGAGCTAGAGAGGGGTCCAGATCAGAAATCATAATCCTGAAGCTGTCTCTCAATACTCTGCAGCATGCAATAGGGAAAAATTAATATATTTTCCAGTTATATTTCACAGCAGCATTTTATGTAGGAAAACTACAATTTCCTGAAATACACTGCAGGCTAGGTCACTGAAATGAATATTTTAACTGTGAAAAGTGCCACAGAGGCTTGAGCAACAGTTAAGATAGGCTGTATCTGAAACTGCAGTACTGCCAATGCCAACATTTCCCCGATGCTCCGCATGGTCTCGGAGGAAGGTACATTATATCCTGAATATCCAAATGATGTTACTAAGCAGCTCATCTGTTTTGCCAAGATTTGCAAACAATTCTTGCATAGTTTGTGATAGCTGAAAATATCCCAGTACATAAAGCCTACAAATATTCAGGCTGATGTGTTGACTGTTGTCCCACACCCTTTGGGCTGGTTGTATATATGGTAACAACTTGATACCATAATTGGATAAATCCAAAGCTTGGACTTAGGTCTGCACTACAAATACTTGTGGTTGCAAGCTTGAAATTCTCTTTCAATTACTTAGTGTTTTATTTACTTAAAACATACTCTGAAAATACCAGTAAACTTATTCATTAAGGTCAACATAAAAAAGACTTGTATGCTGTGCTCTGTCAACAAGATATTTTTTTTTTGATTAAAAAACAACTAAACAAAAAAATCAATATCTGATATATTATTTTAAATATATTAATATATATATATATATATTTACTTACAGGTCCCTAAATTAACATCAATTGATTTTCATTGTACCCATATTTAAGTTAAATTATCCTATTATTTCTCTTCATGTAACACCAATTCCAGAATGGTCCAAGGAGTTCTGGCTTCTCTCTCTCTCTCTCTCTTTTTTTTTTCCTGACTCCCTCTTGGTTATGATAACAAAAAGCAGTATTTTATTCCAACTTACAGAAAAAAAACAACAATCCACACCATTATCTTTGTATTACTCAGACAGGGATAAGACTGTGGACATGAGTCTTCTGTGATGAGAAGAAGTCCTCTAGCANCAATTACTTAGTGTTTTATTTACTTAAAACATACTCTGAAAATACCAGTAAACTTATTCATTAAGGTCAACATAAAAAAGACTTGTATGCTGTGCTCTGTCAACAAGATATTTTTTTTTTGATTAAAAAACAACTAAACAAAAAAATCAATATCTGATATATTATTTTAAATATATTAATATATATATATATATATTTACTTACAGGTCCCTAAATTAACATCAATTGATTTTCATTGTACCCATATTTAAGTTAAATTATCCTATTATTTCTCTTCATGTAACACCAATTCCAGAATGGTCCAAGGAGTTCTGGCTTCTCTCTCTCTCTCTCTCTTTTTTTTTTCCTGACTCCCTCTTGGTTATGATAACAAAAAGCAGTATTTTATTCCAACTTACAGAAAAAAAACAACAATCCACACCATTATCTTTGTATTACTCAGACAGGGATAAGACTGTGGACATGAGTCTTCTGTGATGAGAAGAAGTCCTCTAGCAGGCAGTAATCCAGCGTACCCCAGCTGGAGAGTCTGATCCAAAGCCTATTAAAAGTGCCATCCAGGGTCTGATTACTTTCAGCCTGGCTTTGATCCAGGAACTTGCCCTTCTTCTAAACAGGAAATCAAATTTTGGAAACAAATAAGAAAAGGATCACAAATGACTGTAGCCTGTGCTAATTTGCATTTCATGGAAGTTCCATGGAAATCAATAGGTCAGCTCCTAATCTTAGTAGCAAAACTTCACATCTCACAGTTCTCCTGAATTTATCTCTGTTTACAGCAATGTGGCCTGCTGATTTGGTTTATTTTTTGTTTTACCAAATTACAGCAGTATTTAGCCCTAATTAGTATATCCTGCAAGATGAAATGCAAAACCACGGCACAGTGCAGACATATTTCTCTTGCAGAGCTGTGTTTGAAAGAACTTAAGAACTTTGAACACTTTCAAGCTATTAAATGGTCAGCTTTTGAGTTAAATATGTCTCTATGCTGACACTGATCTCACAGGAATGCAACAGTCTGTACCATAAATCCTGGACTAAAGCTTTCTCTCTGTTGTTCCTTGATGTGCATGTCCAGTATACGATTTCCTGTGATAGGCTAGGTAACAACTCACCCAGCCCCATGTCACTAAACTGGAAGCTGTCTTCAGTAAGGTTTTGCTGAAAGCAATGTCACTTTCCAAAGAGTCTTCAATGGAAAATATTTTATTTCGCTATAAATGCCTTGAAGGAAGAATTTAAATTCAGTAGAATCTAATATAACATGTCATTTTATATTCTAGCATTCCACCAGGCAGAGGTAACATAGTTCAGTGAAAGCACACGTTCCTTCCAACATGCCGCTGAACTGAAACAGTGTGTACATTTTATATATTTTTTCTTCTTTTTGGTCTTTAAAAGAATTTTTCAATTTACGAGCTTTAATTTTTCATAAATGTAACCACTTTTGCTTGGCAAATAGAATGCTGAATGAAATTTGCTGCGCGTGCATTCCTAACTGAGTCAGAAGCAATTGAATAGCTCAGGAAAATAGTTTTTGGAGCTTTTGCTGTTTGGGCTAATTGCTGGGATTAGTCAAGATATATCAAGCCAAGATATATTGGCTTGATAATAATGTGTATCTTAGACACCTGGAATTATTTCTATGGCTTGGTAGGTTAGCTGAGAGATATGAACCTAATACATACCTGTGAGCACCTTGAATTTAAGATAACACTGAAAAACAGTCCCAGTCTCAGGTAAAAGCATACCTGAATCAGATGTTTCCTATGTGTTTAGTCAAAATAAAACCCTGGGTCTGTACAAATGCAGACTAAGAGCAGTCTGAAGATAGGCCATATATAAATACTTTATAGAGTGTTGTGTACACTAATTAATAAATACAATTTTCTAAGAGCTTTCTGAAACTTGAATAAACATTGCTTAAACAAACATATGCAAATTATTAATAGAAACTGTAATCTCTCTCTCTATCTATTATTCTTATTTGGCCCTAACTATTTTGATACCAGAAGATTAGAAGAACAGACTAGGTTGGCTTTGCCAAATAGGAAAATTAAATGCTCCAAAGCACGGAAGAAATTATTTTAAGACCGAAGCCCCATGCAAATCAAGGAATAACAAATCTTGGGCTGCCCAAATCTTGTTGTTTAACTTCTAGTGGTATAATCTGTTTCTCCCACTAGCTGTTAGATATTCTTGTGTGACTGCAGTGTTGTTTTATGTATGTGAACCAACCTTGCAATATAAGGTGACAAACAAAAAAGATGGAAAAATATATAAAATGGGGGGGAAAAAAAAGGTCTTGCTACCTCAGGCTTTAAAACTCTTCTTACACACTTCGCCACGAAGTCTATTAAAGCAGAATATAGTGGAAATACAATATACAGCAATGAATGTCTCCAAACCAGCAATTTAGCGCTAAAGCTGAGGGCAGTTCTTATGCACCGACTTTTAATACCGAGACGATTTGTGGTCTCACAAAGTTCCTGCCTTGGGCAAGAATTGTGCTGTGCTCTAATAGGTCTAGTTTGTTGACTGTCAGAATAATGGAGAAATTGGTAGCAGAGGGCCTGAGCGCTGTAAACAGCTGAGATAATTAGAAGGTCTGTCAGGAGGAGAATAAGGCTAAAGTAGTTTACGTTCTGTCATAGGGCGGAAAGCATTCCTTCAGAAGGCTGCTGGATAACACGGGATGCATTGCCTTGTATCCTAGCAAGCTTGGTTGCAGGTGGGGAAGGAGCGCTTCTTGTCAGCTTGGCTTCCTTTGCTGGCTTTCCCTCTGCATGCTTGCAAGAGTTTATATTTATTAAGAATAAAATAATACATTTCAAGGCAATGTCTTGCCTCGGTATGAGGTAATGCAAAGTTTTCAGTGCTGAGGTGAGGTTTTGGTTCTTAGCTTAGGGCCTGAATTTTGGAAAAATGAAGGTTAGCTGTTGCCTGTGTTGCAAGTCTTAAGTTTGGAAACTAGGTAGGCAAAAAGGCAATCTCTTGAAATCACTGGTATTTCAGAAATACGGAACTAGTGTGAATATTCAGGAATCAGTAAGGTTTGAAGTTACGTTAAGGTATGTTAATGCTTAATAACAAGCAAATAGTAATAAGTTTTGAGTTGCAGAGAAACAGGGTGGGAGAGGTGGGCCAGGCACGTGGCCAAGAGACCTTTGTCCTTCTCCTCGCTCGGCCACTAACAGCAGTCACACATTAACCCTGCCTCCACCTCAGCCATGGAGGCTGCCGGCCTCCTCAGCGGGGCCGGGGGGTGTCTGGGTGCCGGGTGATTTGAAGTTGTCTCTTACGTGTGCCGCACATCACAGGGCCGGGCTGCGGAAGGCATTCTTGCATGCCGTTTTTACTTAATACTCATCTCTCTGAGGGCTACCCACATGTTCCTGGATCTATGGAAAAGACACTCCAGCTAGGACTGGGTGTTTTGGAAACTCCAGAAAGGACGCGGATAGGCCAAAGCCACCTCAGTGAGGAACCAAGGAACCTACTTCCACTCGGATATTTCAGTGACACACTTCAGACAGTAATATTTGGCCTTTTTCCCCCTCCAGCACCACCATCCCTCCTACCCTCCTGTGTTTTGGCCCAAGTGGCAGGTCAGTCCTTTACATCAGTTTCTACCCCTGCCTCCCTCTGTCCTTCTGAACACCTGAATGGCTGTTGCTTTAATAATTCGGTTGTCTTTTTGACAGGACCCGAGGAGTCTTTTTTAAGCTCCTGCAACAGCAGGCAGCAGACAGTGCATGATTGTGCTGGGACTTAAGAGCAAACTGCAGCTCGCTGCCGGTGGCTGTGTGCCAGACAGCTCGGCCTGCGGAGAGCAGAGCCTTGCGAACGGCTGAGCGTTTGGAAGGGAGACTGTCAGCATCCGACTGAGCAGCGAGCGGGGGGATCGCTGCAGAAAAAGGGAGCACGTCTGAAAATTGAGGTGTACGGGGACAGGCGGCGTAAAAGGGCTAATTATCTTCCTATTCCCCTTGCGTTGCCTATTAAAGACCACCAAAAATAGCATCTACTGAAGGACTTTTTTTTTTTTTCCCCTCCCTGTTAAGTTACATGGACGTTCCACCTGTCATTGGGTGAAGTGGAATCACTCATGGAGGATGGAGCTGGCCAGAAGCCACCTCCTGACAGCAAGAGGCAGGTCTGAACAGCAAAGTTTGGATCAAGATCTGAACTTCTCTCGCATCCAAATGTGCTTGGATCCAGGACGTTGGCTGACACCCATCTCCGCTACATCTATACCGTGATTATGTGTGAATGGCCCTATTGCTTCACACTACGCTCGGTGTAATCACTTCCATTTGGGCATCATTCTGCAAGAAAATCTGCTGTCATGATGGCTGATGTGCGATGCTTTGCTGGATGAAGATTCCCTCCTCAACTCTTACAAGACATCAGTTTTCACCTGGAAACAGACTCGTTGAGCTTTACTGATGACAACTTCCATATTTACAGTTCTCATTATTAAGTCAATTTTAACTCCAGGTTTAAATGGGGGATCCTTTCCCACATGGGTGTCAAAATACAATACACTTGACAGCCTGTGCGTACATGCAGTGGGCCTGATTCTGATTCTTCCTTCCTTCACATCTGCTTCATGCCTGCGCAACCCCATCGACTTCAGTGGAATTGTTTCTGTTAGGGATTTGATGAATACCATATTTTCTTATGCATCACCCACAGATTATCTATAAAAACTGAGATTCATCAGCAGTGCAGTTTATACACAGATGTAAGTAATGTGTGGGGAAGTTTACTCGGGGGCCCCCTCTTCCCCAGTAGCCCCATTGCCTCTAATGCCTCTCCCATTTGCTTTCTTTGCCCCAATATCCCACTGCTTCAGATTCCTCCCTGCTTGGGTTCTGCCCAACCCTGATCACCTCTGATTCTGGGTGGTATGTGAGAAACCACCGGGGGATGTATTTTCAAGGGCCACTATTTTTTAAGGAATACCAGTTTTCAGAGCTACCCAATGTATGCAAAAAACATAGTAACTGATATATATATATTTTCTGTTTGCTGTTTGAAAAGTAGTAGCAAAAGAAATTGGTTGGGTCAGCCTGAAGGGAAATTTCAGTTTTCTGGCTGAAATTAAAACTGGGGGAAAAAAAAAAAAAAAAAGATGTGTTAATTGAAATGCTTCATTTAGTTGTTAGGTATTCTTTTTTTAAACTTTTAAAATGTAATTAAGTTTGGCTAAATTTGTTCTAAAAATGTCCTTCTGAAATAAGAAATGAAATGATTTGTTTCAAGAACTTTAAAGTAAAACTCTGATTTCTTTCATTTTATGCTTCCCAATAAGATATTCACTGTTTAACATGTATTCTGTGAATATGTTTCTCAGGAAAAAAAATGCCTTTAAAATCTACTCTTGATTAACATGAAGAAAGAGGTGAATGAGATCCTGCTTATTTGAGGAATCATTTGCTCACCCTTAAGGTGGGAAAAGTGAACAGAGGTGAAGGCCAATAAAATCTGTAATAATTTTTGGCACTTAAGCTCTTTTTGGAAGTCACGTACACAGCTGTGATGAACTACAGATAATGTCATGTAGCTAACCCAAAGTCATACAGCAAATCACTGGCAGAACCAGCAGTACAAGTCTACTGAATTCGATTCCTTGCATTACATAGCAACCACAAGAAAATTGTTGTTTTTTATAAAAATGTGTAGATGGTCCATGACCAAAACTATCACTTTCACTTTGTATTGTGATCTTTCCAATACTTCCTTTAAGTAAAGACTGCATGCAGCAATCATGGTTGGATGCCCTCTGTTGAACTTCTACCAAAAATGTGGTCTCATTTCTTAAGAAAAGTATCTGCTAAGTTTTGACCTCACATAAACTTCAGCTACTGTCAGAAGAAACATGCAATAAATAGTGCTGTAGGAAGAAAACAAAATGATTATCCTGCAACCTAGTAAGCAATTACAAAGGGCAAATTACTTGTACCCTCTGTAATTTTTTGCCATTAGATCATTAACGTCAGAAGTATTAACGATCATTTTAACAAATTACCATATAATTATAATGTGTTTCTTCATTTAGTCATACATACTGTACAAATCCTTCTAAGATTTGTGTATTAATTGAAAATGCATTAGTTATTGGCTGAGCTGAGTAACAACCCACATTGGTAACTAAACCTATTAAGCAGATGCTGGGCTGATCGTAACTAGCTGTCAGTCTATGGTTACCAGAGCAATTCTTAGTGGATGCGAGTGTCATCGGCCAAACTCAAATTAAGGATCAAATGAAAAACTGTAATAGGTCACAATACTCACTGGGATCACAGAACTAGAAATGTCACATCTCTGACTTGTGTTAACTTCATCCGGAAAGAGAGCTAAGAGTGAAACAAAGGCGCTCATGAGTTTACAGGGCCAGCACATGCTGGTGGCAATGCTGCTTCTTAGATTAATTAATTTCATAACATTTCCATAATACAGTTTTACTTAGTGTACTTTTCATAATCTAATTTTAGTTGAATTGCTTTGCACAATCTGCTCAAAATGTGTTTACGATTCAGAATTGTTAGAGTCCCCTTTTCATTTTGTGCTTTGCTGCCTTTATAAAATCTGCCTAAATTGGTGAAATAAATTAAGGGAATGCTGCCAAAAGCATTTTTTTTTCTACTATCCTAACATTGAAACTAATTCACTTGGGCCAGGTTTACAGCACTTCGCATGAATCCTCTCCTGGAGGTATGTGGACAGGAGGGTGGATGGAAGAGTGAACTTCAGGGGAATGCTGCAGATTTTTCTGTGGGAAGAGAGTTTTGGATGGGGAGGCTGGAAAGCTGATTCCAAATTACCCATTTCCAATTTGGGAACAGATATGGCCCATGTGACCTAAGCATCTTGTCAAGACAGCTTGAATTTGAAATTGTGAATATGCATGTGGATGAGCTACAGACCCAAAATGATTCACACAATGATATGGCAGATCTTTCTGAATAGATTGAAATTCACCCTTGGGCAAAAGGCTGGGAGAAAGCTCTCAAAACGTGGCTCATGTGAGATATAAGAAGTTCCATGGCTTCGCTATAACCACCTAGGACAGGATCAGTTGTACATACAATAGACACATTTGAAAAAATCCAAGATCCCCTTCTGACAATTCATGAAGGAGGAAACGGTTTGGAATAAATTATTCATTACAGAGCTACTCAGCTTTGGCAACAAATCCACAGGTTAAGGGAGAAGGGGAGCTATTCTAGCTGTAATGGTGTGTTACGGCCATTTTCAAATCTGTAGGTGTTAGCTTTGTGACCAGCTGATAATACGATCTTGATGATCTTGAAGGTCTTTCCCAACCTAGACAATTCTATGATTCTGTAACATCCAGGCATTTTGTTCATTTCTGAGGGCCTCCTGTAGGACTCTTCCTCTCGAGAACCCCTGTTCCTCACAGGGCTCAGGATCCTGACTTTTTTTCCTGCTGCTGTCATTTTCAGCTGCCTGAACAGCTATGATGACACCTTACAAAGTTGCTATTACGTTGGTGATATTAGTATTAATCACACGTTGCTTGATACTGTAATTGAATAGTTTTTACGCAGATGATATTAACTGATAAAATATGGCATCCTCATGAGAAAACATTACCTTGAAATATTAGCGTTATAATATGTTAATTTCTATGGAGGATATGACTACAGATATATGAGGAGATGTAAATTTCCCAGCACTTCTGCTGACAATTTCCATGTCAACATAATTCTTAGGAATTCGTACTCACTATTTTGTGATGACTTATATGATGATGTATAACAACTTAAGGGGGTTTTAAAATGCAGTATTTTGACTAATGCAGTTTAGTAAATACCACGCAGGGCTGCTTCTTCCTTTTGATTCTGGGAAGGCTGACGCTAGCCCTCGGTACCATCAGGAAGTCACTGACCTGAATGCCAAATGCCCAAGAGGGTGCTCAGGATGCTTTGGGTGCATTGCAGCTGTGCATTAACACTGAGAGAAAAGGTTCTGGTGGGAGGCAGTGACATCCCTACCTAAGTATTACAAATTGAGGGTAATACTGGGAAGAAAAAAAAAAAAGAAAGAAAGAAAAGAAAAACATAGGCGGTTAAAGGGAAGTTCTGCATGTCTTGCAAAGCTGTTGGAAACTGAACTTCAGGTTGAGATTCACGACCAGGAACGCAGTCCAGTCAGTTTATCCCATCTGTAGTCTCTTAATTCTGATCTTTTGTTTTCCTTGTGCTGTGGGGTAGAGGCATCCCAGATGAAATTTGGGTCTGATTATGTATTTATTAGCATGCACTGAAATGAACTGTGTCAGGGCCCACACTAACCTTTCTCTCTGGAGGCAAAACCCAAGGTCCACAGCACACTGCCTCATTTCTTGCTCTTATTGCTCGTGAATAGATCACACCAACACAACTCCGTTGGCTTGCTGGCTTCTGACTTATGCTGGTGCTCTCTGTGGTTTCTTTGGGAAAACAACCTGGAATAAGAAGACAAAACCAGAGCCTGAGACAACCGAGGGGCATCCTGAAGACGGAGGAGTTGGCAGTGACTGGAGTTCTGCATCCAGAAGCAGGCAGCTAACCTGGCTGTCTCTCCTGGGCTAATCTGAATTAATTGGTGCTATTGGTGCCTTTGATACCCAAATGCAGACCCCGGGGGTGGGAGTTCTCATGAAACAAGTGGCCACTTGGGAGAGCCGGCCCAGGCCCAATCATGTCATGGGCTCATTTGTCTCCCACAGTAATTCACTACTCACTTCAGTCACTTTAAATGTAAAACAGCTGCTGCTGCTTAGCCCTCTTTTAAGGTACCCACCAGCAGCTTTAAACCAATCCTGAATGGGTCCCATCCCATAATAGTCTCCCACACAGTGGTCATTTGGAAACAATTAACCCTTGATTCAAGATCCTCTTAAAGAATCTTTTTCCAAGCCTTCCTCTTTTCCGTTGCAGCCCGTTGCCTCTCCCCTTGGATAGGAACAGCTTTATCCTTCAGGACCAAAAACCACGTATACAGTGCTTGGGGGGACACAAAGCTGCCAGGGTTATTGTATGGATTTTGCCCCCCTTGTCCATCCTCACCAAAGAAGCTCAAAGCTACCAAATCAAAACAGAGTGGTGTTTTGTTGAGAGGAAAAAAAAAAAAAAGATCATTTCCTTTCTCCCTTCTCCCCCTGCAGTACCTGGGGGTCTTGTTCACTTCACACATGTTTGGCACTGCTGCTACCCCTCGCCTCGCTCGGTCTCCAGTGATATGATGAACTGGAGATTAATCTGTTTTAAGGAGAAGCATCTGGCTTTGAGCTAATAAAATATCAATTTGTAACAGGGAGGAAAAGGCTCAGCAAGAGGTCTGCACGCTCAGGGCTTTGAGACCCATCTGACTCGGGAGTTTAATGCCACTTGTGAATTTTAGGCTGTGCTCCGAGCACTTCAAAACCTTTTTTTTTTTCCGAGCGGTGGTCTTGACTTTCTCCGAAGTGCTGCGGTTTCGGACCAGTGGTGTTTTCCATTGGCGGGGGTATCACCCGGCTCCAGATCCTATGGGGCACCCCCCACCTGCCCCTTCCCCTCGTGGCTCCGCGGCCAGATGTGGTGGCCCCTTGCTGGGATGTTAAACTGGCAACACCCTTGATCCAGGCAGGCAGACACTCAATAGCCAACTTCTGGAAAACCTCCCCCCGCACTGGACGGCTCTGACACAAACCAGCTGAAGACATTGCAATGCCAGAAAGTGTTACAGCTGGACCGCCTGACAGATTGGCAGCACGCACGCTGATTTGGGGACCGTATTTGGGGGCCTGCAAAGTACTCACTGTCCAGGCACCGAGCCACTAATCACAGTTTACATTAGGCAATCAGATACTTTTCCACTACTGAATGATACTGAATGGATTTTTTTTCCCCCCTTTTTTTTCACCTTATGGGACCCTGTGTGTATATACACAGTACCTACCCTCCGTGCTTCACATCTGCACCGTATTTTAAGCTGTATCTCATGCACAGCAACTCGCCTCGGCTCGAGCAGCGACAAGGTGCCCAAACCCCTGCTGCCCTGTTTCCTCCTCCCCACTCCCCAGCCTGTTGTCTGCCTGCTTCTGTGCTGAACCGCTTGGTTCTTAGACTGGGGGGTATCTATATGGACAAATCCGTATGCAAAAAGAAAGGCTAGATGCTTTATGGCACTCTATAGGAGTGGGGGAGTCTGTCAGCCTATAGAATCAGATGAGTGGTTTTAAATACAATTCCAGAGATCAGCTCTTCATTGAAAACAATAGATTTTAGAGTAATTTTTCTAGCATGCTGCCCTTAATCACTTCTACAAAGGAGTGTTTCATTAGGAATGAATCTATGTCAGCCCCATATGTCAGCTCGGATTTCTGCATTGGCCCAGCCATGATGCTGTAGATATATGCTCGTGTAAGATAAGTTTGCCATGGCTGGCTGTCTAATGAATATGGCCTCATTTACAATAAGGAGGGCTCAGGCCTGGCTACAACCCAGAGTTTCTATTCCAAAGAAATGCTGACATTTTGGAAAACCTGGGTCTCTGTCAGAATGAATAGCTGAAATTTTGATATTTTCCAAGCCAAAAAAAGGTGCTCTGAAAAATGTGTGCTGTATTAAAACATTAAATAACAGTTAGGTGCCAATTTAAGAAAAATATATAAACACAGAACATGAAAATTCAAATTCTAATATAAACATTGAACTGAAATTAACAGAAATGTTTTGATGTTGGCGAAACAAGATATCATAACTTCTTCTCACCAATGTTTTTCTGCCACAGCTGATCTATTCCTATGAAAACGTTTTGATTTTAATGAATCTGTATGTTTTCCACTGCATAATTATTTTGTCAGAAAAGCGAAAACAAATCGCAACACGTAAGAGGGCCCCAGACTTGTCCCTCTGAAGACAGTGGTGGGCAATTGACCTAAATCATCTCCGCCTTTGCTTGTGCAGGGTCAGCCCCTGAGGTTCAAGCAGAGCAGGAAGGATACTTTAAAGTTTTAACAAATGTTAAACTGTACTTTTTGGGGTTAATATTGCGGTCTTTGCTTTTCCTCCAAGTCATCGCAACCAAATAGATCTTTGCCAATTATGGCTCGATTTCCCTATCTGAAAAGTGGGAAAACTGCTGTTTACTCACCTTACTTAAGATCATGCCTAGGTAAAGCACTCATAAGCACCAATTAACCTTATTACCCAATTCCTGTGCGTAAACTCGGGGCCGATGTGAAGAAATGAGCACGCATAGTGTTGTGCAGATAGAAAACAGGGGTTTATTTTCGGCCCAGATTGCAGTTTCACAGTTCCTGGGGCAGAGCTGAAGCTTGCAAGACTGTTTATGTCCTTCCCTGGAGAACCTGGGATGCGACAATCAACAAACAACCCCGATGACAAAATGTGAGAGGGAAAGGACATCCATTAGGTAAATATAGCGTATAACTCCAGCAAGGCAGCACGTGCATCCACACACACCGAGGGTCTGAGTGAGAACAGAGTGGACTTGAGAAGCGTGTTACGCATTCAGGCAACTTTGATGCACCACTAATAAAATTAAGTGTTGGAACATAAATATTTTAATTTTAGTGCAAATGCTCCAAGCAATACCCTGCACCTTTCCTTCCCACCCCCAGCCTGGACTAATCCATTTAGAGACAAATTTACATTTTATTTCTCCAAACCCTATTAGCATTAATAGAAAGGTCAGCTCTGAAAAGGCAGCTTCAGAAGCTAAAGTGCCAGTGCGCTGTGCTCTGCGACCAGACGAGGGCACGTGGGTCGCTCACACACTGAGTCTGACAAGAATTTGTAATTTAAGAGGAAAGTCCTCCTTTCCAGACAGCCCTGAGGCTCATGGAGATGGTCAGGCCACCCTCTGGACACCAAGTGGGGCTTCTTTTCCTGATATCAGAAGGCAAAGGGGGGAAGAAATCTCTTTGTGAAAGCTCTTGATGCTATGGAAGAACTGTGGACAATATTCAGTGGTTTTTAGAGAAAAAAAAAACACCAAACCATTCTGTCTGGGAAAGGTTTGGCTCCAACAGTGCCTTGGGTGTCCCTTTTTGATAGGTTAGTTGGGCTGCAAATAAGAGTTTCGGCACCTCTCGGCCCATTGCTGGCTTCTGGTGGAGTCAGAAATCTCCTTCAGGAGTATCCCCGCTGCTGAGTGACGATTGCAGAGCCATGAAGAGAAAATTCTTCTGGTTGCAGAAGTGCAAAATGTTTGTATGAGAACTGTATGAACTTGATGTGGTTTGTGGTTTGGTTCCAACTGAGAACCCTGCCCTGGGAAAAGCTTAATAACCCGGAGTAATCCCATTGAATGTACTGGGCCTTCTTATGTGTATAAAATTACTTACGTGCTAATTTTTCAGAGGATCAGAGCCAAGGATCTTGACCATGCATGCTGGACATCTAATTGACTCATGGCTTTGTGTCTAAATCATGTGAATTTCATCTCAAGTTTCAAACAGATGTTTGGTCTGAAATGTGAAGTCTTAAAAAGGAATGAAGTCAGCTTCATCTCCTGGATCAAGATTCTGTGAAATTCCTATTTTTGTATAATCACAAAGCAGACACTGGGGGAAAGCTGAATGCTCCAAATTAACATCATTCCTTCAGGCAAACTGCATCATGCATTGCATTGATTTTTTTTCCCCCTTATACGTCGTGAGGTCCTACTACTTCTACTGCTACTACAATTAATATTACTATAATCCAACTCTAAAAAGCCGTAAAAAATCTCAAAAAAAAAAAAAAATTAAGACCCAAAGAAGCTCTCAAGCCACTCTGGGCTCAGCTGTCTAATTCAAGGATAAACTGATAGAGCAGGTGGACATGCCAAATGTCATTAAGTTTGCCAGAGCCCAGCCTGAGGAACACAAAGGTGAGAAGTATATTCCCCAACAAATGACCCCTGACCGGGAGCTCCCTGCTACCAGTCTCCCTCGCTTTTAAATTAAACCAGTAAGCCTACTTGAGTGTCTAGCTTGAGTGTTTCATTTGATTCCACTCCAGGGGAAACGCAGCCTCTCAATTAAGCATTTAGAGTTTCACATGTGAAACCAAGGCATGGAGGCTCCTGGAGCTCACGTGGAGAGTTGAGGCAGGAGATCTGAGTTCAACTACTGCCTCTGCTATGTGGCGTGGTTGAACTGTTTCACCCCGTGCCTCAGTTTCCTTCTCTTATAAATGTCCATGCCTGAAAATCACTTTCAAAAACTCCAGGTGGAAATATGTGTAGTGTGTGTCTTGTTCGTACATTCCCCCAGTATTTCTGTATCTTCTTGCGTCCTCAGGATCGTATTAATGATCTTTACTTGACTCCCTTTTCAATGTGCTCAAGCAGAAACCCATAAATAAAGAATCGATAGGAAAGCCCAGATGTTTCTCCATAGGTGAGGGCTGAAGGAACACCATAGCTTTCATACCATCACATAGGCAGACATTTGGAAGATTAGGGACTGCTGAATGCATCGCTGGGGATCAGCACAAAGTTATTTGCAGTTGTTTCTGTAATTGCGTTGCTCAGGGAGAAAATTCACAGTATGTCTTGCTGCCTGCCCGCCTCCTGAACATGCACCCTGCCACCTGTGTGCAGTGCTGGGGTAGTGTTAATGCCCTGTGCCGTGCTAGAAGCCATATAAATTAATTGACTGGCTAAACACCTGCTCTCTGTGTTTGTTTGCTTTTTTCCTTTCTTTTTTTGCTTACACTTCTCTAACTAGATGGGTTCACTTCTTTCTTTCTTTCTTTCTTTCTTTCTTTCTTTCTTTCTTTCTTTCTTTCTTTCTTTCTTTCTTTCTTTCTTTCTTTCTTTCTTTCTTTCGTGATTCAGGACTTACTGAAAGGACCATAGACGGGTTTCATCTGTAGCAAATATAAAGCTGAGCACTTGGTTCTAAAAGACACTTAACATGAGTTGGGGCTGAAAAGTTAGGGTCTCTAATCCACACTATTCAAATTAAATAATATAAAGAGCTCGGTTTCAGGCTACAGAAGTGAACCTTTAGTAGTATGCATTTAATCCCATGGTCTCCAAGAAGGAATGGTTCTGTCGTTCCTTGTCTCACTTCCATAGCCAGGTGTATGATTTCCTTTCCTCTCATTTTTGGAGGAAAACAAAATTAATAGGTCAATATCCATTCTTAGCTTGGTTTCCTACAGGAGTGATGTTCACCTGATCTCCCTCTGCATAGAAGTTTGGATGGGCATTCCTGCTCCTTTGCCTGTCCCTTCCTGATAATTCTGAATCTGTCAGGAAATTTCAGCCAGATTTAATAGAGCAGTACTAAATTCCTGCAAGTTTGGTGAAAACAGCTAGGCAATGATGAGAGGCACTAATAATGCACCCGTTGAGGGAAAGACCATCACTTGTGGTCAGTCCACAGCTAGCAGAGAATCCACATCAGAGAACCACTGCTAATGCTCTACTCACAAACAAAGCTTCAGCTGATATTTCTGACTTCTTGGGCACCAGGGACTCCAAGGACATCCTCTGATGCCTTGGGAAACCAAATTGCCCTAGGTCTGTTGGTTACTGGCCTGTTCACTGCTTCGAAAGACAGTTTCACTATGCAAGAAAATATTGGGTAGGTTGACTCCAAACAAAGAGCTTTGTTTCCTCTGCATATCAAGGGGTGCAGCTCCATGAATGTCAATGGTTAGAGTCTGCATTAGTGATGGATAAATCTCATAAACCATCAGGTAGGAGTCCTTAATTTGATTAGGGAGACAGATCTTTTGGTGCTGAGCCAACATGATCAGAACTTCCTTAGTTTTTAAAACATTTAAAATTTTGGACAGGAAATCTCAAGAAATAGGGATTTTCTATGGACGTCTCATTTAGTTGCTGTTTTCCTTTGGGCAGGCTGCAGGAAGGCAGCTGTCTTATGGATGTTTTTGCTCCTTGTTTTGTCTAAAGTTAATTGAGCCCAAGTCCCCAGTAGTGAGGTACCTGACTGTTTGTTTTATTGACTGTATCTGCACAGTATGGGCCAAGTCTTTGGCTTGCGTAGATCTGTTCAGCTCTACGGAAGCCAGTGGAGCCACAATAAACGTAGAAACTCTGGGTTGTGAATGTGTCCCCTAACACTCACTACAGCTCTCAAAGTCTGGCCCAGCTTCACTAAGTGCAAAACTAGGAACGAGCAGTTTTTTAGGCACCGTTTTATTAGCTGGTTGTTAAAATCCTGCTTGGGAATTTGGAGGGGAGATCCTCACGTTCTTAAGGTCAGGACATATGGAAGTGTCTAGAGGACTTCTTTCTGACAGAGGTATGGGTTGCTCTTCCTTATAACTGAGGCACATAGATGTGGCTTTACATCTAATTTAGATCAGATGGGGAGGGGGGAAGGAGCAGCCCTCAACAGTTAATTCCAGACAAGGTGATTTTTGATGCACTAAACCCAAACATATATATTTTAGTTTAATAGTGACCTACCCTTTGTAAACATGTGTACAGGAGACTGTGGGTCCCCCTGATGACATCTAAGTGGGGATAATGTGGCAGTAGAGAAATAAATAAAACCAGACACCCAGCAGTGAGGAAGACATCAAATTAAAACTCCTTAAAGAAATCTCTCACTTCCCATTTGCTAAATCACTCGTTCTGTAAATGTCTTTGCTGTTGGTGCTACCACATATAATGTGATCAATAGCATTATTCTCTAGTGTTCCCCCAATTGACTGGTTGAAGAAGATGCTGGGTAGGAGAGAAAAGGGGTGGGATGTGGAGCGAGGGGGCTGGGAGGAGGAAACTGTACTTGATCCTTATGGAAGTCAGTTAAAATTAATTGGAAAAAGCTTTTAAAGACCTAAGATGAAGACCAAATGTATCTCAGACCTGCGGCCTCATCCCCGACACTGAATGCGAAGGTCATTGCAAAGCTGTAGATTTATGCGGAAGGCTTGGGTGATGGAAAATGAGACAAAAGCATTTGGATTTTATTATTCCATTTACTCTGACCCTGGGCCATAAAGGGTTTGGAGAGCCTGTTTTATGTATTCAGCTGGTTGCCACACTGACAAGCATTTGGAGCCACTTAAATAAACCACCCCAACCCACAGCTGCAACAACACCATATCAAATACAGGTTAGAGTTGAAATGTAGAGCCAGCAGCACAGCGTCTCCAGCAGGTGCATGCAGAGTGTTTTTTAACCCCCTTGGTTTTGGAATAGTTCCCTTATTTATCTATTGGCTTTGATTTAAAGACCATTTAATCACTGGTATAGATTCCATGTTAAAGTGCATGCACACGCTCATAGACACATGTACTAGCCGAGCAAGCCACTTTCTTCTGATCCTCCTATTTCCTGATTTTTCTAGGGACTAATACAAAGACTGAAAACCTCATGTTTTGGGCCAAAGATGGGCAATTCTGTCCTGCCGGCCCCTTCCCCAGGCTGCTCCGTACACCCACTGAATCTCTCACATTCCTGGCAGGCACTACTGCTTCAGAGCAACGAGAGATGGGAAAGAGTAGTGTATTGAGGAGGGGGAGCAGGAGTAAGAGTTTTGCATAGAAAGAGGGGAAAATAGATATAGCATGAATAGCATGCAACCAGAATAGCATGTGTTTGGACTGATGACAGAAAATAGGCGTGCTGGGAAAAGGGAAAAAGGCAGACAGTCAGCCACACATCCACTTGCTCAGAAATCAGTGGGAAACCTAATACCAAGTTTCTCAATGTGTCTTGCATGCTGTATGTGTAACGTGCTATGTTGTGTGGACATGTTGAGACTCTCCAATGGGCTATAGGATGTATATGAAGGTAGAGAGTTAAGCTTAAGTAATCTACAGGCATTCGGGTTTTCTGAAGAGTTCTCTTTCACCCTGTCTGCCCCTCTTTTGTTCCAATTTTCCATTAATTTTGTGTGATTGCTCATACTCTTGCTTTCAAATGGCAATATCACCACTGTGGATGCAAGTTCTGGTGAAAACTGCTACGTTTGCTCACACAAGCCAAGTTGCTCATTTATTAGATTTAAGGAAAGCAATTCACCTTTAAATAGGGATCACAACTATTCAGGGCAAAGCATTTAATAGCCAAGAGAGTTTAAAAAAAAATGGCAAAAGAGTAGAGTATGTCAAATACATTTGAGTAACAAAGCAATTCCAGTCTCCTCTCAATATCCCACTAGCTGGAGAAGGAGGCTAATTTATGTGCTGTGAATTTTGCACTCAGCCCTCTTCCTAGAGGCTATTCTTTCAGAAGAGAGTTGAAACATGTGATGGCTGAGATGAAATGTTGGAAGAGATTGCATTGCACTCGTCTGTGTTTTCTAATCCTGGCTAGATAAGCAGAAGACACTTGCTTGTAGGACTTTTATTTCCAAAATCCACTTTTTCTATAGTTTATTTTCCTTCATAGCACATTTCCATTGGGATCAAACTGAATTCTCTTAACCAGCACCTCTAGTCATGTAGTGTTAGGAATATTACAACAAAAGCTGGAGTGGCCAGCACATCTTGCAGTCTTTTAATTTAGTCTTATTTTGTGTTACTCATATTTAATTTTGAGTGTCAGGCATTGCCTAATCTACATAATAATCTACAATAAAATAGAGCCTGATAAGATTTAACAAAATTCAAGGGCTCTTTTCCATTTAAGCACCTCTCATGAGGGTGAAAGGACAATAATATCATTTCTCACTTTCATAAAAGAGAATGCAGTCAGCCCCATCTTAGCCTTGAAGATATTTTTACACGATAGACAGTTGTCCTTAGCAGTAGATGCAGCCCCAAACTGGAAATCCCAGCCCATATGCCCTCCTGCATTTGGATCTCTAGTCTGAAACTTTGCTTGGTTAAATCAACAGGGATCCTTAAGAACCTGAAACCTGCTTTTTTTTTTCTTTTTTTTTCTTTCTTTTTTTTTTTTTTTTTTTGATGCTAGTGGCATCAAATGTTTGCGTGAGGATGTTCTTACATGGCTCTCAGCTATCTGTATCACAGCTGTCCACACCTGAGGTGGTCACCCTTCGGTGAACAGCAGCGGGGCACTAGGTCTCATCCTGAAGCAGACAGAGCAGATGAGTTGTGCATGAGGAATGCCCTTGCTCTCCACTGACTGCAGTGGAGTACAAGCGCAGTGAGATCAGGTGCAGACATCTACCTTAAAGACATGTGAAGTTACATGAGACAAATCCCAGGCGTGGTCACCTTTATCAGCTCTTTGCCATGGCAAAGTCCTGGTCTCTCCTGCTCTCTGCCTAGAGCAAGCGAGCTTTGTTTCTTGATTTCTGAAATGCTTTCATTTAATTAATGTCACTGGGCTCAGCTTAGAACTATGTGAGTGAAATATAATTGTGTGGGCTAAGAATAGAGTTGAAGGAGATGAACTGAGGGTCTATCCTGGCCTTAGATGCAAAGAAACTGAACCTGAGCCAAACGTTGTGTGTAGCTGTTAGCTGTAACATAATCTGAATGAACTCTTGATCCAAACCATTCAAGGGAGTCCAAAACCCAGGGCTCAGCTTTTTATTCAGTAATTATTGATGTAGTCTCAATATTCCTACATCTGGAAATGAATTGAAAACAATTCTTATTTACTTATACATGATAATTAATCTTCCTGGATTGGGAGGACCTGATATGTTAAGTGTTTCACTGGGGAGATTCCTCTGTGCTTTACAGATATTTAAGATTAGAACTGGGTGGAAGTTAGAGTTTTTTACATATTATTTTTTTTTCAAATGTTTGCCGCAAAATGATATGACAAACAAAAATACATAATCTTCAGCAAAAACCACTCCAAACTAAATCATTGTTGGATCTGAGGCTTTCTCACTGAAATATTGAAAACTTTCTATTTAAAGCAAGTAGCTGCTGCATAAGAATGTGCAAATCCAGTCTTCAATAAGATAATGTTGTCTACATTTATATAATGCCAGCAATAGTTGGGACAATTTACTAAGGCTAATAACTACATAGGCAGACGTGTGATACCAGCTGCAAGAAAAAGAACTGGAAAAGCTACACTTCTTTGGTTGTTAAAACTTGAAATCTTCCATAAGACCCTTACATGGTCCAAAGTAAAGAACGATTAGGTCAGGCAAAATGATAACCAAATGTGGCTGGTTTCCAGCATCCATGATCAGCTCCTTTCTGTCTAGCCTAATCCCCTTTCGGCTACACTGATAGGGAAATTGTTGGTACGTAACAAAACTGGCAATCCCATGCTGTGTGCCTTCAGCCAAACATTGCAGAGTTTTAAGTGTGGTACCCATAATGGTCACAGAAGCAGGTGAGAAGGACAGGAGGAATGAGCAGGGTCCAGCAATTACCACATTGTTGCATGGGAAACTGGGGTCATTTGGCTCATAGGACTGCTGTTTGTCTGCTGTTACACGAGTCATGAAGTGAGCCAGCACAAGAGCATCATATTGGCCTGTTTAATACAAAAGAAAAAGAAAAAAAAAAACATAATAACCACAAGTATAGTGATTCCTGCTGATCAGTGACTTTCCCTGAAATTGGGACAGTTGCATTTTAATTGACTTTTTCCCCTACAGCATTGCATTGGGAAATCAACTCTGATATACTTGTAGCAAGGTGGAAAACAGTTGAACTCTTGTCAGATTTCTGTGGAGATCAGATGGTATTTATTTGCTGTCATGCTCTCTTGGGCTAGATTCAAACTCAGGTTCTACCGATTACAAGGAAAATCTTTGGAGCCTCAAATGGATTTTATGCTGACTAAATTTAGAAATATTAGCAATTAAACCTGAAGCTGGGTTCCTTTTTCTTGGCATTCCTATGAAATGTTTCATTAAAGAGAGAACAGGGTGAAAATAAGAGCCGGTGGACTAAGGAGAAGGATAAAAGATTCATGAATATTTCTGCTAATAAAAAGTGCTGAGCTTGGCCTATTTGATTCATGGGGTCATATTATGCATTATTTTTGAGTATTCAGAAGACCTCCAGGAATTTGTAAAGCTTTCATAAAAGTAGAGAATTCATTGATATTTTAACCCAAAGTATGCTTTTAAAGAGCACCTATCACGTTCAGACACAACTTAATTCCAATTCTAGAGAAAATATTGTTTCGTGCAGTATTAAAAACATAGGTTATATTAATGGAGTAGATACATTTCTTTGTCCTTTCCTAAGAGAAAGTGTAGCCACTTCATTTGTTTTGATGATGTTCACTATTTATTATCCACCATTTATTAAAAAAAATTAGTTGTAGGCATCTAAGCAGAAGGCAGAAGCAATACCATAGAGCTGGGTAGGCAGCCACATCACTAAGTCAACCAATAGCCACAGCCAAAATGGTTTTGGAAGCCCCATCACCTGCATATTATTTCTGCCAAGTTTTCATGAATATTTCTGAATAACAAAAGCATTAGTAGAAAATCAGGCTCTGTTTTCAAGCTGTTGTGCAGTGAAAATAAAAAGGGAAAAAAATCATCACAAATATTACTGGAAAAAAAGAATGCAAGGAAGGGGAAATCCCGGCCCAGTTATTTGTCGTGTAACTTTGTGAAATACTTCTGGTGTTTACAGGTCCTCTGGCAAATGCAGGCTCTGAACAAAACCCAGCCCTGTCGAGCAAACTGCTTCCTAACCGCAAGCATGGCGACCATTCCTGCAAACAAAGGGAGAAGAAAATATGTAAATTTAAACAAATTCACAGTTCTTTTTCTTCAGAAAAAAAGCTTTCATGTTATTTGAAATAGCCAGACTGCTAGAGTAATGTTCTTACATATAAATGGAAATCCTTTTTGATATTTACACTACTGATTTCTGCACTTTCTTTAATCTCTGCTTTCAAATTAATAGACAATAACATCAGATTCCTTCCTTGGCTCACTCAGCACTTGTGCATATTTACCCAAGTGTCTAGAGTGGAGATTGTACACATATCTCTAATCCACCTGCCTATGTTAGTTAAAAGCCCAGATAAAATCAGCAGCACTTAAATCTTAACCTTTTAAGTCTGAAATGTTTTTAAAGTCTGGGCTCATGGCAACTCCACCGAAGAAGGGGGGAGAGGTGGAAGTTGAATGTAAAACATTTCACAGCTTGAACTATTGTTTCTTTCCAGGGCAAACTGAGCTCAGGAGTCCCACAAGAGTGTTACTCTGAGAACATTAGCAGTGCTGACCAGCTCGTAAAGCTCGCGGTCGTGTTGAGTGCTCCTAGCCTCCTAGAGTCAACTTCATTTTCCGTCCCGTCAATATACTGCTCCCGAAAACCCTAGCAAGCAAAGGAGAAGCAGAGGGAGTGCGAGCTGTGATATCTGGCGCTCTCCTTCCCTGTTTTTGCCTTTTGTTTCGGTGTTTGGCTCCGGACCCTGTAGAGGCCACTGAGTGATTTAACACCTGGATGGCCCCAGGACAGCAGAGCTGCTCTAACAGAATGTTGTGCTCCCTTCTTCCTTAAACAGTGTCAAGCCTCTTGCTGGCTTCCCTTCGGAGCTGGGCCTGGGCGAACAGATGCACCTATTCCTTGGAGAATGAATAGTTTGTTTATGTAGAAGAGATGAATGGGGCAGTAAGGCCGTCTAGGTCAGTTATTTAGCATGAAAAAAGCCATCAGGATCGCCCTGCGGTATTGCTCAAGGAAGTGTGGAGCGGCCGAGTACAAAGGTGTACACACATCCTCCTCCTCCAGCGCTCCTCGGGGAGCACTTTAATTAGGAAGGAGGGCAAATGACCGGGGAGGCCGTGCGTGGAGGTATGGGGACAGGCGGTGCCGAGGCAGCACCGCTGCCCGAGCAGAGTGCTGCGATCCGTGGGTGTTCGCTGGGCATCGCCCCGAGCCGTTGCACTTCTCCCCAAGTCCCATGTCCCCTGCTCTGGCACCCAAGCATTAAGGATTATTTTTTTGTTGCTTTTTGTTGTTTGCTCCCAAGCTGACAGTGGGGGAAAGGGCTAGCTGGGAACAACGACGGGGAAAGTATGCGTGCATCTTTCTTTTTGCCCGTCTCTTTTTCTCTCAATCTACCCTCAACAAGGGTGCCTATAGAATATAGCATAATGCTGTATTGTTTGGTTAGGGATTTAATTTCACTCCATCACAAGCTACCATCGGAGCCCCTGTCATTGCAATTTGTCACACTTTTTTGTGCGCTATATCTCACTGAAGTCACATCTCCTCCTCAGCCTGTTGCATAATCTCCTAGTCTGGAACAAAGCTCTCCAACATAATGAAAGAGGTGAAATCAGGAAAGGGAAAGTCAACGGTGACCGTTATCACTATAGAACTCGCTCCCACTGGCTCTGCAGGTTCAGTCACACCACGCAAAGCAGAGTAAGAAGGACATGCTGTGTGTGTGTTTTTTGTTATTTTTTTTTAAGCCCATTTATTGAACCTACAGGCAACACCATTGGCTGCTGAGATATGTAATCCTATTCCCTCCTGCAGACCACCAGCCATAAAGAGGCTGCGGGATGTCCCACTGGCCCACCAGGGAGTTGAGAGCCTCCAAAATAGATATCACAGGGAAAGAAGTGGAGAAATCAGTTTGCTTTAAAGGAAAGGATTGACTCACGTCTCAGCCTAAACTCACAATAATGTTGTGCTTAGGAAAAGTACCCTACAGTCAGAAAGAAGATAGAATGGGCTCACTTTAAAGCAAAAATGAACGTCTGCCAAAATAAGCAGGATTTTGTTTTCTATAAGAGAGTGGTCAAGGACTCTGTTATGTGTTGAAGGCTGAATTTCAAAATGTAAGCTGACTGCTTAAAGCTTAGGGGGAATCATATGGTAGTTCATGAGGCTGCCCATGTGCTCAGGGCTGCACACCTTGCTGCATTGCTCCAGCCAGGACTTCAGTTTCTTCCCTGCATCGCTCCTGGGGCACTACAACAATGTCTTAATGTTCTCCCTTGATCGAAAAATTAGAAACTTTGATTTATTTGAGATTAACTTACCATGACATCAGCATAAAGGGCATGTTGGTCCTGAAAAGGCAGCAACAGTAGAGAAATCAGCTTCATAAAGTCCTGCGTGGACTTTGTTATTGCTATCCTGTGGAAGGGTAGGGAGCAGCCTGAGATAGATCGCTAATTCACAGGACAATACTATTTTTGTTCTTCATTCGCACTGTTGCAACTCTGCCTGCTCAGAACTTGTGAAAAAATCTGTCCGCTCTTCCTCTGGGGCTGATTTATCGATGCGGGCTCCCACGTTTGAACTATCTGGGAAAACACTTTACCAAGCTGGAGTTCACAAGCAAAACACACGGATGTGCAGTTGCAGCTTACCAGATCTGGCTGCAGAATTCTTTAGGAAATGTGTTTGGAGGGTTTCTTAAGAAATGTAAATAATGTCCTCTAAAAGGCATTTCAATTTCTCCAAGAGGAACAAAAGAAAACAAAAATCTGAAACACTAAATGTTTGTGGCCTTGGGTGAACTCTTATATTCTAATTTCTGCTAAAGGCTATTTTTTTTTTCAGCAGAAAAACTGTGTTTCAGCTGAAACTTTGCACTCAAAAGTACCCAATTTTTGATCAGTTCTGAACACCACCCTTTCACATTAAATAAAGAGAAAGTATAAGGTATTCACAAGACATGTATCAATTTGACATCAGTGTAACATTTCTTAAGTGGCTCATTCAGGAGTGAAGCCCATGACTAACAGGCAAATGGCAGTGAGATACAAGGAAAGATGGTTTTACAAAGGAGAGCAATAAGAAAGGAAAATGTTACACTGTTTCCACCGTGTGTTTTATAAGGAAGATCAGGGTAACAATGAGTCACTATGGAAAGGATTTATTGGGCTACGGAGCTAAAAGTCTGTAAAGATTAAAATTCTGATGGGGGTTGGATGTGGAATTGTTTCTGAGTTTAGTTTTATCCAGCACACTGTCCAAGTTATTAATCCCCTTGTGTTTTCTAAGCTGGGTAACTCGTTGTCGATATGCTCCCTGGGCCAATTTCAGGCATGCCGGCCCACAGGCTGGTGTAATATTTCTTCAGGCGAATCACTGGGTGGTCTTGTCTTGTCTTGTGAAGAGTGAGAAGCAGATAGCAGGAGACTTTCAAGATTGCTGTTGCAGGCATCAGTCTTTGAGTGGAAAATAATCCACCTGGAAGGACATTGCCTTTGCAAAGAGGGGCGGCCAGCGCTGCGATGGGGAGATAAGTTACACTCGGAGATGTTTGCAGCGAAGGTGCAATTTGTCAGTGAGAGGCAAGGCTGGCGATTCAGGCTCTCTGGTGTCTGTTAGCATCTGCCACTTGCATCCACTTGCAGCTTCTCTGGAATCGTTGAGCACTAGAAAGCAGCACACTTCACTGCTGCGAGAGCAGGTGACTGGCATCAGCCCTCAGTTAACCCTCCTGACAAACCCCAGGGACGTGTTGACTAGCTGCAGAAAGTGTCTAGTGTCCAGCTTTCCTCGGTGATGGCCATATGATCTTCTGCAGCGTAGGACACAAAGGGAGCCAAACTGGGACAATCCCAAGTGAAAATACAGTAGGCAGGGAGGCGCGTTGCGATAGTCTCAGCTCCAGAGCTGCTATCTACCATGTTTTCCTCACATCGCAGATGCTGAGATGCTCTTGGAGGAAGAAGATATGGCTTGCAATGAAAGCAAAGAGTTTAGTTTGGACAGTTTGTTTCTACAGGCAGCATTTACCTCCCGTGAATGCTGTCGGAGAAGGCGAGATGCCAGTGGACAGTAGTGTCTGCAGGGAGGAGCATGTGGCTGCGTGGAAGCCAGCAGAATCCCTCCGTGCTAATCCCATGGTGTCTCTGAACTGCTGGGGAGGCTGATCTCAGGTCTTGCCCCTGAGTACAAGTGTTCCAGGTCAGATTCACTGTAGCTGGAAGTTTTTGCAAGCATGTTTCCCGCTGGTGCTTTGTACGCCAGGAGAAAATATCGTGTTTCCTGGAGAAGAACATGATATTATCACTAAGCAGTAGATTTAACAGAGGAATTTGGTGAATTTGTCACTGCCCTGCATAGTTCCTCTGTTTTTGCTTTTGTTACAGCAGTTTACATAGGGTGAGGAGATAGGATGGAACTAGGATCCTTTTTTTGTTTTTGAAAACCTTTTTAGGAAGAAAGGGATCAAGATGTTCATAGCTCAAGCTTGACTTGGATAAAGCAGCCTACTGTCTGAATTTATCCAAATTATCCATACTTCTGTTAGGACAATGAGTCATGAGATTTACAACACTTCTATTTTTTGTCCCAGCTGGAACTACCGCTAGAACATTTTTGTGTGCTGGTCTGGTGTTAGCTCTGGTCCCATCTAGGGTGAGTAAGATGCACCTGAGTGGGAAACACTTAGCTGAACATTTCAAAACAATTAACCACAACATTAGAAACTGAGACCTAAGGGCTCATGTCATCAGGCCTAGGCTTGAAGAACAATTTTGTGTTTGCTCCAATACAGGCAGGTGCTGGACTACCAGCATAGAGGCACCAAAGAAGATGTATCTGTTGCCTTAGGGCTCAAAGGACAGAGAAAACTTCATTAAGTTTTGTATGAGAATGAGCATGTGCCTCAACACCTTTATTGCTTATCCTTGTTTTTCGTGTAGCTTGTACAAAAATTGCATGGATCTTCAGCAAAAACAGTTGCTGGGCAAGTGAAAATATCTTGAATGGAGTTTTGTTTAAAGGATACCCTTCATGAAACGGAGCACGGAAAACTACTGCCAGTCAGTCTATCTTTGCAACACCATAATCTGTTGCTATTTCTAGATGTTTTATGTAATGATGAGGATTTGTTTGAAGTTTTGCTCAGGAGCTTGGCTGGGTCCTAATGGCACTAAATTCCTATCATTGGGTTTTAGGACATAGACTCCCATTTTGCAAGCTGATGTGACCGAGGCAAATCACTTCTGTTCAAGTTTTCTGTAGTTCTTCAGAAAGTTCTTACAAGTGCTTAAGCAGGTTAAGTGCCCAAATCCTATTACTTTAGTTTTGAAAAGCTGGTCTTTAGTCTCTCTAGCACATATTTTCATAGGTATTTATGATCCCAACTACCTCTGACGATTTCCCCCTCTGTGCCCTCAGCTAAAGACGGATAATAGCACTACCCTATCTACCAGAGATATTGGGGGGGTAAGTACATTACAGAATTCTCAGAAGTCAGTTGGGCTGGTTGATTTCACAGGTGTATTTACATGGCCTGATTCTCTTCCCATGAACTCATTTGAAATAAATAGAAATGCAATGGTAATAAAGCTGGTGTCACCAAAGAATGAGTCTTATAATGTGATATCCTGCTCAGAGGCTGCATGGGTGCAGAACCCAAGTGCCCTTCTTATTTGGAGAGGGCTTGTTTCTGTTAAACAAGCATTGAGGTGCATATAGGATGGAAGTCTTCCTTCCTACTCTTTCACCATGGTTATGGGGGCAAAATGAAGCTTTTGCAGAAGCACTTCTAGTCCTAAAACCACTAGCTGAAATACCAGAATTAATCTGGTATTCCTATTACCTACCCCTTTTTGAGTCAAAATGAGCACAAACGCTTTGGTTCAGAAAGATGGGAATTTACACTCCAGCAAATAGCTGAGCGTTAATGACATTCAACCTATATGGAAGCCTATATTTTATAGGAAAGTGCATTGGTTATGCTTGAGAAATCTTTCTAGGACAGTCATTGCCCTGAGACTTATGCATCTGCATAAAGTCTACTACATTAGAAACTGAACAGAATGGCCCGTCTCTCCCACGGTCTTAAGTTAACACTTTTCCTTTTGTCTGGGGCACCCTTTTCTAAACTTGAAATCCAATTGGCCAACAATTAAAGCCAATTAGCACGTGAGGAAAATAAACCGCAGACCCCACTTCTATGTATTTCATGGGCTGTTAGAAAGCCTAGTTAGCTCAAGGCATTAGCATAGTTCAGGATCGGTCGAGGCACACAGCACAGACTAGTTGGCTTAAAGTATTAGAGGGCTGCGATAGCGGGCTGGCTGAGCGGCAGTGTTATTCTGGGCTCACAGCTGCCAAACATTCTTGACAGGAGATGAGGCAGATGTCCAAGGACAATCAAAGAGAGAAGAAAGTTTAAGCCAACGTTTGCCTATCTCATATTCTCTACTTGATCCTCTCCTCAAAGACAAGGCACAGCTGTTGCACTTCAAGGTCTATCTGGCTGAACCCAGCAGCTCCTCCTTTTCCCCCTCCTGGCCTGCCTGAGCTTTCTGTGTGTTGGACTTTGGCAACCTACCAGACCTCATTAACTCCTAACAGGACGATTCGTGACGCTAAATGGGTCTTATTTAATCTTTTTGCATGTGTGTGAGTATCTGAGGACAATTCTGCTGCATACTAATTGCATGAAAATGTGGCGGATTATAGTTATGTGAGCATTGCCCACCAGTCTGCAAGGGATCACCCCGGGCCACAGGAACAAGCACTGTAACATTAACAAGGTGATTTTTCACAGCTGCGATGGCAAAGGTGATGCGAAAACAGCAGACAAAAGTGTTTCACAGACAAAGGCATCAAGAGGCTCGGTCATTTTACTCTCACTGATGAATAAAAATACAAGAACTGTTGTGATAATGAACACAGTGAATGATGGCAGGTGTATTAGTAAGAACAGAAGTGTCATATCTATAGCTCCCAGCCCGTCACAACAATTTATCCCACTCAGAGCCTGCTCTCTGCAGCCCTCTTTTCTGGCTGATGTTTGGATTTGGGCAAGGGCTGAGCTGCAGGCCAGATTTTGTGGTGCTCAGGTCAACTCCTTCTGCTTTTGTTTTTCTGAGTCCCACAGCAACTCCTCTCTCACACGACACGGGACAAGCGTCTACCATGTGGCCATATGAGATGGGGATGCCTCCAATTCAATCCATAACAGCCATGTGATAAAGGAAGGACCAGGGTGAATAGCTTTCAGATGCCTCCTTAAGGAAATATTGCACTTTAGGACCCCCCAGATTGAACATCACTGACCTACAGGAATAGGCTAGGACACGGGAAACTCGGGCTCTGCCACTCTGTTGCCTTCAGCAAATCATTTACTTTCTCATGGTTTATCCTGATCCACTCCCTGGGAATAATAACATTTAGCTGCGTTTTGAAAGCACTGTGAGACTGTCAGAGGAAAGGAATTGGCTAACTTCAAAGTAGTGCTATTATTAACTGCATACAGAGCTGTGGAAAAGATGTAGCTGGCCAGTTTAATTCAAGTAGCCAGCTGAGTTTCCTGGGCCAAAAATATGGAGAGTTTGTTTTAGATTTTCCAGATGAGAAACAATGCAAGTTTCTCGAAGAAAGATACCTTCGTGCTTTAAGTTTTTTGAATTTTTTACATACAGAGAATTTTTGCACAGGCAGAGTTGCAACCATGTGCAAATAGCAGCTGAGATTTGGGTATGCATTATTTTGTTCCCCAAAATACGGCTGCAATGAGTCTGAATGAGTAATCCTACAATAGCAAATGTTTGTATGTCCATAAAGGAGCAATTCTCCCTCTCCTTCAAATGCAGTAAATAATCTCAGTTCTGGACACCCAGCAGTTGTAGAAAACACATTTTACTTACCTATTATTCACGTTACCTAGCATTATTATTACCTTCTGCCCTTCACGCATTGATTTGTTTAATTCATCCTTTATAGTTTGTTTTCAGCATTAGGAACCGTACCCGCAGACACGCAGCAGACACACTGAGGCCACCACATGCTAGAAACTTAGAAGTGCTGTTATGATACATCCCAGCAATATAACAACTCCTTGCCATGAGGAGCAGGCACATGACTGCAGTGGTTGAATCCCGGTGGCTGGAGGAGCTACCACCTATCAGCTGAGCCACGGCAACCGTGTGCGCTTTCTTAAAGTATCACCACTTGTGAGCTAAAGCATTTGCTTCAACCATGAAAGCAGTTCCCACGCCTCATCTGGCAGGCAGTAACTGGTTAAACTGTGGTAAATGGATCACTTTCAATTGTGTGACTATATCCATAACATAATCTGGGATTTCAAAGGAGCCTTGGGCAATCAGCATCTCCCAGTGCTTTATAGTGGGCTTTGCGTGTCTCCATCCCTTAGGATTTTGGTTATAATTCCTAGAATAAAATAATGTCAAAAACTATTTTGACTGTCCCCTAAATGTAATAAAAATCTATCCCTGAAGAGTCATCAGTGCCCGGTCTCTGTGTGCCAAATTTAATTTTCTGTGTTGGGAGGAGGGGAATGAAAACAAACAACCTCTTAAACAATGACATTGGGATCTGAATGTGCTGTGCCTCCCAAGCCATCCAAAATCAAACACAAAAGGATGCAAAGCATTCCCAAATGCCTTCCCTTCACTTCTCTTCTCACAGCAACTCCGATGGACTAAAGCCTTTGGCTGAGAACAAGCTCATGACCGCAGCAGCGATTTAGCCACTCTTTCTCTCTCCAGCAGCCCCTTTCTATCTCCCTCTGACCTCTGTGCTTGCAGCAGTTTGAATTTTTGGTGGCTGGATGTCTTCAAGACAGCAGTGCAGCTTCTGCCTCTCTAGCATGGAGCTAGTGGGCTATTTTGAGCTCATCATGAACTCAGTGGACAAATGGGAAGGAGCCTGTGTGAAGAAGGCCCTTGTTCATCATTTTTTGGGGGCCAGGTAGTGCTGCAGTTTGCCGCGGTGCAGGAGAGAGGCTGGAGGAACGGGGGTGCAACATTTTTGCCCAATTTCAGCTGGCCGAGGGAAGGCGAGCTTCACAGCTACTGCCACACTCTGCACAGGGCGACGGGGAATTTGGCAGCTGAAGCCCCATCCTCTCACATTCATTAAAAACCCCATCCACTCCATGTGATTTAGTGCTGTGAGACACATTAGGAAGCGGGCTCTAACTAGCACTTGAAAAGTTGCTTAGGTCTATGCTGCTGAAGATATTTAGGTACCTAAGCTGCTTCAGATAGATTTTTCAAAAATGCCAGGATGATTCATTCCTATTAATTTCAATAACAGGCAGTTAAACGGTGCATTTATTTGTCAGTGCCTAACTGCTTAAAAATTGGATGGTGCGGATTGCAAAGATTTAGGAGCCCTGGCTCCTCACTGGAGCCAAAATCCTGCAAAGCAACCATCATTTTTGCTATCCAAAACTCCCTGCATTTTTGGGGTCATTTCCTGTGTCTATCCAGGTCTGTGCTCTCTTACTGCTGTTTCCACTTTGAAGGTGGCTGCATTTCAGTGCTTGGGGAGAGATTGGCTGTACACATATGGCCAGACCACACCTAAGGCCTTTAAAATGTATAAGGAAGGGTGAAGCTGAAGTCACCCTGCAGCTTGACGCCCACCATCCCTGAACACAGCTGTGAATCCCCATTAGTCCTTGCAGCACGAGGGTTACTTGAAGGCGTGCTGGTTTTGATGACGTACATTTTGAAGGAGTAAACATGAAATACGGCCACTTTTTACTGAGTTTCTGGAGTTACCTGAATTGTTATATATTGTTCTATATTTGCTGGTGCTTTTTGGGCTGTGATTTCAAGGCACAAGCAAACATCTAGTGTGGAGGGACGGCACTGGAAAGGGCAGAGCTCTGCATGCTTTGTGTGGCAAAACAGAAAGGACGGAAAGAAATCTCGGCTGGAAAGCACGGGTTTGGGGCTACAGCTGTCTCTCTAGAGAGCATCGCAGGGCTGGCAGCCAGCAGCTGGGGTGGCAGGCTGTCTCAGGTGTCTCTCTTCCCTGCAGAGACCGCGGGGGAAGGCAGCCAAGGGTGGATCAGGCCTGCATTCGGTTGCACGGAGTCGCTCAAGCAGAGCAAAACACAAGGAAAATCTTTCTTCCAGTCCCCAGCTGAGTTTGCCCTGACACTACCCCACCTTGTCAGAGGGAGGGAAGGGTCTGGTTACTACGAGCACTTTTTGTTCATTAAACTCGAGCTGCAAGAACTAATTTGCCTTTTGGGCAAGCTGGCTGAGTACAAAGCCGTGCCTTGTCCCGCTCGCGCGGCGCGTTTGGCGCGGGCAGCGCTGCCAGCGCTTCCCCGTCGGCGGTGGCAGAGGCATCGCTTTGGCCAGCGAGCAGAGCCAGGCCTTGCTTTTCCTGGCCCGGTGCGGGAGCTTTTCTTTGACGCGCAGCAGTTCCGCGCATTTGCATCGCTATCGCCTCCCTCACCTGAGCGTTGCTGGCGCTCAGGTGGGCCGCGACGAAGCGCGTTGCGTTTTATCGGGAAAATCCTGCTGCCGCTTTCAAAGGGCAGGCCTCCGGGTGACCCTTCCTCGCAGAGCCCCTCCGCCAGGGCTCTCGCTTATCACGAGGGTCTGACCCCGGCAAATAAAGTCCCTTCCGCTGGTGAGGCCGACCTCGGGCAGGCCAGGCCCGTGAATCCCAGGTGGCAACAGCTCTGAGGACAAAACCTCTTGCTGCCCCGTGGAGAAAGAGCAAAGGGAAGCTTACAAAAGGCCCATATGTGGCTGAGCCATTTTAAGCAGCTCAGGTACAGACACACCTCTTCCTTATCCAGAAACCTCCTCAGGGAAGGAAAGAAAGACATATGTTTGGCCTCTGCAGCAAGCTCTTATCTTGGCAGGAAAAAGCTATTGATGTTCATGTTTCACATTTCTGGCGCCCAAAACAGGTTCTGATGTTTAAAACGAGGCAGCGGTGGAACCTGTTTTAAATATGTAACAGTCTCGGAAAGGAGCAGTCTAATCACTTCATTATCCAACACAGCAGAAAATGGTTTGAAACCCAAACTTGGGAGAGGGGGGCTTGGAGGAACCTTCCACAACAAGACATTGCCAGCATTAACCCTGGTATTTATTGCTCATTTTAACTATGGTGCACAGCAAGCATTTTCTCAGCCTTGCATTGCAAGAATATATAATTCATATGCTTAATATTTAGCCTCAGCTCTCCTTGCATATGTTACAGTGCTGGAGACTGTTTGTGTGTTTGCTATATATCAGTTGACACCTCTGTAAAATCTTTATATTGAATGCCTTTGGCAACTATATGCCAAATAATAGCATTACCATTTGTAATTTTCTTAGCTGCAGCTTTCCTCTAAGCTTTGCTCTATGCATTACAAGTAGGAAGGATTTAAAGAGCTTTATTGGTTCTCAAGTCTTCCTAATGACCTTTCCTTGCTTTTGTAAGTCAAAATAACTTTTTTTTTTTTTTTTTTTTTTTTTTTTTTTTTTTTTTTTGTTCTCCATGTGCATTTTCAAGTAAAACTGCAAGAGCTCCTAAGCAAATAAGTAGGAGAATCAGATAATCACTGCCTCTGCCCCTGTGGAAACTCTGTCTTCCTCCTCCTCCTCTCTCGCTTCACGACTGTGGTGTCACCCTCAGATTTTGTTGACTCTTGTCTTGCAGATGCTTTTCTTCCCTTGCTCTCATCTTCAGCTCGGCTCATTATACTAGCTATGCTGGCAAAAGAAATAGAAGAGCCCCTGGTGAAAGATCGGGGCCGAGCTGTGCTAAGCACTGTACAAATAACACAAAGGCTGTCCTTGCTTCGGGACTCGTGGTGTGGGATTTAGACAATATGCCACTGGGGAATAAATCAATAAATGGGAAGGAGAGAGTGTTTAAGAAGGAGATATGTTTATACCTGTTAATGATTATGTGGAGTTTCAATAGCCCCGTTATTTGCTTCTTTTATAAAATCTGCTTGTTTTCACCTTAAACATCTCAATACTTTTCTGAATCATAGTCTTTTGTTTTGCCTGTCCTGCGCAGTGTCTTGTCCATGTTGGGCTCTGAACTTCTCCCACTCAGGACTGCATGTTATTCTTGTTTAGTTAGCACCAGGTACATTTACAGGGTTGTATATTTGCTTAATAAAAATAAATAACCAGCAGAAGTTCCAAGCTCAGAATTACTCCAGACACAGCATTTTCCTTATTACTTTGTCTTGTGGAAAACAAAGTACATTTTATCCTACGTTTATCATGTAGCTTATGTGGTACTTTTCATTTTGATGTATGGCACACTTTCTAATGTGTCTCCCCTCATGTCTCTTTATTACTAAAGTGTTCCGGTGGAAAAGTATATTACAAACAAATAAATAACTTTCAACTACTGTCACTAGACTAGCAAGTGAGCCACAGGCACAGGCTAGTTGGGTCCATTCATTACAAAGCCTTATTCAAGACTTTCTATCTTTTTTTTGTTTTAATGAATGGCTCTCACAGCTTCATCCTAGCAAATTTTGCTCTCTGGCTCTTGTTCTCATATATCCCTCCAAAGGGATATTTGAGCTGGTTCAATGCATCTCAGACGGAAAAGCCAAACTCAGTTTGTTCCCCCCCCAAAGAAATGAAAATTTGGAACAGGGAGGGGAGAGGAAAGCAGAAGGAGCAGAGGCAGTGGATGGGATCTGGGCTCTTGGTTTAAGCCTCTGCTAGTTTTTGGGAGAGGGATGGGAATGATGATGACTGCTGCTGCAATGGGCCACTGTTTTCCCCCCATGACAGTTGCCAGCCCAGCCACCAACATCTCCCTGGGTCACGGCAGCAGCAAGTGTGGCTTCCGAGGGCCCTGAAGGCAAAACAGCCATCGGTGGTGGTACAGACTGGTACCTTAGCCCAGGCTCGGTCTGTACCTAGTTGCTGCTACAGAAGCCCAGACTCAGCCTAGGTTTTGAAACAAGACGAGAAACAAGAGCTTGGAAATGGATGCAGCTGTGGAGAGTGGCTTGATGGTCACGGGGAGCTGGGCAGACAACCGTGACTTGCTGGAGCTGGCCACTGCTAGCCACTAGCGAGGAAGAACAGTAAGAATGAGTTTAAATGCATGAAGCTTTCTTTGTCCAGTTAGGAAAGAGAGAAAGGCAAAATCATACCTTTCAAATAGCAATTTGGGAAGCACCTGCAAGCCTTCATTAGTACCACAAACCTGTTGTTGGTAATGCAATAAAGGAACGTGGGCAGGAGGGTGCAGGCTGCCAGCGCTGCAGCAAACACAAGCAAGCTCTGTGTTCAATAAGGATCAGACCCCCACCCGCTCTCCTCCATCACCTTGCCTCTCTAAAGCTACGAGTGCGCCCGAGGTAGTTTTACATGGGCTGGGTTGTACATGCAAAACTTTGCAACAAGCCCATTAAAAGTGTGTTAAATTACAATGCTCCTGTTTAGGCTCCCTCACTGAGACGTGGACACTAATTTATGGCAGCTGCTGGATGACAAACCTATAGATGGAAGGTAGAAACCACACGAAGGGAAATGGAGAGTATGGCATGGTAATTCCTTCAGGCAGGCCTGAAGCCTGGGAATATTCCTTTGTTTGTTTTGAAGCACTTTCTATGAAAATACAGTTATAAAAGAATTCTTTTAGCTAGGTCCTTTCTGCTCCCTGCCCCAGCCCGATTGTGTGAAAAAGCAACTTTGCCATAAACAGATTTTACTATATCAGAGTCAAATTTTACTACATCATTATAGGAGTGTTCCACTGGGTAATATGACTGGCCGCCCTATCAGAAGACTAGTGCTAATGCTGTAGTGAAAACATGCCATCACACTTCCCCAATAAAAACTTTTATTGTATCCCAGTGCACATTAAAAACAACACTAACTGCATTAATACATTGTAATTTACTTTTGTGTTATGGAGCAAATGACAAACCTAGTGCTAATGAGGTCATATTTTCCATTACCCCAATGCAAACTCTTGGTTAATCCACTCCTTGGAGATTTCCATTTGGGATTCAGACACACTTGTGTGTGCACATGCACACATGGACACACAGACACGCAGACATGCACACTGTGCGATTGCTGGTACAGGATGCTTCCATTGTCACTTTGCCCAATGTGGTGATATAATGTGATTTTATTTTAAACTGCTGCTTTCGAAACAAACATTTTTTTTATTGCCGTGACATTTGCGTTTAGTTCACAAAGCATTCCTTAACCAAAAAAATACACACACATTCCCATCACCAGTGTTGTCTCTTACTTGTGAAGCCTCTTTCACACTGTGGTGAACAGAAATGCAATTCTTCTGTGCTGCAGAAGATGAGGCTGAATGGATTCTTTAGGGATTGCTTATATTTCAAGTGCAATTATTTAAGAAGCTGTAAGCTTTCCATTTTATTTTGTCATGAGCTGAATGTTAGAAGAAAACTCATTTCTCAGGAGATATGGATGATTCTTTATTTCTAAACTTCCTGTGGTGTTTTCTTAATGATGCTATTAAATGATTAAGCTTTGCTTTTATAAATTAAATCACCAAAATGAAATCATTAAGGCTCTCTCAGTTTTATTAAGCATAGTTATTTGCCATCATGTGTAAATTCACTTAAGTAATCATCTACACTATCTCCTTTAAAACTGTGTTGGCAGCACCACAGGGAAGTCGGTTCAGAGCAGTGGATGGAGATACCTGTCTCTCCTCATTTCAGCAGGCTTAAAATAGGCTAACGAGAGCAAGGGATGTATTTATACGAGCAAGGCAAACCAATGCCTTAGCGCAGGATAGATCGCACAGCCTTGCCCTGCAGTTTAACTCCGGGGCTTACTGCCCCCCAAATGGCAGAGGGCTTGTGCACAGGAGCAGCCTCTTCCAGGCCAGGCAACACAACTGGGAGCTCCATCGGCTTGCATTAGTTAGCAAATTGCTTTGTCTTTATTTTCCGTCCAGCCCCTTCCCCTTCTCTCTCTATCTCTCCTCTGCTCTCTGTTATTTGCTCTTGCCACATTTTAGTCTCCACTCTGCTGATGAATTAGGCTGCTGCTCAGGGAGAAAATTGATCTTCACTCTTACAAAAGTTGCAAGACAAGTTATGCTTAGTTCAGGCTGTGGTATTTTGCTGGCCCTTGCTATGATAAAGAATAGATGGTACTAAGTATATAGACTTCAGCTGCAGCTGCGGAATCTAAAGCAGAGCCTCTTGCTGATATTTACATTTAAAGCCATTCCCTTTAGCTCTTAAAACCATTATACATTTTTAATAATGTCTTATCAAGAATGTTTTCTTTTTGGAAAGACTACAGTGAGAAAGGGTAGTTATGCAGTGATTCAGGAACTAGGTTCAGATTAGCGAAAAACAGTGTGCTTGTGTTATCTCAGCTTGTAAGCAGTGCGTGTTGTAAAGCTAGAAGTGGTGAGGCAGCCTCGTGTGATAATGCAAGCATCTTACATACTTGTTCGTATACGTGTCTAAGATAGGAATTATCCATAGCAAAACAACCGAGGGAGGTGTGGTTTGCTCTGCTGCAACGGGTTAACTAAGTTGTCCTCTCCAAGCTATGAAGGGCCAGATTCCTGCCCTGGCTTCACATCGAGCAGGTTTGGCTGATGGCTGTCACTTCTCCTGACACTGGAGACGATGGAGATAACGGGGAGGCTCAGTAATTGAGTTTGGCATGTGGTCAGAAGCTGCACAGTTGTGGGGACAACATGCCTCTGGAGCAATCAAACCTCTCAACCATGGGCAAAGTCTCCTGTGTCCTCTCTCTCTGTCTCTCTCTCTTTTACTTCTTTCTTTCTTTCCTTCTTTCTTTCTTTCTTTCTTTCTTTCTTTCTTTCTTTCTTATATACTGAAATTGTGAAGTGTAAAAATAGGGAGTAATCAATAGTAGCTTATTTTTTCCTTGTGCTGCAAGCAGTGTTTACTGTTGTTCAGTTTCAAACTTCAGCTAGTAAATATTCCCAGACTCGTCTCTGAGTCTTGTCACTTTACCAGCTTGCTGGCAAATAAATGAATAAATGAATACTTCCTATTATCTATTTATAATATTTTCAGAAAACTATGAGGAACCATGATCCTCTGGAATTATTCCTGAGCTGATTACATCCATTTGCCTAGATTTTGAATGGCAGAAGGCTTAAAAAAAAAAAATGTTGAAGGAATTTCAGAATAAAAACTCATTCTGAAAAAAAGTGTTTCAAACCTTTGGAGTGCAACCTTTTATATCCTCAGATTATTTTGCTGTGGCTCTTTGTTCTCCAAGAAAATAGGTTGGCAAACAGGATAATTTGGTATTGAGAAACCTGGTTAGTTTTGTTAAAACTGCTGAATTTTTTGTTATTTCTGATAAAGAAATTTTGGGGGAAATGTGGGTGTAATGTGCATCATCAGCTTAAGATTCTTCAGCTGAAGAATCTTGCCTGTTTTTATTCTGAAAATTGCTTATTTACTCAGGCTTCTCAGGAAAGTAAACATCCAGAAGCAGAGAAATAATTCTCAGATGATGGTAATGTTAATGAAAAACAATTTGCATTATATATATACACATGTATCTATATATATTTATTTGGTACTTATATGCTGTTAACATATATCTGTTACAACTTTAAAATACTCTTGAAATATATGAAGTGCTTTTAAATTTGATCTGGAAGCATATTAAAACAAATGAAAGTCAGCAGTAAATCTGGGACAATATTACTGAAAACCTGATACAGATATCTATGTTGTTTGCAGAGAGGCCTTTCTGTCAGACTTAGAATAGTTTTGGCTGAATTTTCAATGAAAGAGTTTAAACTGTAGGAACAATAAATTTTTTGACTTGACAGAAAACATTGTTATATAGACAAATAACTGGCATGCCAGTAAATAAATGGAGTGCATTTTCCAAGCATCAATAGATGCCTGGGCAAAAGCCATTTTAGCAGGAACAGATTTTTGTGTGTACAGTGGCTCCTGTATAGTGTTTGGAAAATGTACCCATATGTCTACTCACAAATAATGTTCACCTGTAAGGAAATGCACACCAGGTTTATGGATGCTATTGAGTATTCCCAGTCCTACCACTATGAATAATGATGCTTACATGCCCTCAAACATGAAAAGTGCTCATCTGAATGCACTGAAGTAGCCTGACATACAGATTGTTGACATTATTTTTTAAAGAAGTATTCACAGTTGGAGTCGGCAGCATTATCCTTGCCATGTGACAGTGGAAAAAGGGTTTGGGAACTTAGCTGAAAAAGAGTTATCGATGTTAGCTAATCCTAGGAGTTTGCTCCGAAGTATTCAGCGGAGAGCAGCAAGGCTGAAGATTTGGATTCCCTAGGGTGGGCAATCATTCACTGCTCATGAGCCAGAGACTGCAGGGCCTTAGGCAAATAACTTTGCTGCCTGTTGCCTCTTTTTCCCCATTTGTAATAGCTGACTAGGTATAATTATGTATCTGTTGCTTTAGAAGATAAATTAGTTCATATTTGCAAAGCAGGTGGAAGAAAAAAAAAAGTGAGTTACCTCTGGTCTTTTCATTCTTCTTTTTCCTAGCTGCCCACTGGAATTGTTTCCTTTGCTAGGAGAAGAATAAGAAATGCACGCTGGTGTTTATTCCTGCCATACAGTGCTCTGCTCCCGAGCATGAAAACGCCATTGACCTTTTCAGCCAGGCTGACCGGGGCAGGCCAGTGACACAGGAGGGATGGCAGGCCAGCTCTGCAATGGCTACAACAGGTAGCAATTTGGCTTGTTGAGCCTGCATCCAAATTTCGTCTGCAGATTTGAGTCCTGAATTGCATGTTGCTAGGCGGATACTATTTTCAAACGTTTAAGGCAAGCTTTTGAGTGTAATGTGCACTTCTCTCCTTCAACATTTAAAGACTGCAGCAGTGGGAGAGGCATGCGGCATATCTGTAAAAGCCTGAAAGCTGATGAAATCTCAGTTAGATCTGTTATCTCCCAATGCTTTAAAGGTCTTCAGCTGGGAGATTAAAGAACAAGGTTACTGTGACAATTTGTTTACACGCAGGGAGAGATTAAGATCTCGTTGAAAAGGAATAAAAATAACATCATCTTGAGCTGTCACAGCATGAGACCCATTGTAATCAACACTGGTCTGATTTCAGGGATAATTTAAGACCAATTTATTATCTTAATTAAAAAAAAGAAGAAGAGAGAATTCAGTGTTTCAGATGCTAGTCGGGCTGCTGTATCTACATTTTACACAGTTAGAAACTTTAGAGGTGTTCCAAAAGCGAAGCCAAAATCAGATGATACAAACATTTGAGTCTGGCTTAATAAACTTCATGTTAATTATACAGTTAACCACAGAAAAACAACCCCAAAATTCCCAAGCCCACTCAGAAAATGAGCACAGAAAGCACTGTTTCTAAAGTCCGTTTTAACCCTATATGGCAAGCTGGTGAAAATGAAGTAAATATGTATGCAGAAACACCTTTGATTATATTTTATGCATTTAATTAAATTGTTCAGTTACAATAGCAATAAGATCATGCTGAATATTTCTCATATTTGCTGTTCTTGAAATTTAAGCTCCTTGAGCTGCTTGAGGTGCACAAACAATTTAGAGTTCAGAGAAGGGCTTGTCACGTTTCACAAGCATTTGATATCAAGCATTACTCAAAAAAGAGACTATTTCTAGTTTTTAATTCATATAAGACAGAGAAATCTATAGCTTTTCAAATAATGTGGAGTGAAAAAAAAAAAAATCAAATGAAATGAATTTGCCCGGCCAGTTTTTGTGGTGCTTTTGCGCTTGTTTTTAGCAAACATTCAAATGGTTGTTTCCATCTTGCATGCTTGCAAAAAGTAATTTTAAATGTGTTTCTCATGATCGTTCACCCTTGGAAGCTGATGATACAAGTTGCTGTATGCTCATCCAGCTGGTGGAAGACTATCAGGTGACTCATACGACAGAGCTTTTGGCACAAATACCAAATTTTAAAAGCAACTAGAGGAAAAAAAGGAAATTCACTGCAAGTGTATATTTTAAATAGAATTTGAAACAAATCTGGCAAACTGGAAGAGTGTTTTCAGATATCTCCCTCAGAGAAAAAGGTGGGATGGGGCAGATGAATTACTCACTGCAATTTGCCTAGTTCTCCTGTCTCTTCAGGTCTAATTCACTGGACCACCCTTGGAGATTTTGTGTTCAACTTTGAACCATTCCAAACTTCTGAAACAGAGTCAAACGTGGGCTTTGAAAGCTGAATCCATCAGCACCACTGCCAGAAAAAGGGTTAGTCAGTGAACTTTCCCCTATCTATAAAATGAGAAGGACCTGAGGTGGTTCTGGGTGGGAATCTGCTGGATCCCAGTGTTCCAAGGCAGGCAGACTGTCCCAGCTTCTTCCAAAGACTTTATAGCATCCTCATGCAAACTGCTGCAGTGTATCACTGCCCATAGCTTTAAGAAGTTTCACCTAGGGAATCATTCAGATGCCTAAACACAGGTCTTTACTGTCATTTTAAATGTCTTATTGATACTTGCCAGGCCTACATCTCCATCACAAGGATGCAAACCTTGCATAGGTCCCTTATCATATCTGCCAGCCTGTCTTGAATACCCTTGGCACTAAACATTTAGATATAGGGACCTGAGTTTTTCCCCTGACCTGAATCCTTGCCCTAAAAGAAACTCTTTCCTTTCTGGCATAGCCAGTATGGCTGTGGAGAGTAGCTTATTTCCTTCTTTCATCTTTTGCATTTCTGATGACCCTCAGTTGAAACAATTATGTTCATTCAGTCTTTTCTTTCACAGGGCAGATTCTCTGGAGCTCTGATCTTTCTGTTCTCCCTCCAAACCTGGCCCCAGCCAGCTCTGCACAGGCTGGAGGTCATTCGGGAGTCCTGCAGGCAATATTCCTGCTTACACATGCTAATATGACGTTTGCCTTTTTCACAACATCATGACAGTGTTCCCTCCCCTTTAACTTGAGATCTGCTCATCTCCTCGTGTCCTTATTGAAGAATCACCACCTTGCCCCGTTTTCATGTACCTTGCTCCTGCCCAGACTTGGACTCCAAATTTGCCCTTAGGGAGTGGTACCCTATTTTTTTCCAGACCATTTTTCCAATTTATCGGGATCTCTTTGAATTGCTCTCCTTCCTGCCAGTGAGCTGGCGGCCCTCCCCAGCTCAGTGTGCTCTGAACGTTTAATGCACATATTCTTTATTTTGCTGGCTTTAACAATCACGTTGAACAGAACCTGTCCCAGGACAAACCCCAGGGGAGCTCACTCAGCATCGCTTTCCATTTTGACTGCTGATAACTTACCTCTGCAATCCTCACAGTCCAGATATGCTTTTCTACATGGTCCTTTTATTCACTTGCCCCACTCAGAGAGAGCTCCCCTGGAGGTTTGGGGGGTGGTGTAGAGGCACAGATTTCAAAGCAATATGTCATTTTACCCCAGCAGAGGCTCGGACTGTTTATTTCCCCTCACCCATTGAATTCCTTTGTCCTGTTGCCCTGCGTATAAAGGCAATATGAATAACCCTGAGCCATGTGAGGCTGTGGAGGGGGAGGTTACGTGACTCACACTACCATGCTTTTTTGTTCCCCCTTTGGTGCTGTATTGCCTAGTGCATGTCCTCACTCCTGGCTCTCACCACAAAAGGCAGCAACAATCAACCAAACCTCCGAATGAGTAATCTGCTCACAAAGAGCCTTTTGAGTGCACAAAGTAGTTGCAGGGAGGAAACGTCCCACTGGGGAACCAGGTGGACAGCAAACATTCGCTTTCCATTACAAATGAGTTCAAGGGAAATGGAGTCACCCCAGCATGGGATGCCAAATCCGTATCCAAAGCTACTTCCCACCATCCAAGCCAAACATGCTTCCCTTTCTCTCCCTCCCCATCTCCCCTCCTTGTTTACAAACACGTTTACAAGTACTTGATAGGTGACCTTATTTACTTAGTAACCTGTGGATTCATTTATCTTGAAATTAGCAGGTAATGAACTGGAAACCCTCAACAACCCTCCCACTAATTAACATGATAATAAGATTGTTTTGCTACAGAGGTACAATTAGCATGTATGAGCTAGAGGGGGAGAAAGATCAATAAAATGTCTGAAGGGTACTAGGAACCAGTCTCAAGAAGAGAACAAAAGAAGAGAGCTTTATGGGGTTACAACAGCAGCAACAACTTACAGGCCTATCCCTTTACAGATAGCAAGAGTCGTCTTTCCATAAGGCTGCCTGCAAGCAGGCTGGGAGGAGCTACCTGTAGCATGTACTACTTCTTGCCAGTCAGAGAAGATTAAGGATCTATGAAGAGGAGTGTAGACAATATGTTTGAAAATGTGGAAAAAAAAGTTTTGGGAAAAAAAACCCTCAGAACATGTATATGATGTCTGTCCATAAAAATAATGCATGTGTTAGGTGGTGAAAGGGGATGATGTAGAGACATTTATCGCCCACAATCATGCAAGAACTTCAGCACACGTGTTGAGAAACCCCTCTTCACTGTTTAATTGCAGAACCATGCCTTTACATATGGAACTGAATGGGAAATGGCAAGAAAAAGTTGCAGAACAGTTTCAAGAGGCACTCTTTGCTAAGCCAGATCAGTTTGGCTGAAGGGAGTTAGGGAGAACCCACATGCAAGGGTGATATGCAGCTGGAGAGAGCTAACTTTGGCAGCCAGGCATGTCTGTCTTCTCCAAACCCCTGGTCAGGTGGAGGAAAGCTGCTCCAAAGAGAGGGCATTTCTCCCCCAAAAAAGGAACATGAAGGAAAAGGTAGTTATTATTTTTTTTCTTTCTGTGCAGTCACAATTGCTTGTCTACTAATGTGTTTCCATCTACATGGATTCAATCCAACACATTCGTGGGTGTGTTTGGGGGAGAGCAGAGATACACACCTGAGATCCATCATATGGCTGGAAGCAAATGTGACATTGGATTTAGTGGACTAATGGGGAGAAAGAGTATGGGCTACAGGGCTACAGCCCTGTTAGCCCCTCTGTATCCTTCTGCAGGTAAATGCACACCTAATTATTAAAAAGAAAGTATTATTTTAGCACTTGGTGCACTCTCTGATGTCAAGTTGAAGGGCCAGAAAACTGTAACACTGCCCTTCTCTGCAGATACTGCTGGTTAAAAGAACTCTGGCCTTCAGTCTGGAGGAAGAGTTCAGTTTAAATCCCTGCAGGTTTCAGTGAAGCTCAATAGGGTTTTTTATTCTTTTATAAGCCCCTGTAAATATCGGCTCCTCTGCACAAAGCCATTTTGCCCTAGATGACTTGGGAAATGAGATCATTCACAGTTGCTTGACGCAAATGGTGGGTGCTGAAGGCTTGAATCTGGCCCCAAGCTCTCTCCCTCACATCTGGCTTAACCCCACATCTGTCCTCCCCATCTGTACTGACGCCTTCTGTCACCTCCGAAACTTTACATTGCACAGCACATTTCAGCACAGACACTGCCAAGGAATTTGGGATTGCCGTGCCTCTGGAGTACAGTCTTCAGGTAGCACTGACAACTCCTGTGAATATTTCACCATGAGTCTGATTTTCGCATGAATGTTATTCATCAGTCATTTGAGTTCACAGAATATTGTCTCCTGGCATTCTTTGGAGTGCGAAAGAGGAAAGAAAACTATTAATTACTTTTGATTGACGTTTTCCATTTGTGTGTGTGTGTAGGGGGGGTTGTTGTGCATTTTTTTAATAGAACCTCAGGTTTCAATTGGGTAAACTGACACCTTGCAATCTGATCTGACAGCCCTGCTTTGTGTGGGAGTTTGTACGACTCCGAAATTTCAGCTGTGAGACTTTCTGCGTGAGCAGTCATTTTATTAGAAGTTTTGACACCTCTCCTAGCAGGGATCAGTGCCCGCTGTGTGAACGGAAACACCAAAAAGAGCATTGTGTGATGCAGAGTGGGAAGGGAAGAAAAGAAGTTCTGTAGCAAATAACTGAAATTAGCTCAGACAGCGTTCTTTGAAGACCTTACCTCACAGCAATATCACTGGGACACTGGAGGTCATCCCACTGTAATTATTGTCATGGGTTCACATTATCGTTTAAAAATCACAGATGCCCACACAGTTTTGTTGCGTTTTGTTTCTCCCTCTGAACCTGCCTGGTTTGTGTTATTTTGGACTTAACTGTTTATGATTTTCTCTCTTAAGAGGGTGGCAGCAGCTTGGGTTTGTTCCACCTTTTTGGCTTGAAATTTGCAACTGACTTCTTGGTGCTGGGCTCTGAAACTGTTGTTTGTACCCGTATGGGGCACACCAGCTTCCTCAAGCGGTACAGAGCCTGTTGGTGCCACCGGGAGCGCCCACCTCTGCTGCCAACGGCGGGACTGAGGAATGGGGAGAGCTAAAAAACCTGTTTAGTGCACAGTTTTGTGCTATTGAATGGAGAAAGCCTGGCGGGACTCACTAGAAGTGCCTGGCCTCCACACGGGGTACAGCTGGTTGAAGGTAGCTGGCCAAGTGAAAAATAGATCAAGCGGAGACTGACTGCAGTAAGCGACATGAAACAGGTATCTGACTCGGGAAGGGAAGTGCACAGGGGCTACACCTTGGAGGGCTGATCCAGTCCTTTCCCTAATGCACAGACAGACCCTGCAGACCCCAGTGGACTTTTGTTTTCAGTTTGGCTCCAGTAGATAAAAGGGTTTTTTGTTTGCCTGACTGCGATCTTGGATGGGGATGGCATGAGAGTAAATCCCATGTGAAATTTCCTGTCTTTCCACCATGTCTCCATCCATACCCTTCCATTAACTGGGGGGCTTCTTGTGCAGATTTTGGATCCAGGAGATAGAAAGCAAAACCTGATCAATTGTAGAAACTGGGCTGAGGGTTTCATGGGAAGAAAGCAGGCTGTTTTTTTTTTTTTTTTTTGATCCTCCTCACCTGCCCTCAGCTAGGTTGATAAATACCTGTGAAGCATTTGCTAGAAAAGTTCCTAGGAGTTCATTGTAATGAGCAATCCTTCTGGCCTAGATTTGTATCTTCCTTGAGAATAGGTGTAATTTTAGATCTGCTTTGCAAGCTTTTTTTTTTCCTTTTCCCCCTTTTCTTTCCAATACTCCTTCGTACAATAGGAATCTTGTCCCATGGTGTGAAGCCCCTGCAGAGTTATAAAATTGTGTCACCTTCCCTGCCTCCCTTATAAGTTACTCTATGTGACACTATTAAAAAGAAAAACCACAGGATCTCCTGGGATCAAAACAATGTCCTGTTGTTATCTTAACACCACTCCATTTGGCTTTTTTGGCTTTTACCTTTCATTTCCTACAGCTCTGTGCAAGCAGAGCTTGCCTTGCATTGTGCTTCATTCCATGCATGCATTTTCTCAGAGAAGATGCTTTTATTTCTGAAGGATATGCTGGGTGGCCAGAGGTTTCAGATTTCTTCAGCAGGGATTCATCTCTTCCAGGAAGGGGGAGGTTGGAGTGAACAGGCCAACTAAGAAACTTTCATCTCTGTGCGAGAAGGGAGGAGAGACTTAGATGCTCATCACTTCCTCAGATGAAGATTTAAGCTCAAGAATTAACTAATAAACTCCCTATCCCGTGGGAGCTGAGACAGTGTGCGTGGGGGAGGGAATGGGTTGAACACGTGCAAGTTTCCCACTTTGAGCAGGAGTTTTGGTGGCCTGGAAAATGTAATGTGTTTTTCGTTCAGACTCTCCAGTGTGACTCATAAGCCTTTGCAGCTCAGACAGTTTTGCAGAACAAGCTACCAGCTACCTCTTTGTCCTTCGTGTGGTATTATTGAATAAGCTCACGGTAACTCATACCTTGGAGCAACCTACCAGTGTAGGTAAGATACTGCAATGGGTGTTTTCACACTTGTTTCACATTTGTTAACAGTAGCAGAAGTTACCTATGTAGGAACAGGTTTATCACTGTGTAAATGCCTGGGTCTAGAAAACATCTGCAAGTGGTACACCCTTAAGTCTATTTGAATATGTGTTGTGTCCAGTTGCATTCTCTGTGCTATACATTTCTGCAATGTGATTTTATTTCTAACTTGAAGATCCTGCTATTAGATATTATTATAACTCGAGGATGAAACTCTTCATAATGCTACCTTGCAGTTACTGCTTTTGACCCAAAAGCCCACAAAGTGGCTGGCAAATGCTAAATGGCTTTACCAGAGACCCTAGAGGTCATTAATTATAGTTATATCCATTTTACACATATGCTAAGTGAGGGTTTCAGTAGTTTGTACTTGATCATGCAGTGAGATATACAGTATATGGAGTTAAGCAGAGACAGATGCCAGTTTTGCCTGGCAGGAGGTCCAGGTGTCTTGGGAACTGATGCCAGCCCTCCTTACGGACTGGAAGGATTGTTGGGCTGGAGAAGAAGTATTGCACTTCTTGAAGGTCTCTGCAGTAATGACAAAAGTGTCTTACAGAGACTGTACAAAGCTAACCTGTCTTGATTGCAATGTCATTATAGCAGAAGTGCATAGGTGGGGTGGATGCACTGCCAAACCACTGTTCTGCCCAGGAACTTATGTGGCCCTGTTCACCTCCATATGTGAACACCTTTCTGTCATTACCAATTTTTTACAGCAAATGCTGTTTACTCACAGTTGTGCAGAAAATGAAGTGGCTGAGGAGGAACCTGAGCCAGAACTGCAGCATCCCCATCCAGGACTCTATCCATTAAATAAATCCCTTGCAGTCTTCACTTTTTTAACAATTAATGTTAAGAAGTGTCTTAATAAATTAATTATGTACTTAATTAAATAATACAAAAAAGTAACAATCTGAAGAAATAGTATGTTGAAGGCAATTTCACCTCTTCCTCCTAGAGACAGCTTTAGCTTTTCAATTTCCAGCAGGCACGTCCAGCACAGGGAGATGTTACAGTCAGTGTGCAGGTCCTGGCTCTTGGCTTGTAGACCACTGCATTAGATCAGCCTTCCTCATTGTCAGGGCAGAGAGGTGAGCAGAGTCTGGCCCCTTGCTTCTACACAAAGACTTCTTGTGATATGCATTTCTACCATTGTCCTTTTTACCTTTGTGTGACATTTCTGAATGTTTTGAGGTTGCTTTTTTTTTGTTTGTTTATTTTAATTAAACATGACTAAACAATGATTCTCTGGGTGGGAATCATTCTTCCTAATAACCACAGTGTGCATGCTAACTATACTAAAAATAAATCTTGTCTCTGACTAGTTAAAAATTGCAGTGATTTGTTGATGCTTTTTACCTGTCACTAGTAAGATATAAATATAAATAAGTAGAATTACATTTAAAATATCCATCACTTCACATATGGAGAGTGGCAATGAGTGGGCTGTAATAATAAAATATACTTTATAAGTGTCATAATCATTCAGACACCAGGAACTCATAAGCCACAGATCTGACATTCAGATGATGAATTGTGATTTTGTTTTAAAAGCCAGACATGTCAACTCCATGTGCATATTGGGAATTGTAGTTCAAGTGACCTCTGCTAAAACACTGACCTTAACAATGACTTTGTTTTACATTTCCCAGAAACTTTTTAAGTAGGTGTGATACTTTCCAAATGCAGTTGTTGCACTAATAGTAATGTAAAGTCATTTAAGATATTTTGACACCTTTGTTGTGGTCATATATTATATGACACAGAAAATGAGATTCAGTGAATGGCTTAAAATTAATTCTATTTTGGGGTCTTGGTAACATCATAAACCCCTTGAGATTCACCTGTGTGATATATGATATCACTGGATAAGATGATATTCTTCTAAAACTCCACAGCTCATCCATTCTTGCATGCAATAAATAAATACATTAAATATACATACGGAGGAGTGTTAGTATTGGTACATATGAAAGAGGATTAGATAACACTCAAGGGAGACTCCAGGGACTGTAGGGATCTTAAATCTGATGGAGGAAGGTTGATTCAGTAGACTTCAGAGACCTGGGTTCTGCTCCCCTCTCCACTGCAAGTCCCCCCTGTGTGACCTTGGACACGCCATTTAAAACCAAATCTTAAAAGTATTTAGGCTCCTGCTTCCTGTCAAGATGCCTTGCTCGTGCTGATTTTGGTGGAAATTTAAGATTTGAAAAGGAGCTGGGCACTAAAATCCCTTGAAAGATCTTATTATTTCACAGGGACGTTGCTTGGGTGAGTGCAGCATGGTCCTGGGAGCTGTACAGATGTGTCCTGTCTCTGATTCCCTATGACTAGCTGCATGTACTGTATAGATATACTTATAGTCATATCAAATGAAAACACAATTAAGTTCCAGAATTGAAGCTGATTGGCATAACAAAGCTGAGATTTACCGCTTCCTTTACCAGGCCAGCACAGGTTCTAACACAAATCATGCCTCTTAGCCTTCAATTTGATAAACTTTCAGCTATTTTGACATGTAAAGCCAACTGCAGCCTACTCCATCCTGACAAAAAGAACCTAACAAATGGATTTTCAGTCACCCACTGAACAGAGCTAGATGACAGATCTACATGAAATCCTTTTTGGAGGGAAGGCAGCCTTTTAACTTGATTGATGAAATTATATCTAAATCTGGTAGATTTGGGACTTCAAAGGCATTTTTGCCTACTTAGGGCATCCCAGATGAAGGGAGTATGCTATTTGTACCAAACTCCCATGCTCAAGTGGTTTGCAAATTGACCCCTTTGTAATAGGTTAAAGGTTCCGTGCTAGATAACGGTGGTTCATTTTGATTAATTATGTCAGGGAATTAATGTATGATTACTAACTTTTAGCAGACCCTGCTCTTTCTGACCTCGAGCTGCTTGTTTGTGTGGCTGGTTGTAATTTTCGACCAATGGGTTACGAGAGGTCACTGTGTGGTCAGCATATTTTAAACAAAGAAAAGGGAGGTGGGGAAGGGGGAGCAGAGAAACAGCAATCACAGATCAGAGTGGATGGACTACAGTTTACTGGCCTGACAGGGGAGATTTGTTAAGTGTTTTAACAGTAGATTTTTATACATTTACCATTTCCAATAAAATATTCTTCTGAAGAGCTAAAAGAGTGGCCTGGAAAGATGTTGGGAGGATAATTTAACAGTTGAATGTTAAGCCCATAAATTGCACTTCATACTGGTTTCAATAGCAGAGAACCTTGTTAAAAAATAAATTGGGTAGTGTTCTGTTTAGCACTTGGATTGGCTGAGAGCAAGGATGAAAGCTTCTTATTAAGCAATGCCTGCGAAATGCTGCTTACAAATTTCTTACCCAATCACCAAATAGTTAGCAAATGTTGATGAAACAAGGTTTCTTGGGGTTTTAGCTCCATTTCATATTTAAAACTCTTGGGTGGGTATGTGAAGCCATCTAAGAGTTTCTAAAGTCTAGAAAGGGAAATATGTGAGGTCCAATCCTGTAAAAACCTAAGCAGACCAAATCAATTGTATTCAATGTGTTCAGTGTTGTATTCAATAGAATTGCTCATGCTGAAACTGAAGACTATGCTTAGGTCTTTACAGGACAATAGCTATACTATAAAAATCATGGTAGGCTACTGTGTAGATGAAGGGACTAGGAACCAGAAGTCCTAAATCCCTCCAGTCCTTGCACAGGCTTGTTTGATTCTGGCAGAGAACTTGAGACAGAGGCATCTAAGCACATACTTTTAAAGCAGCTAAAGTAGGACTTGAGTTTTAGAGATGTTACATGCTTCCAAAAGCCTTTGGAACCGAGGATACTTACCACTTCTGAAAATAAAGCAATACTTACTACAGGGTGTAAATGTACATAGACTCAGGTAACCAAATGCAAATGTAAGAAACAAATTGCTATTATCTTCCCTGGGCCTCACTCTTCATTTAAAAAAATGAGTCTAAAATATCTACCTTGTTTATAGGAGCACTGAGAGGCTTAGTTCATTAATGTTTGCACAGTGCTTTATGGCCCTTAGATGAAAGGCACTACTGATGCTTAAAGAATGATTATTATTATAATACTTATTCTAAGAACAATAGGCACATTTGTTTTATTTTCCACTGAGCCCCTTCAAACACCAGGGTGTCCAATTAAGCTGTAATCAGAATAAGGGCTAGGACTTTGCTGAAACTTTTCCAGCTTGCTTTAGAAACCCTGATTTCTCTTTACTCTTGGTGGTACTTTTTTGCCTACCCACTGAACATGGACCGCTTTACTTTGCTTCGGATCCCCTTAATTCGGTTGTTCCTTACGGAAATGTGCTCTTGCCAAACTATCTGTTGCATTTCAAGTGAGAACGCTATGACAGAGTTTTGCAAGAGGAGAAAGGGGTTTTATCTGAACAAAAATGTGTGGTGTTAGTAGGGTCAGGCAGGGACACTTACAGCTAAAATGATGTGAAATTAGCAGAGTGAGAGGAAGAATTGGAATGGAGAAAGAGATGGGAAAAGAAAGGACAATGGATATGATAAGACTGCATATGGAGACAGAGACAGCGACAGCAGCAGTGCCAAAGAAACAGAGAAGGTAAAGGAAAGAGAAAAAGAAGTATTTGGAGCGTGTGTATAAATACACACACACATGCATACATTTCTGTTATGGTTTGCTAAAATTGCCTGGCTCTTCTGAAAAGTCACCTCATACAAAAGGAAGATAAGCAAGGAGATTTAAGATTTGTTTAAGCGGCACTGGGGAAAGCAAATCTCAGATAGGACTGAAGGCTGAGCTCTTTTAATCAGTTGGCACACCGCTGATCATTGCTGATTGCCCTGCAGCTTTTCTAGGCCAACCCACAGTAAGCACAATCCAAACAAGAGTCTTTTGCCTTTTAGTCAAGGAAAGACTTGTGTCAGGCTAACAATTTCCTAAGCCAGTGTCCCATTCACAGAGGGAACTAGGAACTGATATTTCAGGCAGAAGTAACCTACAGAGCATTCTGACCCCACTCGCTGAGTGACAACCAGAAATTCAGTTTCCTAGCCCCTGCTTTGACTATTAGACACAATTGCCTCTTGAGCTCTTCATTTAATGCAAAGTCTCACGGCTGCTGTCAGAGCATGAATGTCAGTATTATTTACTTATTTAGTCATTTTACAGTAACGTTAGGGATCTCGCGGAGGTCACTGTACATGCATTTAATAAATGGCAATCCTGCCTCAAATGATTTACAATCAAAACTGTTGATTCCAGAAAGTACTTGCACATACTTGCTCTTCAAGTAATCACAAAAGCACATGCTAACTTGCTAGCATGCATCAGATGAAAACTTCCTTAACGCTATCTCTTCAGAATTAGGGCCCAAGCTGAAAATGTAACAAGCTGTGGGGAAATGGAGTTGTAGGGGAAGAAAGTATTTCAGGATGTGCTAGCAGTGTTATAATGCCTTCAGCTGGATTTTATAATCTGATTGTCTGTCTGTCTATCTGTCTACTTCTAATAACTTTTAAACTCGATGGACAGTATCAACCACGCTTGGCAGAAGGATAAGCAGCGCTAGATTAGGAATAGGCTCATGGGCACAAGCATAAAATATGTGGTTTAAATAATCCCCACAATGCATCTAGCACTTGAGTTTGCATGGCACCCAGAGGGTTGGAATTGTTCACTCTGAAAGTGGCGAGGTAAAACAACACAGGCACAACCGTGTTTTTAGTCACATGAGAAGCTACTCCACAGAAAACTAAAAAAAAAAAACAGGTTTTAGAAGTTCCACTTCTCAGGGAACCACTGGCTTATTCGTTTTTGAGCATAAGGGGATGAATTTCTGAGCCCTTTGAAGACAAAGTGAATTTGCTGTTGCTTCCAATGGAGCTAGGATGATAGCCCACTATGCAGACTGTAAGGACAGAAAATATTTGTTTCCTTTGTTAATATGGAAAAACAAAGCAAATTAGGAGCAACAGTCTTCGGGACCAGTGAAGAGTGCGTCAGGCGTTGGTTGCTTTTTACATGTCTGTACACCAGAGACTTGCATTTTCCTGCTCTTGTGTGTGCCCAGGTTTTGGGTGCTTGCACATGCTCTGATTAAAGAACAACTCTGAATAATGTTATTTAATTTAATGATCTTAATAAGCACATGGGGGGAGTGTCTTTACTGTATAGACACAAACAATGCTACATGCTTCAACATGAAACATAATTAGGGTGTGCAGTAAAATAAAGGGGTGAGGGGGGAAGGGGACATTTTTTTTTAAATGAGAACAGAGGTGACTTCCAACAAAACTTCAAAACCAGCTTGGCTAACAATGAACATAGCCCCATTCTTTTTAATCATCAACAAAATCTATCACACATGTTCTTTCAAGTAAAGTTTATTAGAAAGAAATTGCTACTAGAGAACCACATGTGAGCTCTGACTTGGCAAGGTCAGGCCAGGGCAATAAACCCTTGAACTTTACAAATATGCAAAGCTGACATAAATAACAAATTAAACCCAGCCAGGTGTAGAGCTGCAGTGAGCTGCTTGCCAGAAAGATTCAAACTCTGGCCAGCGTGACCTCTGTTAGCTTGTGTGGAAAGCGGGGGCTTATCTCCTCAGCTTGTTGTCCTTTAGGGTTCATACCTGTGGGTTCGGGTCACCTTCTTCTTCTCATTAGCTTAGAAAAATTATATCGCTTCATTAGAGGTGTTTGTTCAGCTTCTGAGTGTCCTCAGGCGTTTGGATGTGTTGCTGGGTGAGTACTGGTTTTGTCAGGCTGGAGACTGCCCTGGGTGCATGCAATGTTTCACCCTGGGTCTATTGGGTCCTCTGTGAAGGATCAGGCCAGGATCAATTGGCAAGGGGGAGCGTGGAGATGGCTCTGCTGGAGGATTTGGTGAGATAGGATGGGGAAGAGAGGAGTGGGGTCTTTGACTGCAGTACGGGGTGACATATACCCCTGAAATCTGGAAATTAGTAAATGTGAACATGCCCCAGGCTGGCTGGCTGGTCCTCTGAGCTCTCTGAGAGCACTGCTTGTGTAGGTCGCAGAATTGCACATCACCCGAGTGCTATTTTGGATCGAGATCCAAGAGGTGCTTTAGAAAAAGGAGCCAATCCTTCCACCAATTTTAGCCATATCTGTTGCAAATTCTCTGTGTAATCAGGACTTCATTAGAGGTATAATTCTCACTGCAATCAATCACTGTATCATTCTGAGCCTCACTGCCAGATTTCCAGAGGCATTCAGCTGCAGATACACCATCTCAGTGGGATTTTCAAATGTCTCTTAAGCGCATTAAGCACCTAACTTCCACTGAATGCTCAAGGGGTTTTTAAAATCCCACTATGTGTCTCTCTACATCTTGCCCTTAAACAAGTGCTTAATTTTAAGTGCAGGTAGTTTCACTGATGTGTATAGTACTACTTGTGTGGTTAAACATGTGCTTAAATATGCTGTTAAACCATGGCTGTAATGGGTGGGGGAGGAATTCGATGCAAACATTCAGTGCTTTAAATATAAACGTTTTACTGTAGCACCTTAATTTTTGGATACTGGTTTAAGGCAGCAACAGTAAAAGAGAAATGTCTCTTCTCAACTTGAATATTGAGGAAATTTGCTCTGAGAATCACAAAAACAGAATAAGACAGCACACTGGGACATGATGTTCTACACGGTTTCTTTACAAGTGTAACCAGACTTTACAATATCTTTGTCATGAGAATTGCTTTGACTTTTTTTTTTTTTAAATGCAAAGCCAAACTTCTTACAAAAACACTTACCCTGGGAGGCAATGCTCTGTAGTGACTACCGAGCTGTCGTGTCATCTTGAGCAACACGTTTCACCTCTCTGTGCTTCTATTTTCCCTCCCACTGTCTTTACTATTTATATTATAAGAACTCTGGGGCAGGGACGGTCTCTGTGTTTGCATAGCTCTCTCTCTAATGGTGGTGTCTCTCTGCTGGGACCACTCAGTGCTGTCGTTAGTAAAATCTAGTGACACTTTTGCACAAACTATGGAAAAACTGTAGAACTAAGTGATGGAAAAAAAAACTTCTTTCTTAGTTATTTCAGGTTTTAGTTTTGTGTCTGAGTCACAGGTTAGGGCTCTTCAACACGTGAGGTTTATGTATACTTGTTAAAGACAGCTGTCCTGATAAATGGGTCGGATGCTTTTTATAGAGTTCTCCACTGGGTCCACTCCATCATAATGCAGCTTCAACACAAGCCTCCACAGAGCTTCAAGAGAAAAATCCAGGAGGCGAAAGTGAAGGGAGATTGGGTGAGTTTACACTATGTGTTAAGTGGAAGAGCTGCAAAGAGGTTGGGAGACTTGTCATGACATGCAATTAAAGGCTCCTCTGGGAGAGTCTGTATAAACTCTACACATAGCAGAAAGAAAACAGACAGCTGACAGTTGTACTGTGAAGTCTTAGAAGAATATACAGTGTTCATTGCTGACACTCAAAGGCAATTTTGCCTAGTTCTGTAAAGTCTAAATATTTTTATTTAGAGCTAGGGACAATTCTTGTCAAAAAAGAGCTTGATTTCATGTTCTAGCTGTTAGAAATTATCTTCTTAGAACCTCTTTTGAACTGAACCTGACATACACTTTGTTTGTTTTAGTTATGCTTTCATTTGATGAAGGTCCTTTCTAGTTTTTTTTTTTTTTTTTTTTTTTTTTTTTTTTTTTTTTTTTTTAACCTGTGGTAGTAGTTGTGGCTGGAGTGTGTGACATGTATCCCATCTTCCTGGGTTCCTATTCAGTGCACATCCTGTGATTCCTGCGTGTCTGTACGTGCGTGTGTAACGCATCCAGAAGCACAGATAAGAAGGGACAGGGAAAGGACGAGTTCAGCTGGAGTTTGAGCCCCTGGGAGCAAAGAAATCTTGCCTGGAAGGACCCAGTCCTTAAATACCTCGAGAACTCTGTTGGTGGCTGCTGGCTGGGAAAGGAAGGATTAGAGGAAACCTCTGATCCACCAACTTCTTTAGCCCATTTTCCTTCATGCTGTTGAGAAGCCTGAATGAGGATCTGAGTTGTCTTGAGGTGATACAGACTTGCATACTTAATGGCAGCAGAGGTCCAAGCCTCTGTCAATTGCATTCAAAGGAAGTGCTCTAACATCTGATTCTTTTCGTGACCTGGGTGAGGTACCCAAGCAACAGGCTATTGGTTGTTTTAGTCAAAGCCCACATTTACCGTGACATTTCAATGGGTCAGTATTGCAAGGTGGCTTCTGTTTACTCGATGAAGATCTCCGTTCCGTGTCAGGGAGTTTGTTGTTTCTCTTATTTCTGTAGTTACCAGAACAAAAGGGAGGAAGTCACTGGGTCAAAGAAGTAGAGAGAAAAATCATCCTTTCTTTGACTTGTTTTATCATTCCATGTGCAGTTCCTTAAAAAAAAAAAAAAAAA
>VXAA01000606.1:226880-275786 GCA_013399115.1 Anseranas semipalmata
AAAAAAAAAAGAGCAAGATGTAGAGAACTTGAGCATTTTACAATGTTAGAAACATTGTCATAAAATATTCTGGCTATTTATTTTTGGGTTGGGGTGACTTCACTGTTCAAAGACCTCTGAAGTCCTATAGAAGGAACTCAATTTTTTATTTTTTATTTTTTATTTTTCTAGCAATAGGGGAATAGAAAATGAGAAGAAAACAACTTGGAATCCACCGGAGAATTTAGAGTGGAAATTTAATTTATATGGGAAGACTGTGGTGATGGGAAATATAGAAAACTCTAAGTTTTGATGGTTGGACCAGGCTCAGAGCCTAAAGGCATATATCACTGAAGAGTATTAAATATTTAAAAGAAGGTTTATTTAGAGTCCTCAAAACTGACAGGATCTTAAATAGAAGATCATATGGCAAGAAAGCTCAACATCATTCTTGTCAGGGTGAATTAACTGTGGAGTATAGCCCTGTATAAATAAGCAGCCATGGAAATTCCCAGCTTCATTTAAAGTCCTGAAAAACAAAGTCAACTCCACTCTGAAGACAAAAGAATAAGGCCAGGGTGGGAAGAAAGAGGGTAGACTCAAGCTCTCTGAACAATTTTATCAGTACATATTTCTCAGGTAACTCCTCAATTATTTTAGCCACAGAATAAAGAATTGTATCTCAAAGGTCTATTGTTTATTGCCCAGTACAACTGGCATTGGTTGAAAAGAACGACATTTATAATGCATTTCGTGATACAATTTTTCAGTTAAAGCTTTCCCTTTTAGGTGTTTCTCTGGGCTTCTGGGGAAGTGCTTCTCCTCAGGGGAGGAAGTTGCTATTATTATTGTAAGGAGATTGAGCTGGGCTTTACCTGAGAGACTCATGGACAGTATTCATCTGTATCTTTCTCTTTTAATCCTTCTCACCACTGCATCCCCTTCTGCCTCAAAAAATGGCTCCCTGTGCTTAGACTGCTGAAATGTGTGACAACATAGAAGGTAGTTTGGCCCAGTATATTATGATGAATATCAGTGTGTTGGTCATGCCGATGTAAAGGACATGGGAATCCCTCACAGATATGGTCGACCCTGGAAAGGAGCCTTAGACAAGAGCCACAGCAATGTTCTTGCTGCGTTATGGTGATGCAGACTCCCGTTGCCTTGTTTGTGCATCACAACTTGTCTTGGGATGGTTTTAAGGATCTTCGTTATGCCAAAAAGTCTGCTTCCTAAGCTATAACAGAGAGCTGCCAATGTGGTATTTGTACTGCTGTGGAAGCCTTTCTCCAGAAGGTCAGTGGGGGAGTGTAATCAGTTTAGAACTGGATGTTGTAACTTACTTGAATGAAAGATTTTTCTAAAGGTGACATTAAGATGAAATATTTAAGATAAACCAGAAGATTTGACTGGAAATTCACAATGTCCCTCTGAAACAGTCCACACTGATTTACTGATCTTCCATTTTCAATTTATGAGCTGAGACCAGAGTATACCACTGGAGGATGAGAATAGAGTAGTCATATTAGAGCCAGATCATATATCCTACAGACAGACTTTGGAAGAATTAGAAAGTATAATAAAGTGCTTGTCCCTTTAAGACACTGCTTGGCTCCTTGCCAATTTAGATCCTGGAGCATTAGATATTTTAAAAGCCCTTAAAACTGTCTCTCTCTCTCTCTCTCTCTCTTTTTTTTTTTCTCCACTGCTGTCTGAGGTTTTCACCTTTTAACAATGAGGAAACAGTGGTCGAAGCATCCTTTACTTTACAGATTTCTCCCCCTACAGCTTACTGAGGGATGAATTCTGTTCCCTATCACATTATTTTAAATATAAGATAACTCTTGAAGGCAGAGCAACTGGTTTATATGGCAGGTAAAAGAGAGAAAATGTATCCTGTGTTAGAAGCAAATTCTTGGTTTTATATAAGAGCACTAACATTGGCATACACAAAGGCACCCAGGTACTTTTCAAGCATATAAACGCTCAATGCCAGAGCATTCCAGTGAGCTTTGGTCTCCAATGTTTTCAACTAATGGTCACCGTATAGGGCAAAAAGCCATCCCTGCAATCACTGTGGGACCTGACTGGAGCTTTCGATGTCCCCTTGGAGGGCAGCCACATTGTCGGTAAGCTCGGTGGCCCATGGGTCAAATGCACAAGCACCAGTGTGGGCCCCACTGCAGTGCCCTGTGTAATGCATTCGATGCAGCTACTCCTTTCAAGCAGAGTCAGAGGGCTTTAAAGATATGACAGTCATTCTGGATGTATTGCTAAAGTGAAATTTGTTCAAAAACAGCCTCTCTGCAAATGGCTTAAATGCCACAGTTAGGGTTTTATTTGAAGATATTCCCCCAGAAAGTTTATTTGAAGGGTTTGATTTTGGCTGAGCTTTGCAATATAGTTTGCAAGCTGGAAGGAATTTGGGGAAAGAGGAAAGGTGGTCTGGGGGGAAAAATAAACAAAAAGAAAAATAATAGGCCATCAACCTGGGGTCATTTTCTGAACAATACAGAGTAGAGAAAGGACACAGGGATCCTTTTGTGTCATAGCAGACTAATGAAAACTTTCGATTCACCCTGCAGTTTGTCTGCTGTTCCTTCAGACCTGACATTTTTTCTGGTTGCGACTCAGGCAGAGATCCCCTCCAGTTTTAGGCAGCAATTTCTTCTCATGCAGTGGGGAGATTAAGCCTGCTGAAAGCTCTCTATAAGGGAGGATTCTATGTTCCTTTCCTCTCTTCCTGGAGATCATAAGATAATGCATCTGGAACAACATTAGCTCATCCAGGTCTGTGGTTTTATTTTTGATAATCAAATCCCAGAAATCTCATTCTCCATCTGCCTGAACATATTTTTGGGTAAGGGGTAGATATCAACTAGCACACACGGCTGTGGTCAGATATTGTGAGATCTTCTAAACATGAACAGAAAATTTCCGTCCTCTAAGTTATATCTAAACATTCCTTTTTCTCTTGTGCTGTATTTTCTTTCTGCAGCTGAGAGAGTTATGGTAGTTCGGGCCAACAGAACATGTTTATTTCTCCTTTGGTAGTGTTTACTCAGCAGACTCCCAAACTTGGGTTCAGACTGCATTTACTTTCAAATGAGAAACATTTTGATGGCTTCAGCCTTATTCGATATAGTGCAGTGTCTATTTGTGTCAAGAGCTAGCATTAAGTCATTGTCTGTCTGGATTAAGTGTTAAGGGTACAATGAAGAGTCTGTGGACATCTTGTTAGGAGACAGCTGGCCAAATGAAAGTAGGCTTCCTTCTGAGTCTCAACAACATCTGCGTTCCTAAACAACAAGAGTATTTCTTACAAAACCAAGTGGGTTTTCTGTCAAGTTTAGCCTAGAAGTGAGATAATTATAGGAAAAAAGCTGAAACACATCTTAGGAGCTTTTAGGAGCTTATGACACTTTGTTTGGCCTTTTGTGAAAGCCATTAGTCATTTATCCCCTCTCAGCAGCAGAGCACTGGCGTACAACATCTGTGCTCTGCTTCACCTTAGAGCTTCCTCGGGATCACTGCAGCAGAGATGGAGTAGGTCTTCATGCTACTAACATTAGCTTCCTAACTTGGGTGTAGGGTAGAGTTCTTGAGACCTTATCTGACTCACTCTATGTCACAACATTTTGTATTTTCTCAGTGAGGACACCACATTTTTAGTGAATTATCCTGATGTCATTTTCTTATAAAGTTAAGTATATAATGGTGAATCTTTTTCATCTTACAACATCTCTAATTATCACTCATACTGCTAATAAACCCATAAAGGACAATAATTTCAATTATATAAATTATGAAGAGGCATAAGATTTGTGCTATCTATTTGATCAGTCATGATGTCCCAGTTTCTAACCTGATCTGAAGCTCATTGTCAATAGGACTTTTTTTTTCTTTTTTTTTTTTTTTTCGTGAAGCAGGGCATCTTATTTTGAAAATCTTTCAAGATCAGTCAGTACCATAGAAGATGATCTCAATACATCTTTCATGCTGTCCAAATGTCCACAATCATATTTATGCTTAAAAGAGCTCTCAGAGAGTCATTTTTTTTATATGAGACTGAATTTTGTTAATGTTCAAGAACTGCAACTAAAAAGAACAGTGTTTTCTTTAGTAATTCAAATGAATTTTGATGTTTTATTTTTATCTCTATGAAATATTGGTCCTCTCATTACAAATTTTGTTCAAAATGAAGAGCTTTTAACAAATTTGTCTTCAGAAGTTGCTTGGATTCACTGTGTTAAAACATTTCAGATTCTTCTTTTGTTCAACCATTCTTTCTATGTCAGTTGCATATATCCATGAGATGATGATAAGCAGACTGGGGAGGGATCTGAACAAATTGCCCTGCATTTTAGCCCTCAATTATACAAGGTGATCTTATGAAAACAAAATCTGAAGTCTTGAAGGGTCTCTGAATAGCAACAGGAAATAATTCATGCCAGATTGTTCTTTGTTAGTAGCAAAGAGAGACTCCTATAAGTTGGTTAATACAGAGAGTTCATCTACATCTTTTACACTTAAAGAAGAGTTTATTTGATTTTCCAAGCTAATTAAAACAGTCAGGTAAGATAGGAGCCTAAATTCCAGTGAAAGTTAATGAAGAATAAACATTTGAAAATGAAACATTTGAAAATGTCCTGGTGGTGTGCTGAATCCTGACTATGTAGCAACAACATCAACCAAGCAAATAAAAGGTCTTCCAAGTCCATTATCATTCAGAGGGTGAACTGAGAGAAAGCGGAGTGGCTCCATGACAATTCATCTGATAGTCTGAATGTAAAAATAACTGCTTCATAAACTACAGGAAGATGTGTGTCAGGGCCTTTGCCATCTCAGATCTGTAGAAGAATGGAAAGATACCATAGTAAGTTATCATAATAATATTTTTCATTCACAAAGATTTTCAGCAAGCAAAATGAAAAATGGAAAGTGTCTGGTCAAACCTTTGCAAATAAAGACTAACGGTGTAATTACTTCATTTAAAGCCACCCACGCATTTGACGTTAGATTTCCGTCAAGTTAGCTCTTGGTGAAGGCATCTGGCTTCTGTTTGGGTGGCCATATCTGTTCAGGTACCTGCACAGCTGAGTCACTGTGCAAATTGTTGCATGTTCCCATGTAGTAGCAAAAATGGTTTAAAATGGAATCTGGAAAGGAAGTGGTTTTTCTTTGTCATTTACTTCCTGCCGTAAGTCATCGTGCGGGTTATACAGCTTCATTCAGTTCTGGACGAACATCATCGCCCTGCGGCCTAGCTGGCTCCCACACACTCAGGTAGTGGCTAGAATAGTGATCTCTAGATATTCCTCAAGAGAAGCGTTTGCAAACAGTTGTAGGCTGCCACTTGATCATATAGGCTGCTAGCAAATATTTACAGCTAACAAAGAGATTCACAGGATGCAGGACTGATTCACAAACATTTTTTTGGCACATGAAAAAAGAGCCAAATACTCAGTGAGTAATATTTGAAGGGAATAATTGGAACTGATCTGTAGGCAAGCTACATCCAGAAACTACATCTCAAGCAAAGTGTCTTTGGAAGTGGGGTAAGGTGCTCAGTTTTACCTACACCAACACAAGCCCTAAGTAATTTAAAAACAAGTGAAACAAAACTGAAGAATAATTTAAATAATTCAAGCAGGCCAGGATATAAGAAAGTGAATTTGAATTTTTTCAAGATGAGGACTGTACAATATTTCTTTAGAGGTTCTCAAGTAGGACACAAGATCCCAAGGAATGAATTAATGCAGGGAGACTTGCTCTTTTCCTTTCTTATATGTAAGGTTACTCCTCTGTCGGCATAGTTCCTGCTCTGCTAGTTCATTCCTGCCTTGGGGGAAGGACATTATTTACTAAATCATGTTTTGGGTTTTAAATAGGAGGTTTTGCATTGAAATACATATCCGAGCCAACCCAGCAGAACTTGTGAGATCTGACAGGAGCAAAGGAGAGGCAGTGGTAGACCAGAGTGGCTGCCCTCAAAAAATAGGAGATAAATATTACAACTGAAAGGAAACCTCACTTCCTGCATTTGTGGGCTTTGTTAATATGTAACATGCACATATTATAACTACTTGGTGACAGACTCAAACCCCCCTCCGGCTTCAGGATTCTGTTCGCTATTTTTAATCATAATTTAGGTGTGAGGGTTAGGATTAACAGCAGGCGAACATTAACCATGGCCAATGGACCTCAGTGAGCCCACCAAAATTGGAGAGTGGGTTAGCCAAGAGAGCAGTCACTGGGGAAAAATGAAACTCAGATGTATTGAAAATGTAAAAGAAAATTGCAAGCAGCACAGTGAAGGGAGTTGATTGGACAAAAAAGGGAACCTTTGCAGCTCTTGATAGAAAAGGTGAAATTCAGTCAGAAAAAGCAATAGAAAGAAGGAATAGGAGAAAAGCAGAAAATAATGATATGTCAAAAAGAAGTTTACCCTCTACAAAAAGGGGTCTGAACCCATGCAACAAGGAAAGAATTCACATTACCTTCTTTTGGCTTTGGTGACTTGCACTGTGGCAGAGGAATAAAACTCAGGGATACTTGGGAAAGCTATGTTGATATGGCATGGATAGGCCCAGATGACTAAGTAGGGTCAACAGGAGGAATGTGGGAGAGCTGTGTGTTATTGTTAAAGAAAAGAAATTATTGCTGCTTTGCCAGGTGGGTTGAGGCAGAAATCTCATACCTCTGAAAGTAATACCAGATCCCAAGGGCTGGCTACATGGAAATCTCCTCTATCCACGGCGTTCATTAGGCCATTTGCCTCTATAAAGATCAGACAAATTTATGTTGAGCTAGGTCACATGAGGCCAAAACCTCACCTGCTTCAGGCTTTCAGGACTGTACTTTAATGACAATTTAGGATCTAATGGAAGGCCAGGAAAAGGGTCATTTTATATCTGGAATATACTAGTATCTAACACTGAAATGATGTAATATACCTGATTGCACGTTATGTATAAATCAGGATAGCTCTTAGAAGAACCATATGTTCTCCACGCCAAGGGAGATTTACACAGGTTCCTGTGACTACCTGCCTGGGCTAAGGCAGTGCGACTCTTTCTCCCTTCCCAAGGAGCTTGGCTGCAGCGCTGGCCTTAAAAAAACAACCAACAATAACAACAATGACAAAAAAGCCCCAAAGCCAATGAGCCTGTAGCCAGGCATTGCTGCCATAAAGCTTGGCGCTGGCATTCTTTAGGAGTGGGGGGAGTTGCTGCGTTCCCCTGGAATGCGGTGAATGGCTTGTAAATTAGAGTCCCTAATGAAACCGCGCTGGTGTCCAACTGCAGCAATCATCTGGTTAAAATCAGGCAGTAATTCCACTAATTTTACTGCCCTTCTCCCAGCCCTCAACGCCTCATTTAGGAAAAAATGTTTATGTTCCCCTCAAAACACCTGCGTTTTAACTTGGGTCCCCAAAGCAATTATTTTTATTTTATTTTATTTTTAAGACTTTCTGTTGTGAAATGCAGCATCCCTCCCTTTTCTGAACTGAAGCACATGAATGCCCTGGGATTCCCAATCTTCAGACATGTTTAACTAGCACTGTTTTTCTTGCACACTTCACAAGCTTCACCATCCTATATATTTTCCGCCCACAGCTGCTGTCCAGAAGTGTTTAGGATATATTTTTTTTCCCTTCTCAGTAAATGATGAAATAAAACTACGTAGAGCTGTTTACATTGTGACTAAGGAAGTTAAGGTTGATGGAGGTGATAGTGACTGACACTTATCCAATTTCAGGCTTTCCAAAACGTCTGTGGCTCTTATCATGATTTAGTCTCTACCAGACCTTGTAGACATTAAACAGCAAGAATGAGCACTATTCTCACTCGGAAAAAGAAACATTATATAGTGGATGCTGGAACACTACCATGATGTGCTGTGAGATCTTACCATCTGCTATTCCATTAGGGTGAGTTATTCATTTTGTCTCCTTGGTTTCACGTTCATTTAAAGCTTTGATAGATTATGACTAAAGATCTCCTTCAAAAGTTGTAAGCAGATATCCCCAGCCTGTGATGATACCATTTCTTGAGGCACAGGCATCTGAGAAAGGGGAAATAGGTTTCTCATAAACAGTCAAACATCTTCCTTTCTCTTCAGTCTTCACAATCCTGAAATATTTTGCCTCCTAGCAAATTCTGGGAGAAAACAAATACAGGGGCACACCCATTCCCCAGCCACCTGAGAATATCTCCATCCAGTTTACTGAATTGCTATAGTATTTTTAAACAGAGCAGAGCTTCAGCTGGGCCAAGGTGTGCCAATGCAGGGATATAGGTCATCTGCTCAAGGCTCCTTATGGCTACAATAAAGCCATACCTGATGGGCATAAATGGGGTTAGGATCAAATTCTCACCCTGTTCCACCTTGTAGAATGAAGAATCAAGACTATGCAAAGTATTGTAGCTATCCATATGATTTTTTTTTTTTCCAGTTATAACTGGGCAGAATGGGAATTTTCCCAACTAAGCAAATTTTAAGGTGGTCACTATTTTGTTTAAGCTAGAAATTAAGCTTTCTTTAGCTAGCAATGAAAACGCTGGCCAAAGTGATTTCTAGGAAGGAGCTCAGGGCAGAGATAAAGCTGTATCTTGAAGCATTCCACTGAAGTGTGGCACACGATCTCTTAACTCCCACTTCTTTGCCTTCCTACCACTGTGGCATGCTCTCACTGTTAGTAAGCCTGGACTGAAACATGCCTAAAGAAGCAGGGAGAAGAAGAGTGGTTTGTTTTCATTGCTGAGTCACTTGGGGAATGGCAAAATCTTTGATGTCAGTAGAGAACAGGAAAGTATTTAGAAATCTTTGCCACCCACCACACCATAAAACTGCTTTCTTCCTTGGGCTGCTGCTGGTTAGGTAATCTAGTTATTCTGGACACATGGAAAAATATTTAAGTGGGAAGACAGTGTACTGGTTGCATCAAAGGGCTGATGGAGACCCAGGGATGCAGCATCCTACAAGTATGCAGAGAAGCTGGGCCTCCCCTCAGGGAGGGACCTCACCCTTTTCTTGCTGAGCTGTAGGGTAAGAGCAGAAGCTGGTTCTGTCCATTGAGGGCTCAACTCCACAATAAGATGAGGGAAGTAGAGCAACTCCTTGCCACCCCTGGTCACAAAAGGAGATTAAGGGAAAGAGAGAGGCCTGTTGCCAGCACCAAGAAACACTGTGTTGGGGGGGAGGCAGTAGCTCAGGCAAACCAGGCCCATGCTTAATCTTAAACTTCAAACAAGAAAACTACACAGAGCTAATAGGTCCCAAATCAAAATATGGTCAGGTATGGAACATATGGTCACCACGGCATCCCAGAGGGGTGCAAGAGGTGAAGGCTTACAAAAACAACTGGGCTTCTTCCTGTTCTTCTTCTTCTTCTTCCTCTTCTTCTTCTTCTTTTTTTTTCTTTTTTTTTCTTTTTTAATATGTTTTGCTTGCCAACTTTCTTCTAGCCTTTGTTTTGGCCTCACTGTATCTGAACTCCCTTCAGCTTGATGGTGGAGGCCTACAGCTGAGCAGCATATACAAATGTAATCCCAATAATAAACGGGAATGAAGGAAATATCATATTGAACACTGTATCACATTCAGTTTTAATTAAAATTATCACAAGCAGATTTATGTTCAGTATAACTTTTCCTGCTGTTTCCAGGTTGTATTTATCTTCTAATTTGATTGCTTTTCTGTGCTGTTTATGAAAGCTGCCTCCCAACCAGAGATAATGCTGCATTTTAACACTTTAGCTGAGTTTGTACTTTCAATGAGCCTTCTGCTTTTCGAATTTTTACTTGATTTGACATCTTTCTGAGAGCTGGCAGAAGCAATGTGTAGCTTGATGGTTTAAAATGTGCAGTCATTGGAAGGTAGGGAAGCAGTCTTTCTTCAGCTGACTCTTATTGTGAACTCACTGCTGGGACTGAGACTCCAAATCAGCAAATAGCATCCCATTAAGGTCAAAGAGCCTGTTGGAGAGTGTGGTGTCTGTATGAGACAGAAGAAGGTAGGGGAGCTTCCCATTTAAAGTGTTAAAAAACCCTATCTGAAGGCCTAATCTTTGAATTTCTTTGGGGAATATTGTACTTCTTCTTTTAATTTGAATGAGCTCAAAGCTTCAAACTCCTGATATTTCTTCCAATGTTTAGCTAAAATATAACAAGTGATAATGGCTCCCTTTACCTCTGAGATTCCTAGTTGATTGAGTCATTAATAATCTCCTAATTTCTATGTTTTCCTTTCTTTCTGTCTTCAGGGATCTGGGGAAGCTAAATAAGAAAAAAGGGATTTTACTGGGATCTTTTTTACATTTGACAGGTGAGATGTAGAGAAAGAAACCCCTTTGCATAAGGAAGCAGCATGGCTAAAATTAAAAGTAGGACTTGGCTCTTAACATCTCTAAATTACTAGACAGTTTGAAACCCACATTTCATTACTTGACTTTTTGCTTTGAGAAGTCAACCCAGAACCCCAAACACATCCATTCTCAAGCCTTGGTAAATTTCACATCCTGATCTGAGTTTTGCAGCATGCTCCCATTTCTGATTAATGCATACCAACGCTACTTTGTTATAAAGTCAAATCATTGCCAAATGTCGTGGTGATTTTTTGATAGGGAATAAGCAACATCCACCAATATATTTAACACAGGTCAGTAGACAGCCAACAGTCATGACAGTCTTGAACTAGTGACCTAGAAATGAAAGACTCCTTAATCCCTTTACCAAATCCTAAACCACTCAATTCCCGCTCCACCTCAGCAACCAAGGTCTTTTATAGATGTGCTGGAGGGTAATATGTAAACCAGCAGAGTGTAAATTAAAGAGGAAAAAAAGGCTCTACTTACAATAACATCGTAATTGTGGAATTTGAGAAAATAAGGGACTCAGGAGAGGTCTTCAGTCAGCTTGTCTTAAATTCAGTGCAAATTTATTCTAGAATATTTTGGCACCTGCAAACAGCCCAAAACTTTTATAAGCATCATAGCAGGGGAAAAGTGATGCAAGTGAAAGACTGCAGATAGACTCAGAAAAAGGTCTTGATTGTTCATCTGACCTGTTGGCTTCCTCTGTTGCTACACGAGTTTATTTTTATGACTGCCTAACTCCACTGATTACTGCGATGACATTACGATGTCGCACTGGCATACAACTGGAGCGGTTAATCAGATCCCTTATTTCGGCTCTTCAGGGATGAATCTCATGCCTTAGAAAAGAAGAACAGCAGCCACAGCCCATTCATCTCTTAAATCCCATTTTGTTCAATCTGGTATTGCTTGAATCTCCATCTTTTTCCTGGGATTGCTATATGAAGAGGTTCTCTTCTGTGATTTGTTAGACCTTCTCACAGGTCGTGACAAGATGTATCATGAGAAAAGTGTTCATTTTGGAAGCTGTTTCCTATAACATAACAGAACCTTAAAAAAGGAGTGGGTGTGAATTCTAATTGAATTCAAAGCTACACAGCACAGAGCAACAACAGCAAATTCTGTGCCTGTACAGTTGGAATTTTGCTGCCAAATGTGGTTAAACAGTTTTTCACTTTTCCCCAAAACATGAACATTGTCTAAGTAGAAAAGTATTTCCATTTGTAGAAGGGACTTTTTTTCATTTTGTACATCTGCAGGCATAAAAGGACCATAATAGACCACAAATTAGATCCGGGAACTGAAACAAGCTCAGCTTGTAACTGAGACCACAGGTCTGTAAAAAAACTATAGCATCATTTTTGGGTGAGCTTTTTTTTTTCTTGTTTGTTTGTGTTTTTTTTTTTCTTTTATGGCAAAGCAAATGAAAACTCATTTTATATTCAAATATGACACCATCTGTTCCCTGAGTTAGAAAAACTGGGTGAACTGATCCAATATACATTGAGCTAGAAGGAGGGGAACAAATGCAGAAAATCACTCTTTCTCTCATCTCTCTCCTGTTTTGTGTCCCACTGTTCCATGACTTGACCACAAAGGACTTGCAGATGGCACACGAGTGTTTTTTTTTCTCCGTTTGATCTGGTCCCTCTATTCTTCTGGGCTAGAATTTTCTCTTCCTTAGCATGATCTGCTCTCTGTCTCCAACACAGCCTCTCCTAATGCTTTTCCCCGGGGCGGGGGGGAAGACCAGATCACGCAGGACCTTTTACCAGAGCCCTGTGGCACGCTTACTCTTAGGGTGGTGACAGTGTCGCTGAGCACAAAGGAGAGGTAGTTTGTCACTGGTGACTCCTGCCTCAATGCTGTTTTGGTTTAACTCTTCCGCTTCTTCACCTGTGATCCTCCACCTGATAGTGGAGGAAGCTACCTTGCAGGAACAGCCTGGACCAGCACAGTGGCCAGGTGCTGTGCTGAGGACAGGATCCATAGGAGCTGGTAGTCCCAGAGACAGCTTCTGAGTCAGTCCCATGAAAATCTCTTTATTTTTGACCATGGCTATTTGGAACCAGGAACAGAATAAAACATCCCTCACACTCATCTGAAATACTGGGCGATTGTAGGACATACCAGTAACAGAAAGGAACTAAGTGAAAAGCACAACTGAAAGCTCACCATGCACACAGCTCTCTGAAAATGTGAAAAATTCTTATATAACTTTTAAACTCATCAATTTAAACAGCATGACAAAAAGTTCCTGCAACAACCATTACACCCACCCCCCTCCAGAAAAAAAACAAGAGGAGTCCCAAAGCTAGGCCAAGGCTGACTATGGCTGGTTGTAAGGCATATGTTAACCAGTTTTCAGTTAGCATGGGCAAAGGAAATAAACTATGAAGCTGTATTAAGGAAATATGAGAGTACCGTAATCTGCATAAAAATAAATTTGGGTATATTCCCAACACACAATTGCACTGCGGAATTGAAGGAAGTGGGCTAATTTGGGGGAGGGAAGCTTTGCTTTCCCTAAAGAAAACCTGCCCAGGATTATTTTTTTTCTTTTACAAAAATAAAACTACTTTCATAGTCTTCTTTATATTGCTGCCCTGTGTTTGGAGCTGAGTGAAGAGCTTGTATTAAATAATTTCCTCAGTGAAATGAACCTTATATTATTATTATTGCTCAACGACTGTCAATAACATGCTGGGGTTTCCTGCACATGCTTCTTGTTTCTAATGTGTGTATTCCTCTAAGGATCGATCTGGGCTTGGGTTGAGTGTTTGAAACCACAGCGTGGTGTTGGAGCCATATTTATTATTGTGACAGGATACTTCACTTTTCACCTCTTCCATGTCCCCTTCAGGAGGGACGTGCTGCTGGGGACCCCAGAAGCAGAGTAAATCCAAGAATAATTGCTGCTGGGGTGGGCTGTGGAGGAGGTAGTACAGAGAGGAGAAGCTTTGGGATCTTTCTCCTCGCCTTAGACCAGCACCCAAGAGGGCCTTTTGTCCTCTTCCAGTGTTGTCCCCTGGCTGGAAGGCAGCAGGCTGCTACAACCGACCACAACGCAGGCTTTCCAGTGCACAGGAAACAGGTTTGTTTTTTGTTATCCATTTGGCTTTCCTCCCACTTGAACAGCAACCAAGATTTTTTAAAACTTGCAGCGAGGCAAGGCCTCTTGTGTTTCCGCCCGGGAAATCCTCAGGCCTAATGGGGCGCACATGGCGGGTGCCACTGCGGCCTGCTGCCGGCACAGCTGCGGCCTGCAGTGGGGACACCCTGCGGCTCCCTGCCTGGGCCACCCCGCGACCTGGTGGAGCCGAGCTCCAGCCAGGTGATTCAGAAGCCTCGGCTGACTGGCACTTCAGGTGCTGAATAAAATAGGTATTTTTGACAGATTTGCTGCTAAAAACAAGGTTTTTTGAACAATTCCAGTGTGCTCATTTGGGTGCACCTGTGGTCCCAGCCACCAAGGGCCCAGGCAGGGCTCCCATGGTGTCCCACCTTGAAAGGGAGGAGAATTCACCCCATCAGAGTTGTTCCCAGTGCGGCTGTGCAAAACCAGGCGGGAACCCAGTGCTGCCCCTGTCACACCCTTGAGTGGCTATTTCACACAGGGGAAAAAGAGGGAGTGAAGGGAAATAACTGTTTCAGCAAGAAATATGCCTAATACTTTTAATCTCTGGGTCACCAAGGCTGGGTGTTTGCTGAAGGAAGGCAGCAACAAAATGCGGAGCAGGACAAGGAAGGACAAAACTTACTTGGCTAAAAACAAATCTGAACTTTTCATGTTGTAAATTTAGAGGAAAGAATGCAGTCCCCTCCCTCCTTCCCCACCACTCACATACACAAAACAACCTGAAGCTTGTAGTTAAGAAAATAAACTGCAGAGAAAGCCCCTGAAGGGCCTTGGCAGCAAGCATTTCTCACTAAATTGGGAATCTGCACACTCATAGTCTGAAATAAATTAAGATGCTGGGGGGCGGGGGGAGAAAGAAAGGAAGGGAGGGGGAGAAGACAGGGGAAAATCAACAACTCTGGGGTGAAACACAGGTTGATGCTGCCTCATCATTTTTAAACCTAAAATAAAACAAGCAAATTTTCTTTAACTGCAGGTCAAAATAAAAGGGGAAAAAAAAATCTTCCCTCATCTGTTCACGGTAATTACTAACAGAAAGCAGCCCCTGCCAGCTGCAGAGTTCATGGATAAATGGAGGGACACATTATTCTCTCTCTCTGGGATCAAAAACCCAAACTTTGTATCTCAATTTGCCTGTGGTATGTCTTTCATATACTCTTGCAAAGTCATTTCACTGAGCTGTTCAGTCGGGACTTTTTCATCAGACAAAAATTGTGATGTTTGCAGGCTTTCAAGTTTATTTTAAGTTTGCTTCTGAATGAGAAACATGACTCCTGCAATTTCCCAAACTTTTACTATGTCATTATAGTGTATTTATTATTGGATCTACCCACTTTTCTTGTTAGCAGCCAGTCACAGCAGAGTGAGTTCATACTCTAACCTACATCCACTGGCTTCTGTGGATGCAAAAAGGTGTAGAAGTCCTCTGGAGGTACGAATGCAAACCACATGAATATTTGAAGGGATGAGATTAGCACAAATTCACCAGAATATCCCAGCTGTTTACTCTGTGATGCCAACGTCGTCAGTGATTTTTCTCAATATGTCACTTGCAAGATTCCATGATATTGCAATCTCAGATTCATGTGCTGTTGTAGAGATGACAATGATAGACCTCTCTGAGCATAGCATAGCTAGATGAGGAGGAAGGGGTGGCAGACTATCCCTGGTATTTGCCATCAGCTGATTTTTAAGGCTTAGGGTCCTAGGATCCAAGCACTGAGAAATAGAACAGCCCCAAGGTTTCTCTAAGTTGTCATGAAAAGTGAACTTGTAATAAAAATAGTAATTGGGGGAAATAAAGGTAGCTTAAAAGCCCTTGTGATTAAACAAGCTGATTGCACTGAAGAATCCATCACGCCGCTCAACATCTCTAAAGATCAAACAATCCTTCCATCACAGATAGTAATGAGCAATTAAGAGTCACAAATGGTACGTGTTTTTCTGTGTGTTTGCATGCACCTTTCAGACAATACAGTGATGGGGCCAGTATTTGTGTGGTTTGTGGAGTTAAAAGATAAGCCCTGTTCTTTGCAGATTGTTTAGTAAGACCTAGAAGGCATGCGATTTCATCATGATTTGGTGATCACAGGTAAAACTGATGATTTGCAGTATTTGTTGAACCCCTCTGGCATGTGAACATGGAGACCATTGCCTTTTCTGCTGTAGAAATAGTGGAGAGTGATTAATGAGAATTATGAGAGTTTTTGAGAAAGCTATGACACCATTTTTCAGACTAAGAGGCAGAGCATGAGAAGAGAGGAATAAACACAGAAGCAGAAATCAGGAGATCTAACTATTATCTGTCTCATAGTTGCTATGTGACCTTGGTCAGGGCCCTGTGTATCGGTTTCCTAGCCATAAAACAGACAGAGTTATCTTCTTTCACTAGCTTTCAGGGCATCAGGAGGTTTAATTCATGCCTCCTTGCAAAACGCTTTGAGATCCTGGGGCTGAAATGTAAAGTCTTCTTTTTATGATTCAGGGTTTTATTCATTTTAATGTGGGATTTTGTTTGTGACACGTACTAAAGATACGGCACTGTAGCTGGAAAGTTAACCACTTGTGTGTGACGCTCTGTCCCAGGAAGTCAGCCTGGTGGACTGCAGTATTTCATTGATGCATTTTAATGTATACCTTTTATACCTTCACCACTCTAGAGTGGAAAACTGACATTATCTGTACTGATCTCCCGCTTTCTCACTGGCTGATTACACAACAGAAGAGGCTAGGCCTAGGGCAGACCTATTTTCTACACCTATTATACTGTTGCACAGTTGAAGTTCAGTTGTTAGCTGCTTTTAAAAACGACAAATGTGCTCTAAAATTAGAGCATCATAGCAATCATTGTTTTTATTTCAGTAGAGAGGAAAAGTGGAGAAAAAAAACAGCTTGGGACTTAATAAACACCTTAGCCTGCAGCCTTCGACTTTATTCATGAGGTTTTTTATCTTCTCTTCCACTCTCCATGCACTCACTGCATCTTCTTTACTGCACAGTCTTAAATTACCATTGCAAAGGTTATATGTTTATTTACAAAGAGCTGGCTATGAATGGTGATCCTAAAGGCGAGGAGGGTGTCTCATGGCAATAAACATCTCTTGCTCTCTTAAACACCAAGGCCAAATGAATAAGGTGATGTTTAGCGCCTCAGACATATTATGGTTTATGGCTTCATTAACTACCTGACCTGTATTGTGTGCAAATTTCATCAGTGAGATGCATATTTATTCCCTGAGGTGGGCTGGCTGATAATGTTCTTATTCTTAAAGGAACAGTGCAAGTAATTACTTATAATTAGCGTTGTGAAAGTAAGGGAATTTTGTGAAGCAAGGTAATTTCATGTACCTGAAATTTCACTTAACAGAAAAAAGGCAGTGCAATGAATATTTATGCTTGGGTGAAATTGAAAATACATGAATATGGCTTCTATTGACCCTTTGCAGCATATGGGATAGTTTTAGCTGTTTAAGGAATTGAAAAAAAAAACAACAACTCTTGGCCAAATTCTTGTCAGGTGCAACGTAGTTTCCCTCACCAGAGCTGAATCAAGTCTTTTAGATCAACTGAATGTGAAACATAGAGCATTCAGACTTCTCCCCTCTTCACATCCCTTCCCATTTTCTTTTTGCTCCATGTAGTCCAGCTTAGATTTTATTAGGATCTGTGTTTGATTTCCAAACAGGGTGCTGGGGATATTACTATCATTGTGTTTTTGTTTTTGTTTTTGTTTTTTTTTTATTATAATTGTGTATACAGATCCTCACCAAATTGGGGTTATATTGAAAACTCTTGAATTTTTAGTGCAGTGTCTGACTGAAGACCAGCTTTCCTGGAGCATGAAACATGTCATTGGCTGGTTTCATACAGGGATGCTGTGACGAGGATTCCGTGGTTGTACAGGGGGTTTATTACTGATGAAGCCACTGCAGCCAATGCAAAGTGATTTCCATGGTTTGGAAGTGAGTTCACTGCCTTCTGTGCACACATCGTCCTATATGAAAGATAATCCATGGCCATAGTAGTGTTTATTGTTGGGTTCATAAAAACACAGCTCTATATTCATCTGTCTTTAACACAATGAAGGTGTTTCTTATAGCCTTTAGGGATGGTTCTGGTGTTTGCAATGATCAACTTTGAATTTACTAGTAGGGCAAAGGTAGCTTAAGTGTATGTGGCTCTTCCACCCCAGGATCAGTCAAAACAGCGTGCACTGTCTGTCCTGTAACATGAGCACAGCTCTCCAGCCCTTACATTTCCATTAGGGCTGAGCCGGCTCCTATTGTTGTTCCAAGTACTTACTTACATTTCTAATTCTATCAGACGAGGAAAAAAGATGCTGTAAACTAGCATATTCACATGCTTAAAGGACAAGTTAGAAGCTGACTGTAGGAGACAGCACTAAGAAGTCATGTAGAAAGGTCTTTCTGAGAGTTGCAATTAAAGTTTAACCATAAGTATATGATGTATTTTGCCATGTGCACTAACTTAACCAGAGAATGTCATGGAGCTAATTCTGAGCAATTGGATGTCTGTGGTCTAACCACTGGCAATAGCTGCAATGCATGATGAATGGCCTATGGTCAAAGAACATATCCTGAACACAGAGGAGCACAGTTTAAGCTGTTGTTCCTCCATGGTAATGTTGTTCTGTGGCACAAGAAAGTTTTCTTATTCTGTGAATGTTTGCTTTTCAGCTACTGTAAAAACAAAACTTGAGCAAATAACTGGAAACAAAAAAAGAAAGAAAAAGAAAAAGGAAGGAAGAAAGCAAACAAGGGAGGGAGGAAGGGAGGGAAGGAGAAAGAAAGAAGGGAAAGCAAGCATTTATAAAAATGTTNAGGAAGGAAGGAAGGAAGGAAGGAAGGAAGGAAGGAAGGAAGGAAGGAAGGAAGGACAAAAAAGAGCCATGCAGAGGACGAAACCACTCCTTGTTTAAGATAGAAAGTGATAGCATTTTCCCACAGTTAACCTACACAAAAAGTGAAAATACTTCTTTTTAAATATTTTTTTATTGGAATTGGGTTCAAAATCAATCTAAATTATGAATATAAGGGAAGATTTTTTTTCAAGGACAGGAGGATCATAAAAGTCAGTATGCTCTGTATAATTGTAGCATCTCCTAGCATGGGTGAACGGGGGCACCAATATGCTAGATACTTCATAGTCCCAAGTACCTACACTTTCAGCTGTCACACATATATGCAAAGTGAAGGCAAAAAGATTAAAAAAAAAAGACAAACAATCAAGAAAAGGGACAAGTGCTATGCTTAAGTAAAAAGATAAAGTTTTACAAGGACAAGGTTAAAATTAGGTAGGCATTGTAGAAACCCAATGAAAGAAAAAAATATATGACTGTCAAAAATATAATGTCAGCACTGATATGGCCAAGTAAGTAGGGTACAACTACTTGTGAGTACTTAAGAAGTCCCAAACCTGTTAAGCTTCTTCCTTGAAAACTGCAATTTCTTTCTTCCAAGTTATTCAGTCTTTCACCTGTTAGGCTTCTGCCCTCACCCTTGACCCCTGGTATTTGCACAGCATGGTAGCAACCAATGTTAGAAATCTGAAAATGGGTAAGTAAGGGTAAATGGCAGAAAGCTCTGGAAGTCTGCAAAAATTTGGAAGCTTGAAATACAAGCAGATTTTATTTTACCATAAGTGTTTTTTAATCTGTAGAAAAATAGTGTTTGTAGTTCCTTAGCAGCTTTATTCAATCTGATTTAACAATTTGTCAGTTATTAAAAGCAGGCTAGGCATGAGGTTTTGGCAAAATAAATCAGATGTTGGGGACTGTGATGGAAAAGGACCTCGAAGGAAAAAGCAGGCACAAAGTTTGAAACCATGTTATGGTAAGAAATAACACTGATGGGAGGATTCTGATTTCCAAAGACTGATTTGTGATATGAGGAGAATCCACAGGATGTATACCTGTATAGCTCAGCTGGTTTAAATTGTCATCCATAGAGGATCTGATGCACTCAGTCTATTGACTTGGGGATAATTCTCAAAGTTGTGGCTCACACTGCCTTTGTCAGATGAGGCAAATTTGTAGATCATTTGTCAGGCAGCGTTCACAAATAACATTTCCCCCACAACTTAGTGTCCTGCTGCCTTGTGTGTCTCATATTATTTACCAGGTAATATGTCTCTTCAGTTAGTACAGTGGGACATGGCAGACAGCATGTGCCATGTGGGTATTTGAAGGAAGAGATACACGAGAGAATTGTACTGCAAGCTCTGGAAAAAAGAGTGACTTTAGTGAATTTGCTACGGGGAGTCATCTAGGACGAATGTCCCAGTTTTTCACTGAGTTCCCTACAGGTTCGAATGTATACATAGATGTGCATATACCAGGAAAAGTACTTGGAAGTACTTCTGAATCTAAATAATGTAATGGCAGTGGAGGTGATTGGAAGTTTGTCAGCAAATCCTCTTCTGTTCAACAGCACTCTTTCCCTGAGATGCCAAACTATGCAACAAAAAGGACTGATGAAACTGATAAACAATTCCACCAACACTTTCTCAAAATTCTTCCATTGCTTGGACCAAAATCTGTTGTTTTGTTTGCAATGTAAGTTAAGGGAAACTTGTGTGAGAGAAAATAGAGTTAGAGAAGAAATGCAATCATTTGGAAGGAAAATGCTTCAAGCAGTATAATCCTCTTTGGTACATGTGTGGAATTTTGGTGTCTAAAAATATTGGATATTTTTTTTCTTTTCATCTTGATTTGAGATAGGAACATTTTTTTTAAATGTCAGATGTACACATGGGATGGGAAAACCATTTCCTGTCTTGATCTAAATTGTGAGTTATGTGTACGGAAATGTTGTGGGTACTTCTGCGTATTCTCTCTCCATTACGGCAATATGCATGATTTCTACATTACATCACAGGCTGGACACAGCAGAGGCTAAACCGGTCCCAGGAAAGCAAATCCTACTGGATCATCTGAAGATTTTTTAATGTGCTAAAATGCCCCTGGAGGGCTAATGAGACTTGGGAAAGTTCATTTCTACTTTGGAACCAAGATTTCAAATTCAGACTACCAGAAAATAACCTCCAATACACCAAACCCCTATATTTCCGTCCTTTTTCTAATATTTATGCAGACAAATTATTTTTGACCATGCTAAGACCTAATTCTCACCTTGTCTGCTTACTTCATTCCCCTAAATGCTTGCTGCATTTTTATATTTACAATAAGTGGGCAATATTTGAACTATAAATCATTTGCTGATCTGCTACTTGATGATGGGGTCCTGATTCATTGGTTTATATATAAGCATAGGCACCTATCTGGACAAAATAGGGCTGTCTCAGGGATAACCATCAATACTTGCATTATCAACAGAGAGAGCAGTTGAGGGTCAGTGTACTTTTAGAGGCACCCACAGTAATGTAACCTCTGTAGGAGAGAGAAAAAATACATTGCTGAATTTTGCACAAGGTGGAAGATGCAGAAAAGAGCTTCTGTATGTCCCAAAGAGAAATAACTACAGTAACTGAGCTTCTAGTTCATGTAGGCGTACAGTTTTCTTGCAAGGCCACTACAGGATAAACTAAAACAAATGGTATTGCTGAGAAAAAATACTGTAGTAGCAGCTCAGAAGGGCAGAACTGGGGATTGCAGCCATCTAAGTAAGGCTTCTCTCCAGTAACCAGGAGATTGGATGAAAGGCTTTCAAATAAGGTCCCTCTTCCCTGCCAGTCATAGACTTTGTCTTGACTAGGATCTGAAGGTATTGTACGAACATGCAAGCTCACACTTTTTGATTAAAAGCTTTGAGGTGAAGCCTTAGTTCCATTTAAAGTTAATGGCAAAATTCTCACTGACTTTTCTGGAACCAGGATGCAATGTCTTTGTGTGAACAAAACCATGCTTCTTACTTGTCCTCACTAGATGGACTTTTAAATCAAGGCTGTGCTTTACTGAATACATCACCCAGCCACACCGATGTGTGTTTTTAAAATTTCATCTCTGTTCTAAGCTCAAGACATGCAGGTCACATCCCTTCTCCAACCTTCTACCCTAATACACATGTACATGAATAAAAAATAAAAATAAAAAACATAGGCAGACCTTCTTCAGCATGAGCAAGAAGTCTTGTTCTCCTATCTTAAAATGAATGAGACAGGTATAGAGGAATGGTTTATTGTAAACAGGCCCCATATTACCACTGTCATTCAGCAAGCCAGTAAAAACAGTACAGAGTGGACTAAAAGACAGCTTCTACCCTGAAGAACAGGAAGCCATAATGGCATCCACCTGAATAAAGAGACCAAAACCAAATACAGGATTCTACTTCAGAAAGTAAAGAAACATCTGAGATAGTATCACATCCATAACTCAGACAGGAGGTAATCAAAAGTATAACAGAGAATATTTGAAACTAGTTATTGACACGCATAAGCCTATTTCAGGAAAGAGATCTGGATAATGCTGTATGTGATATTTTAACATTTCTAACATATTAAAGTGATCGCCTTGCACAATAAAAGTTTTTTAAAAAGAACAGCTGCAGACCAAATAACGGCATGTATTTGAAATAAAAAGAAATAGAAAATGAGGCTGAGCAAAATCCCAAACTGAACTGGGAGCAGTGAGACTCTCCCTTCCCTCTCTTTGGACTAGGACCTATATTTGAAGAAGGAAAACTAACAGTTTAAGTCTTTCTGGTGCTAATAATGGCAGACCGATGTTATTTTATGTGGTGTTAGAATCACATAATTGGGTGAGAGTGAGCAGGAGGCCAGCTGAGCAGGCAGCAGCGTGGGATGGCCACTGCTGCGGTGCAGTGGAGACGCAGGGATTTTGGTGCAGCCTGTGGCCACATCTGCCCAAGCATCCATGCTAGTCTAGGATAACAGTCATCTCCTGCAGATACTGTTTAACAGTGTCCGGAGAGGGAATGTGAACCGTACCAGAGGCAGGGAAATCCCCACTTCAAATCAAAGGCTGGTGCGATGCCAAAAATGTCTTTGAGATTTTATAAAGGTGAAGGGAATCAAACAAAAATAAACAACATCTAGGGAGCGTTACGCATCCCTCTGCCTGCGGTCTCCAGATGCCGGCGGGCCTGAGTCACACATGCCGAGGTGGATATGCTGGAAAGCCGAAGCAACGTCTCAGCAGAGCTGGAAGGTGTCTGGGTTTGGTTTTTGCAATTCCTGCAGCTAATTTAGAATGAGACAGTCTCTCCTCGATAGACGGGGTGACACAGTCCAGAACCGAAACATTTTTCTGCAGATGAACTCTGCAGGTCTGCAGTGCATCATCTGGCAGAAGGAGAGGTAAGATGTTACAGGCAAAAATCAAACACCACATGGGGCTGAGCGGAAGGAGAAGGAGCTGTCTTGCGAGTGCTGAGAAACGCTGACAGCTCGCACTGCTGGGCGAAGCTGCCCCATCCGACAGGACCTGGACCTCAGCTGCCTGGTGCGGCTTGCCCGAACTTTCCCTGGAAGACCTCTTTTCCTTCCTCTCATGCTTTCCCATTCAACAGGAGTGTTTTTTGAACTGAGCGATGCTTGCGTTTGCATCTCCAAACAAACAAATAAACCAAGCAAGGGTGATGCTCTGCTTGGCAACCCTGCACTGCTGTCAGGACTGGGCTTTTCCCTGGGCTGGCTGGGGAGCGCCTCTCAGCCCCTCCAGCCCTTCCCCCTTCACTTTTTGTTGCTGTTCCCAGAGAGAAAAGTGAATTTTTGAGAGTGTCAGAATAGTGTAAATGCTGATATATAGGCCACAGTTGTTTGAAGGCCTTTTGAGAGACAGACTCCTCCCCTCTCCTCTGTTCCCTTCAAGTTGGGAATGATTCATCAGCTGGCCTTTAGCAAGAAAAGAGCCCTGCCCTGGGTCTAGGGCCTTTGACCCGGGTGAAGAGAGGGGTCAGACTGTGAGCAACTGTGCAAGCGCCGCTTGGCAGCTACGGGTCTCAGGGACACAAGGGAGAGGGGACTGAAAGAATGGAGTGGGACGGTGGGAAAAAGTGGGAATTTATAAAAGTTAAGAGTATATTTCTAAGAGTCTCAGTGGATCAGCTGACAACCGGGGTCAGGGGTCGTATTTATGCTTGATTCCCTGGGCATGTTACAGTAACATCTGCTTGTTAAGGGTCTGTGGAGACCAAATGTTCCTGACCTTTGCCTATGGAAGGGGACAAACTGGGAGATTAGGGGTGTTCATATTAACGTTTGTGTTTGACTTGAAGGTTTCCCCTTATCTGAGCCTGGTTTGTCAGTTTTGCTGAAATTCTTTTATGCTTTACCCAAATAAACAGGTCAACCATGCCAGCGGTCTGGCCAGGATTTGAGGTCACAAGGTGTTTGACGTCACTTGACTCCTAGGAAGGAGAATGGGAAGGGTGGAAACTTGCTCTGGGAGGTGAGGCTCGGTCCACCCGCTGGCCTGAGCCCACTATCAGTCATAAAAGTCTGCAGAAGGATTCCTGGTCTCTGTCTGCATCTATATTTAGTAAAGAAAGAGCTAATGCCAAGATGTAACCAGAAGCTTACAAAAAGGGTAGGACCTCACTCTAACTTCTGTGGTAGATTTTGTGACCACTGGCTATATCAGAAAACTCCACATATGGAAATTCCTTATTATACACAGGAGGAGTTAATGTCCCCACACAGCTGTATTTGAAATTCATTTTGAGAAGCAATAACTAGAAATGACATCATTTTATGAACTATAATCCCAGAACCTTTCGCTATTCCTACTAACTAGGAGGAGCTTTGTTCTTGGGTACGAGGGCACAATGTTGCTGAAAGAAGGATAAAGAAACCGTTTTGGATATTTTTCCCAGTCCCAGAAGCTTTGAGGGGACAGACAAGATTAAAGATTTTGTTCTCATGTTGATCTCACTGGGCAAGACACAAGAAATTACTGCATTTAATGGGAGCAGAAAGGCACGTGAGTGTTAACATTACACATTGAGCGTTTTCAACTCATTAAGAAGTTCCTTTTAGTACCTGGCTTTAGTACCAAAGCTCAGTTGATGACTCGGAGTATCTACGAACATACAGCAAGCGGGTGCTCTTCTGGACCTGGGAAAATAGGACTGCTCATTTGTAGCTTGTTTACAGACACTATTTGTGACACTTGTGGTATTTCACTTCTGTCCACAGTTAGTCTCAGCTCAAACCCCAGAGACCATGTAAAGTTTTATTTTGGCTAAAAATAGCTTCAACACTGGAAACTTTTTGTTTGTAGGCGTGTATTTGGGCTATTTTTATCCAGCAGCAGCTACACGTTATCTCATATCGTGCTATCAGTCGTGTTGCCCTATCCTTGGGTCCAAAGTCAACAACAGCTAAATTTTTATTGTGCAATCCAGTTTTTAACTGTATAAAAGAAAAAGAGGGACTGGTACAACAGAGAGAACATGGCTAGGGCCCAGGATCTGGAGGAGAATTGAAGCAAACTGGATCTGGGCTGGTTTAAAGTTGGGGTCTCGGAGTGAGGAGGCTGGTGAAGGAGAGGAATGTAGACCATTCAAATCCACCTTTGTGATTATAAATAATAAAAAATTTCATTCGGAAGTGCATTCTACCAGACTTCACAATAAACCTCCTAGCTGGTCATTGAAATTCTCTTAATCAGGGTCAGAACCCACAAGCTGGGGTCTGCCCCATGAGTTCAGTGGGAAAAATATTCCTGTTTCCAAATAGTTTTTTTTCCTCTTTCCTTTTCTCTTTCAGTTGGAAGGGACCCCCACATAAACATGCAGAGCAATTTTCCAGTACATTAACCCGGGAGGGGGGAATCCTTACTAGCAACACAACGGGTAGCCTAAAAAAAAAAAATGGAGCAACCGGGTGAGCTGAAGATGGATGAGCCTGGGATATAAGACAGGGTAGTTTTTCCACTGTCCTGCCCTATACACCTAGGACAAAGGCTTCATTGAGTGAGATGCTTGACATCAGCCTCATAAACTAGTAGTTGGGCACAAAAGGTCTGACACTTGAAAGTACCAGTCCCTGCCCTCTTTGCATTGCAGCTGCACAGAGGGGCTGGGCCTAACAGTTGTGGCCCTTTGTCGTCCCGTAGGACAAGAGGTGAAGATAAATAGTGTTGACTTTAATGCAGTCACACAATTTTGCGTTTTCCCAAAAGACAACATTTCCTCCCAGGCCTTACTTTATTACCTCGGGCAGCTAGAACCATCTTCCTTCTCTGGGGGTGGGGATGGCAAAGGGAGGAGAGGTGAAACCCAAGCCCTGGTACCTCTTCCCCAGCAATGAGATGGGCTGTGGTTTTCTCCAGCTTTGTTATGGTGGCTTTCTTTTGTTTTACATGGGAAGGCTGGAACTGGCCTGAAAAGCTGGGAAAAAAGCTGGAAAATCTACACATTTCTAAGATGTAAAAAATCATCAATTCTTAAAAAAACAAATAAATAAATGCTCCCACAAGATCTATACCAGCAGGAAATATTGAATTTTCTGTGGCAATTTCCTGCAGAAAAGCTTCCCAGAATGTGTTTGCAACCAATTCCCTTGTGAAATGATCATCCATGAATTCCTTCAATGTCTTATAAACAGAACAATGAGTACTTCACCTAGAAAAAGTAGATAGAATTGAAGTCTGTATTGGAGACAGCATGGAAATAGTAACGTCTTTATTGAAGCAGACACTGGGGGAGGAAATTCAGGAATGATGGGACTTGTGTTCACATCTGAACTTGGTGGGCCATAGCCAAGTTCAACTGTCTAGAAAATGGCCTGCCTGGTGTTGTGCTCACTGGCTGAAGAATGCCTTTTTGGATGCGTCCATTTCACCCTGTGTAGTGACTCATTAGATGATGAGGAGAACACTCCAAGTAATTCATACTTGTCCAGCTTGACCCTTCTTATTCCTTCTCCACAGTGGACTTGTGGTAACGACACCACAGAGGATGAATGAGCTAATTAAAAATGTATTAAGGAGAATTCTGTAGTTGTGAGAAAAATAAATGTTAGACCTGGGACATGAGGGCTGGGGAGAAACAAAATAATCTAGCCTATGATCTATGCTGCGGTGGCTGGATTGCTTTTAGTATTCAAGTGAGACTGTTTAAAGCTGGACTAGCTATCTCTTCCATGCACAAGTGTCAAAAGCACAGGAACACCTGTGGCTGCTTTTTTGTACAGAGGTGCGCTGGAGGAGGGCCTCGCAGAAAAGATCCTGCCTGACAATGATTGGTTCCATTTTCCAAGTTAACAATATTGTTAGTTTTTCAGGCCTTGTAGTCTAGTTGAGTTTGTTTCTTGGCTTCTCATTGACCTGTGATCTTGGAAAGACTTGAAAGGAAGTCTTATATGCTTAAAGAGTGTAGTTTGTATCTATTTGATAAGCTGTCAGCAAATCTAAGAGAATAAAGACAGGCAAGTTCTCTCAGACTGTCTTCAGTCCTATCAGCCCTTAGGACTTGGCAACTAAACAGAAGATGAGAATTTATGTATCTGAAAAATAAATTCAGTTCTGCAAGATACCAGGGACAGGAAGAAAAAGAAGATTTTTGCTTCAGCATTGTCCTCCACAAATGGTGTAACTGTCTACCCCATCACTATGTTATGCATTTCAATAGAAAGAAAAAATTGCCCAGTGGATTTGACAGCTGTCTGGCAGCAAAAAAAAAGTCCTGGGCAAAATTACTAACTCCAGGGAGTCAATGACAAAGTCCAATTGACTGTGATGGGGCAGCACCTGTCCCCTGGGAGCAGTCCTGGCCAATTTGGCCAGGAACTAACTTTTTGCTTTCCCAAGTCACCCCGGCAAACACTACCCACTTCTTTCTGTGCCTGCATTTTTCAGCGACCCTCCTGAGCACTCAGTGACCTAATTTCTGGGGCACTGAACATCATCTGAAGTCAAAGGCTGCTGAGGGTGCTCCTTGCTCACTTACACTTCCAGAAATCAATTGAGATTTATTTCTGTGTCAGCAAAATCAAGTCAGGCTACTAAAGTCTGATTTTCAAAGCTGTTTGAAGTCAGCTGAAATTAGGGGCTAAAGCAGCTTAGAAAACTATTTGGCACCTATCTGCATCTTTATGTGAGCAAGTTTGTTTAAAAATCTGACTCCATCTCTTTATGCTTAGCATTTATTATTTTTTTTTTTCCAGAGTGCCCATACACCCATGACCTCACTGAAAGGAGAGGCACTAAAATTGTATGGCACATCTTATATGTACAGAGAGACTTCTCGGTGTATGTAAATGCATGTCTCAGCTCTGGAAAGAGATCGAGTCTTTCACTGGGCTGAGGGCCAAATAGGTGCTGGAATTAGAGCAGTGTAAAGATTATGTTGGAGGGGGTGCATTGAATTGTTTGGGAGGTGGTGGTGTACACATGCCAGCTTCACTGGCTGCTGGTGCAGGGGTGCACAGTTTCCCCATACAGACTAAAGCAGAGTCAGCCCCTTGGGAAGGACCACCTCTCAGCATGACCGGATTATCTGATCTGCACAGTAGTGCATACAGAAAGCTGGAGATACGATCTTACTTTCATCCTCACCTAACTCATCTCTGCAACCCCTGTGGAGATGTGGTGCCTGATGTGTAGAGAGCTCCTGTGCTCTAAATCATAGCAAGGATAAGAAGGGCTTACTCTGCTCTGCTCCTCTTCTCTCTGTGCTCCCCAAATACTGACTATTATTGTTTTTTTTTTTTTCTTCCTTTTGCAACAGTTTAAGAAATGTTCAGTAGCAAAATAGAAGAACTTGGGCAGAGCCCTCCTTCAAGCAGGGTAAAATGGCCCCAGGCAGCCAAAACAAGAGTCCTCTCTCACAGAGGTGTCTTTGTGCAGTATAAAACTAGCAGAGCTGGGTCTGTGCCATGTTTTCCTTGCCCTATAAAGAGTGGAAGGCCGAGAGCATGGCTGAAAAAGGCTCAGGACATTCTCACAGTCAGGGCTGGCAGGACTCGTTGGAAGGCTGTTCCAGCTGGCTGGGATCAGAGCATCCCCAGGGGTGTGACAGATTCCCCCAAGAATGAACAAGCAGACTGAGGAACATGAAGATGTGTCTCTCCCACCCCCTGCTCTGCTCCCAAACCCAGGTCAAAACCAGCTCATTTCAGCCCAAAAAATAGCCTTTTGATTCCCTTTCCAGAGCCAGTCTTTCTCTAGTAGTTATTTAAAATACTGCAAGTTTCTGCTATCAAGATTTTCCTTCTAGGTGCCTGGGGAAAATCATTGATACTGAGCTTAAATAGGCATCCTCCTCTATGCAATTCTGTTCTCTAAACAAATTAGCATATGTTGGAAAACTGTCTTGGAAATGAGACAAACAATGACTCGATCTGAACTGTTTATGTTGGCTGAACATTATGACACTGGGAAAGTCCAGTGCTGGTCCATATTCTTTTTCTTGGGAATTGACAGTAATAGCTTACTCAGAAGAAAAGCGGCATCTTGCACACTACCAATACCAAGACAGGAATTGCTGGCAGAGCCTTCTGTTATTTTAAGGATGCTTTACTGTAATTTTTCATTTTGAGGAGTTGCTTGATTGCATTATTTCCAGTATATGCTTTATTCCAAAGAAGCAGCTAGGATTCTTACCAGTACACAGCTGTCTTGGCACTGTGAACTCTTTTCCTGAATTGTTGCCTTGTAAAAACTCCCATTGATTTTGAAGTTCTCTGACTTATATTTAAGTCTTAACTGTCTGAGGTCCAACATACCTAACCAATTTTCTTTTACTTCATATTATATGCTCAGCTATCAAACAGAATTGACTGTACTGGTTGTAATGCCGTGACATATGGGGAGAACGGTGAAACGTTGTGTGTAGGATAGTTGAGATTGTCCTGTCCTTCCACTGCAGGCAGATACCCACCACATGTGAGAGCTTGCTTGGAGCTGACATCTGCAGCACACAGACAAGAAACAGAAAGTATTTTGGAAAAAAAATGCAAATGACTTCTGATGAGTATTTTGAATCATGAAATGTTTCGACTATCTCATAAAATGGCCGAAAAAGGAAAGACAAAAATAGTTAATGGAAATTTTGCAATTTTATTTTTTCATCTGCCTTACCTATAAAAAGGTACTTTTGAAGCTTTCATGTGGGATTTTTTTTTAAATTTGCAGATTTCAAGATGTTTCAAAGAAACGTGATAACATTTGTATCCCCATTTTACAGATGGTTTGACTGAGGCACAAGGACAAAAAGTATTCCTTGCATCCATCTTATACAGACTCTGTAGTCTAATAAAATCTGACACCAGTATGACCAGTGCTGACTGGTCTTCCGTCTGCCTCATAAGACTCAAGACATGTAAGCTGTTAGGTTCCTCTTCTTTTAGTTCATTCTCCACAGCAATGAAGGGGAGTTAGATTCATCTCCTGGAGTCATGGACTATTGTTTTCTGAAACACTTCCATTATGGTAACAGTTCTTGTAAATACTGGACTTTGAATTTGTTTCTCCGAAGGACCTCCACAGGAAAAAGGAGCAGAAAAAGATGTTTACATTCTTCAATCAACCAAGCTGAGATGGTAATTTGTATTGACTTGAATGGTCTTGAATGATTTCAGGAAAATTACTCTGTGCTTAAAGTTAGATGCATATTTAAATATGTAGCTAAATCAAGATATTATTAAGTTCCTGTGTCAAGAAAAGAAGCATCTCCAACTTAGAATGAGAAGTATATATTTTTTAAAAAGAACTACACAGACAATAAAGTTCTGTTAAAACTACCTTTCCCGTTGAAGCTAGAAAGAAAAATATCGTAATTTTATGGGCTTGTGAAAAATAAATATTCTTTACTTGGAACTTGATTTTTTTTCTAAGTAGATAAAAAATAACGGTCATCTTTAAAGAAAACTTATTGGATCAAAAAGAGTAAAAAAAAAAAGAAGAAAGAATAAAATGTCTGGAGCCATATTGATCCTTAAGAAAAAGTTGGATTGGACCATAGCTCAATTTAAAAGCTGCCAGCACCTGAAGAAAATACATTTTCATCCTGAAAGCTTGTGTGTATTATTTCTAACCGATTTGTTAGTCCAATAAAAGGTTGCACTTTAACTATCTTGACTCCCTTGAGAATAATTGGCATTTCTTTCATTTTATGGCATCATTTAAGTTTTAGAATGGATTATTTGCTTGCATATTCCTGCCTTTTGCTGCTGCTGATAGATGAGTTCCCACTCAGCAGGAACTCTCCAATTTCTCTTTTTGAGCTATATACTGTGCAGCTACTGTGAAATCTTCTATTAGGCTGAAATCCAGTCTGGTGCAATGGGCTGGACGAAGTGCCTTGCCATGACTCCTGCCCTGTAGCAAGGTGTTCAAGAGAGCTGAAACATTGGGTTACAGGTCAAAGACAAGGTTGCATTCCCCAGGGAATTAAAACAAACCAAACTAGGAAGGATGCACAGCGATGTAGGGAGAAGTATGTTGCTGCAGCACCAAAGATAAAAAAAAAAAAGTTCTTTATATGTGTGTGTATTCTGACCCACTGACCACTGATATCAATGGATTAACCCTTCTGGGACTTCAATATCCTCCGGATTAGCCTTGTGGAGCATCAGTGACTGCTATTGCTGTCTGTACTCCAGGGGAATAGCTGTGAACAGGCTGTCTCATGGCCCTGCGAATCCATGGCTAAGGGATATAAATTCCATCTTCCTCTTACAGAGTCTGGAGTTGTTTTTTATGTGAAAAAAGTAGGGATTTTGCCCTGAGTGAATTCTTGCTTGCTGCACACAAAATGTCCTGCGTGAGGGAATTCACTCTATCAAAAGAGAGCCATTTTCATCCTGATTTGTGTCTGAAACATGAAAACAACATAACAGCTGCATGCTGCATTGAATAAAGAACATACACATGCATTTAAATCACTTATATCTTACTTTTTTATGATGCAATTGTGAATTATGTTCTTTTTGCATCTGTAATTAGAGGGCAGAACAGATGGTGAAGGCTTCGTTTAAAGTGATGTGTCCATTAAAATAACCTATGCTGCCAAATGATTGTTCACTATAACAGAGTATTCATTCACTAGAGCAGGCATTTTGCTCTGTTGAAATACATTCGGAAGGTCTCTGGACTTTACAAAATCCTTGTTAATTCTAGAGCTTCCGTATAAAAAGACTGACTGTACAGGGTTAGCACTAAACCCCCAAAGCATATGTTTTACTGTATCTTTATAATTTTAGGATGACCTTGTTTATAATGAAAGAATAGCTGTAAATAAAAGAAAATGAAAAGAAAAAGAAAAAAGAAAAGAAAGAAAAGAAGCATGCATTAATTTACTTTAAACACAATTATTGTGTGGTTTTAATTAATTTCCAGGGTCTTTGCGCCATTCTACCTAATCTGGAGCAGAGAGTGGCGGGTTCTCAGGAAAGGGTCTGTTCTGGTGCTCAGTGTAGCAGTGATTAAAGTCTATGGCTCTAGAAATGTTTACACTAATCAGAGAATTCACACACAATGGTTACATGAAAACTAGTATTTCTGAGTCTGATGATGTGGTAAACCCCTGAATAAGTCCCTTTCTCTTCCTATCCTGCTTCTCGGGATATCACTTACTATCAAGACAAGTATCCCATGTTAAGAGAGTGGGAAAATAAAGAAATTGCTTTTGCTCTGCTTTCTTCTGGGTAAGGAAACAGATAAGGAAATGGGGTACTCACTCTTAAAAAACTTTGTCTTAAAGAATAAAACCCTGGAATATTATTATATATTATATTGGGTGAAGCCAACTTTGGCCAGTTGTGATTGGAGTGTATTGCCAAGGTCAGCTGGGAAGCCTATGAAAACCTAGTCATCAGTCTTAATCTGAGTTCTTAGTCCAGATGTATTTTAATAATATAATTTGGTTTTATGTGTGCATGTGTGTGTTCTCAACAGGGAGGTCAATGACTAAGTGGAAAATGAGAAATGTTTTTTATGGATATTCCTCCAAATCAGCATAACACTATAACAAGACAATAGCAATGGCAAAGTATCTGCAGTGCTGCTAATTTCAGCTCTGAGATGGAGAATGTTCATTAGGATTGTCCCACCGCCCATCTGATGAACAGTGGAACACGCCCATGGTGTATGGATGCAACATAAACTCAAAAGTCCGGCTTAAGCTTGTTTAGCTTAATCTATTGTGGAGATAAAAAGTCAACATCCTCGGTGTGTCAAATGAATAATAATAATAAAAAACCCTATGAAATAAAGAAGGCTATTTCCATTCACGATGTGAAGACAGCTGAATCCTTTGCATGTTGACATGTGATTTTCATTTATGGACAACAGTCAAATGATTTGCACGTTAAATTGTCCCATGGCATTGTGAGACAGCAAGACTTCGTTGGGCAGATAAGCTAGAATTTATAAAATTGCCTGGCTTAGGTAATTCAGAAGAAGCACAACTCTCTGTGACACATTCATTACTGGCATGATACATAAGTCTCTAATGTAGTGAGCAACTAACAGATGAACAGATTACATCACAGGCTGAGAAGAAAATAAAATGTGGTGGCTAAACACAATCTTTTTAATTGACATTTGCATTATATTCTATCTAAATATATTTTTGAGGGGAGGGGACTCTGTCAGAACTTGAGTAGATTCACATGCCGCCTATTTGTGCTCTCCAGGCTGCAAACCAGCTCTTCAGAGATCAAGTAGATTTCAGAGTGGATCTATTATTCAGAGCAGGATTCAGATATACTCTTTTTCAACATGCCTATGACTATTGTGTTTATATACCTGCTATTGATCATCATTTCCCAATTATTGAAACATGAGAAGCACACATGGTTTCCAGACTGCACTTCTGATCTCTTCCAGTCCACAGCTGTTTGCTTAATGAAGGCTTGTGGTTTGTTTCCCTTTCCCTGGAATTATAAAACAAAAGAGAGAGGATGAGAAGGGGGATGGAGGCCATAGATCAGAAAAGAATTTGCTAATTTAAATGTTGATTATGGCATTGTTAAAAGCCCAAGCAGGCTCCAAGATAGTACCTGTGCATACAAGTTTCATTCCATTAAGGTCAAAAGAAGCTTTATGAGGCTGGTCACCCCAGAACTTGTGAGTGTGTATATGGGAGATGAGACCATCAGCACTGTTAAATAAGTCTGTATGAAGAGGTGGTGAGTGACATGCTTTTACAGAGGATGGTTTTCAGGTCTAGAAGAAACCTTTTTGGAATAAACACATCCAAGTAAATGGCATTAAAGCAGGGCAAAGGCAACATCAGTGCAAAAATGCCAGCAGCCTGATATTCTGCTGGGGCAGCAAGCAAACAGTGGGTGCCAACCGTCTAAGGCACTGTGTTAAGATAACAATAACCCTTAATGGTAACTGTAAAATGATTCATTATGTTTGCCAACAGCAAGGAAAATGCAAATTGACTCTCTTTGTTACACTTAAGTGCTTATCAAAGTCTGTAGGTAGATCTACAGGTGTGCTCATCTGTCAGACCAGAGGAATCTATTTTATTCTCATAAATGTAAAAGATTTTTTTTGTTGTGTATATGTTTGTGCTTTATTTCCCTTCCTCCCCTGCCCACCCACCCCCAGTCCCTGCTTCATCTTCCACCTGCTCCCCTTCGTTCCCTGGATTGTTTTCCAATACAGACGGAGTTTTTAAGTCTGGTCTCTTCCTATTCCCCTGACGACACACCTCTGAGCCAAGCTGATGGACAAAACGAGTCTCTGAGCTGAAGCTTTTCAGAAATGATATACAGGAATTAGTGCTGATATGTGGTGATGTGGAGCTCTACTTTTGTTTCTTGAATGGCTGGGGAAACTGATCCAGGCCAAACTTTGGAAATCTTTTACAGCCATCTGATGCAAAGTGATTTCTAGCTTTCTATCACCTCTGACACAAGAACACTGGCATAATTTTTGTACTACTGTGGTCCTTGCCAGGGGCAGTTCATCAGATAGCAGGGATTAGGGACAAGTGAGCTAGTTCAGCTGGAATTCCTGCCCAGCTCCCCTTTCACCCCTGTGGCCTATTCTGTGATATGTACTAAATCTGAACCATATACATTACTTTCTACTATCACCATCCTGTGTAACTCCTCTTTAATCTCTTGCTGCCATTGAATAGTGTGGAGCCAGTACTTCTAAATTTCATGACGCCATTGAATTCCATGGGCTCTATTGAAGTCAACAGCAAAACTCTCATGGGTGGTCAGGTTTTTACCCAGTGCTTCAACTTCCACTGTTCTCAATAGGAGAAAGCCTGATTTCAAACCAGCTAGAATTTTTGTTGAAGTAATTCTGGAGAGTAAAAATGCAACTTTTAAAAAAAATCACTATTTTGGAGCAAAACATCCATTTCAATGACGTTGGATTTTGTAAGACAATGAAATGAAGTATTTCAGTAATGTTGAAATATCGTATGTCTATACAGAATCATGGATTAAGTTTTCATTTCAAGTGGCTTTTATGAAAGAAAAGTCAGTATTTATTGTGCAATTCTTTCAAGTATAAAAGGTCACTGTGTGAATAAATACTCTGATGTTACACAGATGAAATGTTTAGCTTTGACTCATATTAAAAGTTTATTTTGAAATTTCAGTTCATGTTAAAGTTGCTTTGAAATAGGAAAAGAAACAAACAAACAAAAAAAGTATTACTGCCTTAGTATGAGAAATCTTCTTGCTCAAATCCACATACTTTTTACAATTTTTTTGGAGAAGCTTAGGTTATGTGTTCAAATGGGCATCCTCATTAACTTGGGAACTCCATGGGAAAATAGCAACTGTTATGGAGAAGATTATTTCTTAGCAGGTTTAACTCAGATCATAACGGTGGGAAAATATTTCCGATATTATAACTCCACATATTTTCTTATTTCTACCATTGAGCCATCACTGTTTCTGTGTGCTGCCTTTCAATGAGATGTGTCTTAAAGAGGTGATTCATGTACCTGCTGACAGTGAGGAAGATAACCGATAAGCATTGTTTCATAAGCTGTTATGCAGATGCAAAATGTTCACTCCACTGACATAAAAAATCAGATAAAAGAGACTCAAACAAAGTACGTCCAAAAAAAGACATAAATTACCTTTTGTAAAATCCTCCACTCATTTGCAGAATTGAGGAATACAAATTGTTGCTTGTAACAGGAAATAGGTATCTTTAATCAAAAGTTCATTGATCTGCATATCACATTTTTCTTAGATTCTTCTGCTCCTGCTCTAACTTTAGACAATGATGTATCAATTTTTCAATATGTCTCACTATTTCTTGGAAGAGAACATAGAGGCCGGATCCTCATCAGAGATTCATCGGTTTAAATTTGAAGTAACTCCATTAACTTCAAGAGGGAATTTAGCCTGTTGCATCTGGCTCACATCTTTCCCTTTCATTCAATTAGTGTTTGGCACAAACATACAGCTACTTAAAAGCTTTCGATCTGGTTGAGAAAAATCCTTATGGCAAAAGACAACAGAAAGAGCAATCCAGTGACCTGCAAGCTTAGGTGACTGAAGCCAGATGTGCTCAGCTGCTTAGCAGTCTTAAAGCCACTTGTTAGGCAAGGCAGAGGCAGAACAGCATCTAACATTGCAGAAACCTTTTATGTTTCTTTGATGGCAACACTTCAATATGAATCTTAAAACTAAACTTTTTCTAATGTCCCCAGGAGAAATGACCTGGGACAGTCAGTCAATTATGGTACAGCATTTGTTATATGTGTCAGAAAACTGATACAGGAGAGAAGGTTCTTGTGAATGCTACTGTTTCCAATTGCAGGATTTTATGCAAAAGCTTGTTTGGCTTTGGGATAAAAAGTTAAATGAGTAAAAAATTTCACTGGGACAAATTTAGGGAAAGTTCAAAATTCTAGTAACCATCAAAGCAAGGGGTTAATAGGACCTTGGTGGGAAATGGAGTGGGAATTGTATTAGGACCAGAATGGAAACAAAAAAAAAACAAGAATTGTGGACATTTCTACAATTCTGGATGGACATTCTTAGATAATGAACAGAACAGGGCAGGTACTGTAGAGCACATCCAACACGTTTGCCAATGTGCCATAACCCTGACCTAGAAAGAACATTTTTATGAGGTAGAGGTTGGCTTGGGTTTCAAGACTGTTATGCAGTCCTTGGTCTTTCTGCTGAGATTGCCAGATAATGGCATTTTTAGAAGTGGTTTCTCATTGTGTGTATGCTTACAAAATTACAGACATTATTTTGCCTTAGCTTACTGTTGTGATAGACTGGATTCAGATTGGTGACCAAGTGTTAAGGAACTTTGTAGTCTCTATGCAGTTTTGCAAGTCATCCAGCCCCATCAGAACATGCTGCAGCCTCAGGAGAAATGGTGACTTTAACATTAATACTGGCTGGGATGAGGAAGAGTGATGCAATCTGTAACGGGCCCTCTTTTCACAACACACACACCAAACAAAAACAAAAATACAAAACTCAGCACGTTATAAATGACATAGGAAATGAAAACTCCCAACCACTGTTCAAGGGAAATAGAGAAAAGACAGAGATAAGCAATCATTATAGTGCAGTCTTTTTCTGCTCAATAATATTCAGTGCAGTCAAAACTGGAAGGGTCCACATCCTCAGACAAGGAAAAATGTTTTTCATTCTTTTTAAATTCAATCTTTCATCCTTTTCTTCTTATTTATTTGACTTGCGAGATGCTATGTTCATTCAGGAGCTAAGCTCCCATGGGGCTTGATTGGAATTAGCTTGGGACATAGGAAGCTGGAAATTCTGAGCAAGGCAAACCTTTGCATCAACCCCTATGAAACTAAATTAAGTAGTTAGCTCATCTCTGCTCACAGTGTCTTGCTCTGCAATAGAACAAAGGGCCAAATTTAACCCTGCTGTAAGAGGTCAAAACAGTTAAGAATTAAACCAATAGGAAAAATTCTCTTTATTTGACTAACAAGAGAAAGCCTTCTGTATAAACAGGCATCCTCCTCCTCTTCCTAATCTCTTAAACATCCGGCCAGGATTAGGGTCCTCTTGCACTAACTGCTATATAAACTCAGAGGACAGAGCAGTTCTTCTGCAAAGGCTCTTTATTTTAAATGGACACAAGGAAAAGGATGGAGAGAAAGAGATACCGTACTCAAGAAGAATTAAGTTTGTGAGAAATCCACTCAGACCCTGACATCAGAGAAACAGCTGTAATAAGAGCATTTCCAGGCAAAATATAGCACTCACATCCAAAATCACTAACCCTAACCGGTGTTTATGTTAGAGAGAGAAATAAATGAATGTAAGAGCCACCTTTGCTTCACAGTTCTACTTTCTGTTACAGGTCAAGCTTTATCAAAACAGATGACTGCTAATCCTTGCCTGGCAAGAAGTGGATGCAATTGTTTTATTAGGGGATTTTTTTCACAGCATTAATCTGATCGCTAAATTTGAGAGTGGGAAAGACTTTTGGAGGTTTATCATTCTTGTGCCTTTTGACGTATGGATAGTATATTAGGGTCCCCTGTTATCAATTTCTTGTGGCTTCAGGATACCAGCCAACACAGACCTCTGAGCTTCCTATCTTTTATCTTGTGTCTGCGGTGACTTCTCTCCTGCAGTAAGGCATTAGATCAACTCCGTCGTCAGCTTAGGGGAAATCCATCAGTTAGCATCAGCTGAGGAATGAAGAAGAATGACCTGGCAAGAAGCAAAGTAACCTCAAACTTGAGCCAAGAGATTGTCAGAGAGCCTAACTGCATCACCCAGTTTTCTCTGGGTGATGAGAGAAAAACTATGGAGGGTGACTGCCACAGTGAGCAGGATCCACACCCTCTCTGCAAACAAACACCAGCTTCAATAAGTGCCTTTTTAATGTGCATTGAGTCTTTGTGTAGGAAAAGGATGTGCAGTTGGCAAGTACAGAGCTGTAAGGGGATAGTTTGAACATGCTGATAAAACGTCTAACTTTACTCCAGAGTTGACTTTATCATTTACCCAGGGATATTGTTAGTAGAAGATGATAGCCATGCTCCGACAAGAGACAGACAGTGAAATGTATATGAACAAAACAGCCATTGTGGTGAATTCTATCCTGTTTGTGTGGTGACTTCTCTATCCATAATCACACAACTTTACAGGCAGAGATAAAGCACAAAGCGGACGGGCACGGAGGTGGGGGTAAAGAAAAGGAAAAGAGAGCACACCAAGATCAAGGGGCTCTTCTCGGGAAGACAGGCACTACCCCTCTTAAAGCCTCAACACTGAGAAAGGGAAGGAAAAGAGAAAGAAATCCCCTGTCCTGGTGTCCTCTGGCAGAGGGACGGCGGCTGGAGCAATGGGGTGAGGTGTGCACTTTGGAAAATGAGGTTAGTCAGTTCACTTGTGCCAGATGGTCTGCAGGAGCTGCCTGAGCATGGTGGCAACAAAAAGTCAACGCTGTGAATGGAAAGAATGGCTTTCCTGCCCTCAGCAGGAGCTGTGGAGACTATGGAAACTAGAGCTGGGCTCACACTGCAGACATTTTCCCCTGAGCGCTCACTTGCAGTGAAAGGAAAACAAATTTGCGCCCTTGTGTACATGCCTCTTTTGTATTCGCCTTCCATGGGTCTCTCCACCCACTGAGTTTTTCTCGTCTAATGAAGACTTGAGGGCTGTGAATTTTTAGCTCCCATGTCTGACAATTCCTGTCTGAAGTGGTATATTTCATTGTATTTATTATTTCTGTTGATTTAAATCAATATAAAAAATTGCTATTCAAGAAGTCTCAGCAGGGTTTTAATTGCAAATGATGGACACCCTGTGAATGAAAATAATCCTAAGGAAATAATGTTGATCAAACTGGCACTGCCTTCCACAGAGTGAGTAGAGAAGAACCTTACCACCACCTTTGTAAATAGGACCTAAGCCACACCAATGACTAAAGGCTTCGCAAAATTCCCTTCCCAGGAAAGTGTTTTTAGTATGTAGCATATAATCTGGGGAGCAGGTTTACCCCAGACCCTGCCAGAGAGGCAGCGAGGAAGATTAAACAATAACCTGACTGCGGGATTTTCCTCCGAGACCAAGGTTTATGTGCAAACAGCCACGTCATGACAGAAGTCCCTTGAAATGACTTAGCCTCAGTCTGACAGTGGCGTATTTACCCCTGAATGAAGGAGGATGAAATGTGCTGTACTTTCAAACGCTCAGCTCGTGGAGGCAGCTTCCTCTGTGCAATATGTTCTGCCTTGAACTTTGCCTCTCTGCTTGGGAGTTCATAGCCTGAAGGCGCTGACTCACAAACTCCGGTGGTCTCAGCTGCCGGAGGTTACTGCCTTTCTGCCAGAGGTTACTGCAGGGGTGGCAGAAGGTACGTCCTCAGCCACTTTGCAGTCACACATATTAGTTCAGACTAGTGGAGAGAGGAAGGGGAATGATGGAGTTCACCACTGCTAAATCCACCAGAGCCCTATGACTCAGAGCTCCAGAAGTGAGCAGGTCCATGCAATTACTTTGAGTATATGTGGGAAGCAAAAAATCGTTTAAACTCTCTTGATATAGGAAATAACGGCAGTGATGTTTTTCTTCTTCTTTGAAGCAGATGCCACTAGGACCAAAGAGAAATGGTTCATCTTCTGCACAATTCAGTATTGCTGCTTATCTTCTGCTCCATCCTGAAAGACAGCCAAAGCCTGGCAGCATCTCCTGGTGTTCCCCCTGGTTGTGGTGTACCCCTGAGCCTCACTGAAGGCAAAGGGTGTGCTTCCACAGGCTTATCCAGTCTGGAAGGAAAACCAATCCCTCCTTTATTAGATGAAAAATCACAGCACAATTAAGATTGGTTATAAATCTTTATTTGTACATTTTTAAAGACACTCTGAGTATTTTTAGTTAGATATTATAATGTGTTTGGAAGATATTTTTTGTTGTGAGCTTGTACCAGGCCTTTAGACATATTTTGAATGAATGAGTTGCTGCACTGTAATCAAGAGTTGGGTTCGGTTTTCAGGGCCATCAGTGCGAAGTTGGTCGCACGCTTTGAACATCTATCCAAGTGGAAGAGTCACAGCTCATTCCACAGAGACCATCAAAGAGCCAAGAGATAATAACACATTTGTTTTCAACTGATAAAGGCCAAACTGGAACCATAAATTCAGTAGTAATAGTTTGTTACCAGTTGTTTGATAGATTTACCACTTTGTGCCATTGTACGCCTAGCTTTAAGTCCATACTTATTTTCATGATATTTTCTTGTGGTTCTGTTATCCCTGCTTAGACCTATTAATATGAAAATGTCTGAACAGTGAGGTGTGTGTGGAGTCATGTCTCCAAGGAACAGTGTAACCTTGTCTTTTAAAACTGGACTGCCCAAAATGTGCTGCAGGGAAAAAACATACTGCATTAGCAGGGAAATGGACTACTTTAAGTGACCTAATAGGTGTTCTCCAATGCTAACTTTTATAGTTCCATAATAAGAAAATATTGATTTAATGAGCCAAAAGAAAGCAGAAACTTCTTCTTGGTGAAGAGATGAATTACATGATGATTCATTCTTTTTTTTTTTTTTCTTTTTTATCATGAAAAAGAGTGTTTTTAACCTACATCTTGCAGGCAAACCCAGAAGCTATCATTTGTCAGCAAATAATAATGCATGTGGTGCATCCTTTTTCTTTATGAAAACAGCATAAATCTGAAATTCTTCCCCGCTGGAAAGAAATTTAATATTTAAAGGTAATTTGACCTGTACATGTGTGTGCCATGAATCTTTTATGTGACCTACAGCAAATGTATTTATATAGTATTATTCTGAGGATAGTTATCTCTTATTCATTTTCTGGGATATTATTTTTCTTTCTTTGACTAATGTACAGTTGGCCTTCTCATTTCCCCACTCAGCCAGAACTGCGTTAACCTTCCTATTTATGCCTTTTTTCCCAGTTTTCAAGGTCTGGTAACTAACACTGGACTCTGTGTGGCTAATATTATGATAGAACTGTTCTTTTTGCTAACATAAAAGATAAGTCCAGCTTATTTTTTTCATACCCTCCTATTTCTATTGTTGTTGCTGTTCCTATTACATAATTGAGTCAACAATGATGTGTCCAGTGAAGGGGAAAACAATGAGAGAGTGGAAAAGAGTTATTTTTTTATTGTTTCACTTTAAATTTCTGTTCCTTTGTAGAAGGAATCTGTGGGAGGTTCAGATGGCTTTGGGTAGCACATTATCTCTGCCCAGATCTCTCTGTAGAGGACAGACCTCTTGGACTGAAATTCTACACAGGGGTCAGTGCAACAGATACATCCCCCTTACAACCCACTTAGCCATATTTTGAAGTAATTCTGCATGAATTCAGAGGTCTTGTCATATCTCTCGACAACAGTGAATTTCGCACGCTGAAATCCTGATGTGTAGGTCTGTTATAAGGACTTTGATTGACAAGATGGCTTCACTTGGGACATCAGATGAGGCTAGCGCCTCCAGCCCTGCCTCTGCTGCACAGATATCTGCACTGCTTGTCAGTCAGCCCCTGACACACTGCCATTTACAGCAGAGCATTTTATGGCAAATCGCCACAAATTTCATCTGGCTTTCAAAGAGTGCATGTTAAACTGCAGTGGTTCAGGAGCTGATTGACTCCGTAGCTCACCCGATAGTAGAAGGAGTAGCAGGAGGGGCAGTTGGGACACCAAACTCATCAGATGTTCCCAAAGAAGCTTGTCCCTCCTCATCAGTCAAAACTTTCCATTGCATTTTGAGTTCAATAGATGACCTCTAATTGATTTTAATCCTGTGCGTTGATCTCCTTCTTTTGTTACACTGGACCAAAACCTAGAGCAGGCATTTTCTCTACCACTTGTTCCCAGCAGCTGGATGGGCAGGCCACTTAGCATCTTCGCTGTGGCAGCATATGGCAGCATTTAGTGTGTTCTTGTAATAGGTCTGCTGCTTCCAAGAAGTACTGGTTTGACTGTACACAGTGCTATTTATAAGCTTAGCATCCCTCATTGCTGGAGCATTGCTTATACCTGGTTTGCACAAATGCTAGATCTAGGAATGGGTATATCCCATATTCAGGAGTGCACTGTTGCCCCTAAAAGCAGTTTCCATTCTGGTCTCTCTTTGGCTCACCTTTTCCAAGTGTCCTTGTTTCATTAGGGCCAAGGATGTCCACTGGTCATAAAACAAGGGAGGGCTCAAGGGACACCTACAGAAATGACTAATGCTGGCTCACCCAGTCCTCCGCGTGCTGTTCAACTGGCCTTAGAAAACAGGTTGGAGAGGAAGGGGCCACAGGCTTGGTGCACGGTCCCAGAGAAAGGCAGGGAGGAGTTGCAGATGGGTCTTTTCTTGCTGGTTGTCATTCTGTAACAGTTGTGGTTCTGTCTCTGTGTTTCAGGATATGTTGAGCTTGGGAAAGAGGAATTTTTCCATAGGTTATTATTACATTTTTCTGATGTCATGAAAATATAAACAGCTCTTATTAAATCCTGTTATTTAATACAAAACACAAGGTTTGGGACTAAACTCTTTGGCAGGATTCTTCAAATATCACACTGGCAGAAGCACAGAGAAGAAATTCATATCTATGAGTTGTCTGTATTACTTGACACATTTTTTGGGGAAAGCCAGTTTGGTTCAGACATAGTGTAATCATACCAGACCATTTACCCTTTCCCGAGTCTCCCATTGACCTTCATAGTCCAGTGAATCTTAATTTTTAAGCTTCGGGAAAGATAGCCTGTTGCTTCAGGATGTTGCTTCAAGCCTCTAGCAGCATGAAATGTATTGTTTAAAATCTCTTAACACTGTAAATCAAATTGTGCCTCTCACACAGTTGAAACTGGGGCATTTAGTGGACTGAGGAGAAGAGAAAGCAACCGAGGAAAAATGGTAATTAAGCATAAAAAATATCTGAAACAAAAGGCTAAAGTGCAGACTACAAAAGTGTACACCCATGTATAGACGTGTGCGCATAGATGAGTGTCCATGTGTGCATGCACATACGCACACACAGAGTAACATTACCCAAGGTCTCATAGTAATCGGAAAGCAGAGGGACACAAATACAAGTATTCATCTTTTTTTTTTTTTTTTCCCTTCCATAATGAACATTTGCAGCCAGCCAGGATTTACATTTATTTTTCTTGTTTCCACATGTGAAGATCAGAGTATGAATGTAAAAAGATGCAAATGTGATAAGCTGGTAGTCATTCAAATTATGAAGTTTATCTGAGGATTGTCTCAGTGAAGGCACCATAGATGCAAAAATATTTCAAAACCTCGTAGGGACCAGATATCTCTTGCAATATTTCAAATGGAGTCATTTACTTGGACTGAGAAATTTGAGATGCTCTAGAGAATATAAAAAGAAAAAAATTAAAAAAAAAAAAAAACAGAACTATTTGAACTTCCAAAAGAGTTTCAGATCAACCAGCCGCATAAGACATTCACTGAAGCAGTAGGGTCCTCGCTTTCAAGCTGATATTTATGTTAGGGAACTGTTTTGTACAGAAGATGCCCAGGAATTTCAATCTGTGGCCTTGTAATTTGGCTTCCTGTGCTGGACAGAAAAAAAAGGGAACTTTGATCTCATCTTTAGCAGTGGACATACAGGAAATTCTTAAATTTGTCCACTTGGCATGAGAAAAAAAAAGAGTTCTTAGCATAGCAGAAACTTAAACTTGGCCTATTGTGTGGTAGAGATTATATTGCAGAATATAAACCGTCCACAAGCCCTAGATAAGAAGCAACCTAGATCTGCGCTGGCCCACATATATATTATTCCTCCAGGTAAGACACACTGTAAACACACATAGAAGTAACATAATGAAAAAATCTTGTTTGCCCTGTTTCTTGAGAGTGCTTTATCTGAAGAGGACAGCAGAGCTGGCTCATAGCCTCACAGTCCAGGATTTACTCTAGATTTTTTTAATACTTCCCCGGCATTGTGTTTCTCGTGTGGTCTTTCAATTCAACATGTTTCCCAGCCACTTGCTGCTTCCTGGAAAAAGGAAATTCTCAGCCTAAGAGGCTAAAGTGAGTACTCAATGTCTTCAAAGTACAGAGCATAGGACACCTCCCAAAAGTAAATTTTCCCACATATGCAAAGTATGAAACTTCCAATTCATGGAGGAGGGATTTTTGGAGTTAAGAGTAGGCAGTGGTAATTAGTTGTTTGTGGATTTTGTTACATAGGGACAGACAAACCCATTTTGTCTCCACTGTAGGATACAAGATGTCTCAGAAACTGCTTAAATCAGCAGCTAGTCTGGGTCCAGCTCTCTCCAATCCTGGGTTGCTTTACGAATCTTGGAAAGAATGGGCATTGTGAGCGGTTCATTGCACTGACCAAGGGCATCTGGTGGTGTTTCTGCTTCCCAGAACTTCATGATTTTGTGAAATATCATGTCAGGGAATATAAATATGTCAGGCTGAATCTTTGACATTCAGACATGACAAAATCAGCATTGTTGTAATACTTGCAGAGCAGTTAGGAGTAGGCCAGTTAAATTGCCCAAGCCACTTCATGCTGGCCAGAGAAGGATTCCCCAGGCTCCAGGTGAGTCTATAGAAAACACAGTTTCAGGATGTACCTGCTAATATTCCCTTCGTTAGCTGAAACTGAGAAATATGTAGAGAGAACAAGTGTACCTAACAGAGCACAACATCCCTTGCTCGGATGACTCACAGCAAATTGTCTCCTATGTGGATGTACATCTGTGGAGCCTTGGGGAGATCTGAATCTATTTGCACTGTGTGCTCACTCAGATACCAAAAATCACATGCACTTTCCTCTGAGGACAGCTGAATGATGTGCAGGCAATACAAACCTTTCAAAAGGCATGACATGGCAGCTTTTTCTTTCATCCACTACCCCACAACAAAATATTCCGATGGATTTTACCAAATCCTGCCAGGTGGGCAAAACGGAAAGATGGTCAAACATGCAAGTACTTTTTTTTTTTTTTTCTATTTTATTATTCTCTCCTTTTTATTTCTTATTTTCCAGTCAACCTGACTTCAAAACAGAGTAAGCAGACTTGATCTCACCATGCCTTGGCTGTCCTGGGGATCGAAATTGCACTGAGCCCAGAATAAATGTGCATGGAAATTGCACATTTTAAACTGATGGCTGCACAAGATCAGAAACCGTGGCAATGCTGACACTTTTGGCCTGGAACTTGGCAGGGCTGTGAAAGAATGTGGAGATGCTGTTGCAAACAGCTCATTTTGTGACTTGAAAGGGAAGGGCTTGTAGTTTCAGATGTACCACTTCTGCAGATCAGTGACAAGGCGGAGACTTTGGTATCAGTCCACTAGCATATCTCTTGCAAGCTGAGAGAAGTTAATATAAAGCATTGTAATCTCTTTCACAGCCTCCAGGACTCATAAGATACCATAAGAAGAAGTTTCTCAAGCTTAAAGTGTTCTATAAGATACTAAATCTTAAGTTTCCTGGAGGCCACTGGGGAAATGAAAAGGTGTAGTTGTCACATTTTGTCAAAGTATAACATCTAGATAATCAGCCAGTTAGCTCCTCTTTTTCAGACCCAGCCCAGCTTGAGGTACTAGGTCCCTGCTCATTGTTTTCCAGTTGTATTGATGTGTTTATTTATCAAAAAAGCAAAGCAAAATAAAAGTAACCTTGTGCCAGATCCTCAGATCCTTTAAATTGGTGTTGCTCCACCCTGGCTGATGGAACTGATTTATTTCAGCTGGGAAGCTGGCTCCTGAATAATTTTTCATTCTCTGTTCTTTGCTATCTCTTTAGTATGTTAGCTTTAGTTTCTGCACCCTTGTTTTTGCTTAATTATAGCAGAAGAAGTTAAAAAAAAAATGTTGTCCTTATCCTCAATTCTGAGCAAGTGAAACTCAGCTATAAATTAGACAAGCAAAGGGAGTGATTGATGGAGGTTTGCTTGCTCTGTGTGACTTTGGTTTCTACGGAGAGGAAAGAGACTCTACCCAAGATAGGACCTCTGAAGAAGGAGTAACAGCAAGAGAGGACATGCTCACACCAAACAAAGGTAAATCAGGTTCAACAAAAGATCAGCAGAAGAAATGAACAAGCAGATTAAGTGTGGAGAGGAGACAGCTTTTTGTAATGATTTTCAAGTCACTTTAGGTAGCACTATGAAGAGAATGAATGTTAAGGAGATGGGGAGGAGATATAGCAAGTATGAAACATTGGGAAGAAAGAGAGGGGAAAAAATGGCATGACAGAGTGGGAAATAAAGCTCCAAAGAGGAATGGACACTTACACAGTAACTTACTCATTAGCCCTTGGTTTATATTCCTGCCGCAGGAATTGGTGCTTCTAATTATCTTTTCACCTTTAGTTATTAACTGCAATCACAGAAAAGTAATGATCACCAACCTTGCTTCAAAATATTCACTGGGTAGTGCCTGAGATCACAGTAGTTATCTTAATTTGACCATATAAATGGGAATAACTAAGAACTTAAAGAAAAGAAAAATAGTCATGAGTCTGAGTCAAATGTCTTTCAACTATTAAAGTTTCTATAGTAAGAACAAGGTTAACTGCTGGATTCCTTGACAGTCACACATGCCTGATATGTTTAGTATCTTAGATGCAATTTTCCCTTTCCCTCTCTCCCTATTTCTTTTTTTATCCTGTGGAAGCTAAAACTTTATTATAAAATTGAAGATAAGTATATCAGTTTGTTGGATGCTGGCAGAGCAGAACACAAGCAATGAGAAGATAAGGGAATTTGGTCAAATACAAAAAATACCATGGAACCTAAACCAAATGACATCAGATAAGACCTCCACTGACTTTCTATTAAAAATGTAATAAATAAGGATCACAGCAAAATTCCTTTTTTTTTTTTTTTTTTTTCCCTGAACCTTTTTTGTTATTGTCTCTAGTGCTTCAGAAGTGTACGTGTATTAATGCTGTTTTTCCATTCCCATTTAGAACCAATAAATGCAGGTCAGCTTATATTGAAGTTCTGATGGGTTCAGATCAATGATGAGACTTTTTCAATATACGTGTTTTTAATTTATAGACTTAATTATACTCTTGTGGGACAGCTTTACTGGCTTGCTTAGAGACTTAGGAGTAATATTAGCAAAAGTCAGTGAATCCTGAAAACTTGAACAGTAATTCTGAGACTGTGATGAAGATTGGTAGCTGGTGAATTGGATGGAAATTGACTGAAAATCAGTATAAATGTTAATAAGATCAATAGCATCGATATTTGGGTTTGGGTGAGTACTCGGCTTCCCAGATGTTCAGTGTGAGGCTCTCAGCTGATGGTGGTAATAACGCAGTATATTTAATTGGTTTGTGGAACATAGTGTAGCTCTCTTGAAATGGTTCAGCTACATGGCCTGGTGTTATTCTTGGCTGTTGGGGGAGGTCTGCTGCTTAGGCTGATGCTTCACCAAAAGGGAAGAGATGGATTGCTTTTTAAAAAAAAAAAAAAAAAAAAAAAAAAAATTCTCTCTTGAGGTCTGTTATTTATTCTAAAATCTCTTCCATTCACCACAGATTTCCAAAAATACAGTTTGTCTGGTATGTCTATAGGATGTCACCAATGATGAGAGACAGCTGCAGATAGCTTTACTATTGTGCTTTCTTCACGCGTCTTAGATGCTTTCATGTGCTGATGCAATTATGTCTAGCTGGCAATTTAGGTGGAAAAAAGTCAATTTAGTAGTATAGAGACTGAGAATCGGGCCGTGAATTGCAAACAACACATTTAACTGTCAGCTTGTCCAGGATTTGACTGCATCTAGATCTCGGCATCACCTTGCTAGGGCCTTGGGTAAGTGTTACGTCACTGTATAGCACTATAAAAATAATAAAATATATCCTGATTCATGGCATAGCCTGTTGGAGAGAGATAGGGGAATTGAGGCTGCTCTTAATGGCAACCCTCTCCTCATTTCATTTCCTAGGATACCTACAAACAGAAATTGGCCACAGTTTCAGTCCAGGCAGCATATTAGAAATAAGGCAAAGAATGGATAATTTTGGCCTTGAAAGCATCACGGAGTTGTTTTATTTCTGAGGAAATTTCTGTAGGTTGTTTCCATCCTGGAATATTTTAACCCTTCCACCAGCTGAACGTTCTCATCTACCTGTGTGGCTCAAGCCTGACTATCTCAGGGCTTTGGCGGGGCTGAACTTTGAGTGACAGGGAAAATATATGTTCGAGGCTGGAAAAGGGAGCGTGCTTTTGATGGGAGAGGAATCCCCTTTGGGCTTGACGCTTGCCTGTGGCTGGAGGTGAGGTTTGCTTAGCAGTGTCTGCTCTGTCTCCAGTGGACAATAGTCTGTGCCATAAAAAGGTTCCATGCATAATATGGCATATTTGTTGGCCTCGGCGTTGAAGAAAACCAGATGAGAGCTGTTTATATCCATCTAGGGACAACCTCCAGTAGGAAAGATAGTACTCTTTGGCTGGCAGATATCTATGCCATTTCATTTTATTCCACCTTTCAGTCTTATGGATCTTTTTCCTCTGCCTTTTTTTTTTTTTTTTTTTTTTTTTTTTAACCCCCCCCCCCCCCCCCTCCTCC
>VXAA01000606.1:275910-334603 GCA_013399115.1 Anseranas semipalmata
CCCCCCCCTTTATATTTAACTGGGATGTGGCGAGTTCTAAGTACGTATAACTTTCTTGAAAACCTAAAGGAGTGAAAGTGATTAGCATTCATCATGCACTTTAATTAAATTTAATTAAAGGATGTTAAACACAATATATGTGAGTGGGTCTAGATAAACCATGTCTGTATAATTCTTTCCCCTCTACTCTTTAAGCTCTCTGTTCTTAGGCAAAATCAGGTTCATAAAAAGTTAAGAGTCAACTGTAAAAATCAAATCTCAGAGAAAATGTGCTGGGAAAAGAAAACAAACAAACAAAACCCCCAAAACATACACATTCATGCTGTCTGCCTGACAATAGTAATCTTTTTCCCTTACAATACCACATGCTGTAGGCTTACAACAAGGTATTTCACCACTGCTAGGCTCAATTTAGGGTACACAAATGCACACACATACATGTGCATCCCCTAGCAGACACGAGAGAGTCAGTAGGAGAGAGAAAGTGTGTCACACCCTCTAAATTCAGGTGGCCTCAAGCAGTGCCATATAATCCCAGCCTCAATTAAACTTTCCAAGGTCAGTGGTGTTCTACCAGGTCAGACATAAATAAGTCAGGTGAGAGTCCTAGGGCACTGAAAAGCCATATTTATTCTTTATCCACAGTTCATAGCTATCAAATGAAGCCTAACAGAGAGAGGGAGTGTGAGTGTGTGTGAGTGCGGCTCTCAAAGCTGCTCCTGTTGTAAGTACATTTTCTTTTTTATTTTTTTTATTTAAAGAAAAAACACAGTTCCATCCCACCCCTGCCTCAAAACTGCAGAAAGCTAGTCTGTTACTGTGGAAGGCCCAGGAAGAGATTTAATGATTTAATTCAGCAACATTATGTTTAATGACTAATTTATTCAAGTGAAAGTATCCTGTTCCCTCTGAAGTTTTTTTTTTTTAAGACGGAGTTCTTATCTCTTTAAAATTAAGTTTTGTCTATAGCTGAATCTTTACTGCACAGAGTCTGAGACCAGATGCCAACACAAACCCCTCTTGAATTCAGACATACAGATCTCATGACCTGATTCAGCCAGTAATGGAAATGGGCCAATATTGTACAGTCTATTGGGCTTGTAAACAGCATATTTAATTTTCTTTTGATTTGGGAAGGCAGAAGAAAGAGTGGGGAGAATAATGATGTCTATATCTCAGTCCAGAAGTAGTTAAGACAATGGACTTATATTTGCTTCAGACCCACTGGGAAGAGATCACATTCAGAGAAAGTAATTAAGGACAGTTGAGGTCCACTGACATCTGTACTGTCTGAAGAATTAAGTGAATTTTCCAGGCCACTATGACTAATAACAAAATTAATATATATTTTTAATAAACCAACATACCATAAGCCTTAGTGGAGTCTGCCTTGCTGTGCTGCATAATTTTTTTAAAGGAAAAGTTTTGACATGTAGAGTTAGACCTTTCTCATATTGTTTAATAGGGGGAAAAAATTAGAAGACTATTTTAGGCAAAAATTGTTTTATAAAAAAAAAAAGGGGGGAAGTAAAACAAACAAAAGAAAAAGCCCTAAAAGCCTTGTCCCAAACCTCTCTCTCTCTCTCTCTCTCTCTCTCTCTCTCTCTCTGAAAAAGCACAGCAATGTTGTGAGATTGCTATAAACAGAATGTATAAGTACTATTTTCTAAGAAAGCCTTAGATCTCTGAACTTGATTTGCACCAATTTACACAGTTGAGAAATTGATACATTAATACTGCCAGGAAAGTCATCTCATACCTTTTGTTTGTTTTTCCTTATTTAATCTTTGTATTATAATTAAGATATGGCAATCCATTAAGTATTAAGTATGATAAATTTTTTTTACATATATGTGTGTGTATATATACACACACATATATATATTTGTTTTCTAGTGACTTTCACTCTTCTGTTAAGAATTATTTTTTAAAATGCAATTGAGTAATAACAAAAATTTCCAGATATCTTCATGCCAGCTTTTATTTAGTATATATGAGGGGATCACATCATTAACTGTTGTGAATATTCAGACAGTGGATGCGTATACATATGGTTTTGAATCACAGAATATATACAATAATTGTCAAGAGTAACTTTTAATCTGAGAAATATTCAAAGACATGTATAATCACACATTTATCTTCCTTGCAATAGCTTAAAGACTTCCAATCAGGGAATGGAAAAAATACTAGGTGATTAGTGTGTCCGGACACATAATGGTGAGTGGTGAGTAGTTTAAGTGAGCACATTCTAAACAGAGAAAAATATTTGTCAAATCTGTTACACAGTTTTGGATAGATTTGCTATATTCATCAAGTGGCTGCGTTAGTGATTCTGAAAATTTGAAGATAAAGATAACATTAAAAAGCACAGGCTTTAGGGAGAGCTTATGGGGGGGAAAAAGTCATAGAAAGTTTACAGAAATATCATTTCTATTTTATAGGCATTCACATTAGAAATCACGTTAGCACTTGGTATCCATTAACATACGTGCTAGAGCTCTCTGCTTTTGTGCCTCTGGTTTTAACATCTGTAAGTATAAGGGAAAATCTTGACAAATGTTTCTGAAGGTTTTATGTGCACTTTATCCCTATGCTAGATTGCAATCCGTGTTATGCCCAGGACAATAACAGGAGAATTGGGATCAGATGACCGGTACTGCAGATTAGATGTGAAAAAAGGGTGTTACAACAGCATACCTGCTTCCGCTCAGGTTTTAACCATACCCCGTGCTTCTGTGAGAAGACAAGAGGTGGGAAAAGGAAAACTGATCTTTTCTTTACATCTGCTTCTATCATGTTTTCCCAGCTAGTTCTCAAAAATGTATCTTAGTAGTGAATATGTTATGCGACTCATTTTTGAAGGAAGGAATTAAGGCAAACTTCAAGCAATCAATGGCATAAGAAATTTCACCAAAAGCTGGAACAAAAGGTGATTAAATGAAACTGAATCCAAGAACACTTTTTTTTTTTTTTTTCTTCCCTGAGAGGAAAGGATAGAATGTCCCTTTAAGGCTAAGTTGATATAAATGTATATAGAATTTTTAAATATAATTCCCGCGTCCCCAAAGCACTCAATCTTAAATACTGTCAGGTGGGAAGGCCGTGGAAACTCCTTCAGCTAGAGGGTCCCATTCCTCACTTGACAGACTTTTTGATAATTTACTCTCATCTCCACCATGCTAAAGACACCAACTAAGGGATATGAGCCAAGTGCTTTTTCCAGGTCCAAGTTAGATTAGTTACAAAAGTTATTAATTAACTTGGAAAGAAAAGGGGAGGGTGGTAAGGCAGTCACTATATAGCTCAACATTTTGTAGAAAATTCACATCTTTGATTTTTCTGGTTTTCTGTTTATTTGGAATAAGCATTTGAAGTCAGTGGCTGAAAAGAAAGTAAATGATGATGATGAAGTTGTTGTCTGAGTTGATTCTCAGGCCAGGGAAACAGCACCATAGCAGGCAAATTGAACACCACTTTATCTTTCATGGATGTGAGTAAAGTCTCTTCTGAGGGGAGGGGATAAAGTGGGGAAACACATGTAGTCTAACTGTCTGGAAGCATGGAAATGTAGTAAGGACACATTTGTAGTCATCAGAAAAGGGGTCCCTTAGAGTTTTTTTGCCGAACTCATTGTGCTCATAGGCATGTTTTACTTCTCCATGTCTCATTTTCCCCATCTACCAAATATGAGTAATGATTTACTCTTGGTGCAGCTTAAAGCGAGGAAGAAATTGGTGCTGAACTGCCTTTTTCCATACACCAAAGTGCTGGAGTCTGAAAAGTCTCAGACATTGCTCTAGGTTTACCCTGCCACAGAGGTCCCCATGGAGAGTGCTCTATTGGCCAAAATCTTTGCTCTAGGTTATTCTTTTCCTCAGGAAAAATTTCTTTTCCTCTTTTCCCTCCACGAGCAGGAGCACATAGTCATTATGCACAACAGAAATTGTTCAGTGCACCAGCAGCCAGTCTTTGCAGCACAACTTTTTGACTACTTTTAATTACACAGTCAATACGAAACAGTACTGGAGTCAAATGGCTTTGGAAATATAAGCCAGTCTCTAATCTTCTTTGAGATGCCCTTCGACAAAGTACTAGGGGACAAAAAGTGAAAATAATTTATTTTTATTATTGTTATTTCTATAGATTTTTACACATCCGGAGTTCACAGTGGGGGAGAAAGTTATAAACCTTTTATCTTTCATGTATATTATTGATAAAAGCCAATGATGACGTTAATGTTATATAAATGTTTTGTAGGCCTATAATGATTCATGACTTTCTGTACAGTAGCAGTGCTTCTGATATTGTTGCACTGTCTGGAGCTAATGTCCTGATTAATGCATGTTTTCCTTCCTGATTTAAGAAATAGCTTATGGCTAAAAATCCTTAGATGTTCTCTGATTTATTGCATCTTTTTCTTTTTTTCCCCTTTCTTTCCAACTTTTTATAAATATATATACGTACAGTATTTGTAAATGTGTCAGCCTTAGAGATATCCCTGATGCGGTATTCTTATGAGTTGTCTCTAAAGACTGATATTTTTGTTCAAAATTAATTTTGTTAGACTGTGTCTGTGAATTTATCATCTTATTGGGGTACTGCAATCAGCGTGTGTTGTTTGTCAAAACAACACCAAACAGATGTGGTCAGATCATTTGTTGGCTTGTGGGGTGCAGAGGGGAGGCTGCTTTGACCTAAAGCAGCATGAAGAGTCAGGGTGATCTATCACAGTTTTGGTACAGAAGCATCACACACAGGGCACGGGCACCCCAACTTGTTTCCCAGGCGCTGGGGGATGTGTTTGGGAAAGCAGGGGTGTGACGGGGAACATCCTGTGCTAACCAGCTCAGTGGTCTGCAGGGAACAACTTCTAGGAACATTACTTAGCTCAGTCCTGTGGTCCAAGTAATGCTGAGGTCTGAGCACCAGAATCAAGCAGCAGAGGGTTGGCTTTAGGGTATTCTAATATTTCATAGAGGTGATTAGGGTAGAGGACAGCCTTGTAAACTGTTGTCCAGAAAGAGAACTAGTTTCATGGTTTATGGTCTCTCCTTGGGTGACAGAGTCAATAGAAAGTACTGTGCTTCTACAGAGCAGTCAGTGTCTGTTTTTTTTTTTTTTTTTTTTCCTTTGAATTTCCTCATGCACTGAAATCTAGGTGTTTATAGCAATGTCTATGTTGATTTCTTTAGTCTTAACTCAGAAAACATTGAAGTCAAGAAGAGTCTTCTCAAAACAATTTTGTCTGCAGAGGTCTTTGTTCAGAACAAGATGCACATATTTCCTCTGCTGCAGGAACTATCCACAGATTCAAAATATATATATATATATATTTAGGTCTTTTTACTAGCAGTGGACTGTTTGCTGGTTAGCCCTCTGGTCCCTTAGCCTGAACTTGCTGGAAGAATGATGTGCAAAAGAAAGTATCCACTTTGTTTTTATCCACCACGCTGTAAACCACCTACTTGTGTCCTTTTGTATCTTTTGTGAAGCCTGTTAAAAGCTGTTACCGCTAATTGCTGTGCTTAGCTTGCTGTGTTCTTCTATGGGCAGAAACTAGGGAGATCAAAGAGCGGCATACTCCATAAAGTCTTGCAGTGTTCATTCTGCAGCTAATTTACCTGTGCGTGGCTGAGGTACTACACTGAAGGATGGCACAGAGCATCTGAAAACAGACACAGAGAGAAAAATAGGTTTTATTTCACTCAGACTTTTGGACTGCTTCAACTATAGGCTCAAAATGAACTGTTTTGCACTGTTTCAAGGCAGGGCAGTGTCTTTTGAGGCTATCCCAAGGCCTCTCTTCATCTGAAGCAGTCTATTAGGGTGATGCATTTTTCCTCTTCTTAAAAAATTTCCATAGAAACATAGGGCAAAACCTCAAGAGTCGTGAAGTTTCATTCCTTCAGTAGATGTTCAAGATCCATAAAACATTTGTTCTATTTCCTCAGGACTATAACAAAACTAAGATCTTTATTGTAAGGGACCTAAAAACTTAAAAATGTACATTGTGCCACAAAATAAGAGCTGAAGGATCAAGGGCCTTCTCAGCATCCAGCGTGCCTGAAATTACAAGTGCCTTGGAGGTGAAAATGCTCACCTAAGCCTATGAAGGGGATCCAATCTGATGTTACAGTGGAAACCCACTTCATCCACCTCCCCTTGTCTTAGAAGTGGAGGCCCTGATTGGCATTATTTTAAAAATTTCAAAGGGATGCATCTATAGGGATGCATCTATTCTGAAACACAAAAAGTCCTCCCAGAGGCCTGCCTTCAGGCTTCGCTTTGGATTCTGACATGAAACACACCAATGTTATTAGGTTGCATTGCCTACCTGCAGTCCTTTGAGGGAGAAAAGCAAATACTGTAAAGGCAGTATTTTTTAGCTGGAGATGACCTGGGCATCATCAGTGGTTTGGGTAGGTTCTAACTTGGAATCCACCACCTATGGAGCAGAGAATATGGTTTTTGTCATTTGGTCCTTAAATGGCTTTAGGTAGATAATATCAATCATGCCATCAGCTTAGACACAGCTATAGACTCCAACGGGGTTTAAATGACATAACTTTTTTTGCTCGGTCTCATCAATTCTTGTAAGAAAGAGCCAATTTTATGTTGTTGGATAAAATACATTAAGAATCCAAATTAGGTATCTTCCAGGGGTCTGTCTTGCTTTATATTATTCACCAGACCTCTGGTGAATATATAAAATATATATATAGTTACCAGCTGATGCTTATCCACACTCATAGAAATAACAGTATTATTAACTATTCCTCTATATTTTGTGTCATGACTGTAAGGGCTTGTCTGAATAATAAAGATTCCCTTGAGTGGGACTCACTAGGGGAAATGACTGTTTAATAAAGACGGATAATGTAGATGAATCATTTTGACTACTTAGAGGAGCAATTGTGCTAAAACTCCTGAACTTAGACAAAGTCCTTCTGAACATATTAGGGGGTCAAATCCTGCCCCTTGAAATTATTGTTATATTGCTGCTGATTGAAAAAGGGCTGAGGTGTTTGGGATCAGGGACAGACTTTTAACAGTGTGAATATAATTCGTTTACATGGGTGAAACTTATATGTTATCTTTTATTTTTTAAACTCTAAGACTGCAAGTAGTGTAAAAAACATGCCAATATAAACGTCTATATTACATCTTCATATGTTGAAAAATGTCTTTAAAACAGATTTCTGCTAAATTATATAGCTTAGTTTTCTCTCTTCCTCATGATGTGATACTTCATGCTACACTGAAAGAATAAGAATATGAGTTTATTAAGTTTACTCAAAAAACTATTCAGTCATCTGTATGAGCTTTTGGAGCTATGTCAACATTTTCTTGAAAGATATCTGAGATTATTTGATGTTTACTTTTTTTAAGTACAGTATTTGTGAGTAAAAGTGCACAAGAACATTTTATTACATTTTAAATGTAATTCCTGATCCCAAGGTGCTGTCTATATAAATCTGAACAAACCTACGAAATCACTATCTATATTAGATCAGCAAATCCTCTCAGTCCCAGAACTGGCCACTGTGTTAAGAATAAGAGGCAAAAGTGAAATTCCTTGGTAATAAAACTTCTGAGCCTTGACAACTGTGAGGTAATGCCATTTCTTGCAGCATTGCCTAGACCTTTCAAAGTACACTACTCTTTATTATATGCCTTTCCTCTGCCCCTAAACCTTCACTTCTAAAATGCACATCTCACAGGTAACTACTATATAATGTACTTTTCAATCAACCTCCTAATTCACTCAATGCAGCATGAGTTTTAGATAAACTGGGAAGATGTGAAATGCAGAATAAAAGGTTTAGGTTGTACAAGACCACTCACCTGTTTTAAATCTTTCTCTACCTATGGAAAAAAAATACCGAAAGAGCTCTTCTCCAGGGTAATTCATGGTGGTCCAGCGCTTCTCCCAGGCAGCGAGGACACCACCTCCCTGCATCCCCGCAAGCTCCTGCCCCAGTCTTTTAGGGGGACTTGCATCTTCTTTCAGCTCGTTCTCACCGAGTCTTTTGTCAGGCCACGTGTAGGCAACAAAATGATCATTCCCTTAGACCCACCAGCTTTGCAGGGGGAATTTTCCCCAGTAAGCCCAAGTGCCTGTGCTGGTATTGTACTATCCTCACTCCAATATGCTTCTGTATTTCAGCCAGCAGTGGAAGTGGGCAGTACTGGAAGGGCTTAGATGGTTTTGCTTTTTTGCTGTCTTTGGTTTCAATAAATAAAAAAATCCTAAAGGTGAAACAAAGGGTGAATCAGATTTCATCTGGAAAGTAGAACAAGGAGACTCGTAAGGGCCTGTCTCCTAATTACCAGATTTCCCATAACTTATGTGTAAATCCCCTAAACTGAAGAACCTAAATGCAGCATTAAAATTTGTGTTGTGGTTTGTAAGCAGATCCAAGCTTTTGCAGAGTAATTGCTTGCTGCTGCTGTTATTATTTACACTTGCACATGCAGTCCATGGTGGGCTTGTCTCTGCTGGCAGTGTGGGTAGGTTTAAATTTACTCTGATCAAGTCAAAATGCCCTGCTGAGAGGCTCAGGTTCAGTATCATGCTAATAAAGTATGTGACTCTTGGACAAGAGCTGTTCTCCATCTGGCAAGCACAGAGCACGGGCTTGAGTAGGATTTCAGTTGTGTGCGGTAATCCCTCTAGATGTAAACAAAAGTTTTTGGGGACCTAATACCTGAGAAATACATGCAAAAATACAGTTCTGTCTCAAAAATACATGCTCCACTGTTAACAATCATAGAGTTCATGGAAGTACTTACAGACAAAGTAAGGGGCAGCTAGTAATTATATACACAGATTTTTTTTTTTTTTTTTTGCCTGCCTTTAATCAAGCTAATCTTTACTGTACAAGGTAGAGCATGGCCAATATGGAAACATCTGTGTTATGCAAATTCTCCTGAACTGGTTAGATGGCAGGTAACCGATTATAGTTTGGAGCTGTTCCATGTAGACTGGATTAAAAATTTCCAGCAAGTCAGTCCAGCAAAAATCTGTGTGGTTACTTTTGATGCATACACAGATGTGAGCTTCTATGTTGACTGCTTTCAGCTGAAACTAGTGGTAGTTTAAAAACAGAAAAATTATTAAGGTACTGAGAAAACTCAAAGATGGATTGAATTCATCCTTGGATTTCCAAACCAAATTTCCAGCCGTTTTGGCTACGGTAGGTTTTTCTCCTATCATTGAAGTGTTCTTTAAGAAATACCCAATCTATCTCCCATGGTCCCATAGCACCTCCGTTGACATCCATAAAGAGACAGGTGAGTGGGCTCCGGAGCAGCTTGAGCCTCTCCATGGAGAGGAGTAGGGCTGGAGCTGCTCATGGCAGCCCAGGGCAAGATTGTGTCCTTGCTGCACGGTGAATCAGTGAGACCAATTGCAGGGGAAGATGCCAGCCTTTAGACAAAAGAAACTGCCAAGCTGAATTGGCAGCCGTAGGTGAAGATGAAGCTTTGGGAGAGCGTTGGGTACCACAGGACCCTACGTCATGGGTCCAGCTCCTAAAACACCAGCTCTGCTGTGTTATGGACAGCAGCTCCAAAGATCTTAAGAATAAATCCTGCCAAGGCTAATAGTTTTCCTATTTCAAAAAGTTGGGCTGCTTCACTGCTGGATGGGCTTGCTGCTGTCTGGCACTGGAGCTTGTGGGATTAATGTTTCATACCCATAGCATTGAAATAAATGGGGACAAGATTATGTGAATTAAACAAAAAGTAGCCTGATGATTTTCTTTCTAAATGTAAGCTTGGCCCAGTACGTTCATACTGGTCAGAGATAAGTGACTCTTCACTGCAAAATATTTTATATTGTGTAGATCATGTTAATTGCAAACATGCTGAAATGGTCTCTGCTGCTGCTGCCGCTGATTCACTGGTGACCTGTATAAGGAGGCAACACATGCTTACTGTTAAAAAAAGAACAGAAGGATCATCTATTGCTCAGATGAAAGACAGAGACAAAATAACCAATCTGTAATGCAGATTTATTAATAGTCATTCACTGGTTTTCACTGAAATACTCTTCATGTAACCTTGACTTTATTAAGTAGTCCTTAAGGTGCATTTTGAAGACAGATAATGAGTTTGGGGAATAGTCTTATCTACATCAAGCTAATCTTTAACAGCTTGGAAGGGAACTCACAGAAACTTTTCCACTTTAAGTGACATAGCCATGTTCAAATCAAGCCTTTTAAAATGTCATTTTAATAGGAAGAGTTTACAGGCATTTTTAATAGCTACACTTCATAGAGGAATATGATTTAAATAAAAGTGATAGAAACATTTATTGAGTTTTTAATAGTATTAATGGGGCTGGAGGGAAGGGGCATTGGAGAAGCAGGAACGCAACTCTGTGCGGTTGAGCAGCACTTTGTGTCGTGATTAATAAAGACAAGGCAGCTCTTCCTTGGAAAAACAGCTTCTTTCATGGTGGCAGTCTCTTTAAAAGGGAGGGCTGGTGGGAAGGCAGGGGTTTTGAATGGTATTTGGCTGCTGAGCCTGCACATGCCGCATTGTCCAGCTTCCATGGGGAGAAGAAGTTTGCAAGAACCTCCTGACCCCGTGCCGACACGCAGACTGCTTGTGTGCGTGAGGGAGAGAAGGGTGGGGAGGGAAGAACAAAAAGAAACTCAAAGGAAAACAAACCAAGGGTCGCTATTTTAATGAGACAGCTCAGAGTTATCCCATCTGCACTTTCTCCTCAGTTTGCAGGATGTCCTTGAGAATAATTTCACTTTTCCTGTATCGTGTGTAGAAATGCAGACGTGGATGTGCACCCATAGGCACAGCCTTTCCCTTCAGTTGCTCACACCGCGGGCTGAATTTTAACCCTCTTGGGCAGCCAGACAAATTTCACGAACCCTCTTCTGCTGATTCCGGTTGGCTTAGCTCATGTTGTTTTGCTTTCTTTATTGTTTGGGCATCATATGTCCCAGCTCTCCCGGGTGCACACACATTTGGTTTCTGACTAATGCGAGGCCTCTGTCAGAGAGACAGCGTTTGTCATCTAACATCCAGAGTCTCTTGGAGTCAGGTCATGACTCAGACACCACAAACTGTATACAGAACAGACCACAAATTCCTCCAGTAGAATTGAACAAGGCTTTCCGAGAAGCCACTTCCCCCACTGGTTATATCCTAACCCTGGCTGACAGGTAGCAAATAACTGTGGCTCTTAAGTGACATTTTTTGAATATTTTTTCTTATTTTTTTGTTGTTGTATTCGCGGCTGTTTAAAATCCTGCCTTTTCATGTGCATGTAGAATGTGCTTTTGGCTAGAAAGACTTTATGAAAATACTGGCACTGATCAACATTAAGGTCCAAGGCTCGGGATTTTGAGTGGGCACCAAATGCCGGCACTCAGCCTGCTTGATTAAGGTTTCCCAGAGCTGCTCTTGTGTGCTTTGTGCATGAAACCCATAAATCGGCCGGGGTCTGCTCGAATGGCTCCTGAACTTTGGCAAAACCTTTCGATGAACCTGCTGGGGGCTGGTGGGGAGGGAGGTTTGCGAGGAAACCTGACTCCAGGTGAGCTGCCCAGGCTGGGGACCAGCAGACATTTCCAATTTGAAGGCAGAGTCAGAGTTAACAAATCTGCTAACAAGACTTGCACACTTGCTGACCAGTAGTAAATCCTGGCTCGATTTATTACCAAATGCAGCACTTTGGCATGAGTCCTCAGTGTCATTTTGCAAGTGGATTGGGAGCAAGTTGCGATCTTAAATCCTCGCTGGAAAACCCGGTCGTGAGAACCAGCTGGGGTGCAGCCCTTTGATTTAATTTCTCCCTCTCTTTCTCTCTCCCTCTCTCTTTCTCTCTCTCTCTCTCTCTTTTTTTTTTAACAAACCAAGACCATTCATCTGCCAATGCACTATTCTGTGCTCTTTTGTCAATAGAAAAGTTGTTTTGCTAATGGTTATCTGTCTGCAAGTCCTTGACCTGCTTGTAAACACATTTCTGCAGGAAAACCCCAGGCCATGGCCTCGAGCCTTTACGTCAACAAGAAGAGATAAAGTGACCAAAACTTAACCTGATCTGGCCTGGAGTGCCCTCTACTGCCCCTTGACCAAATACTTCCCTAATCTGCGTCCTTCTGAAAGGAACACATTGTTGTGTAAAGAAGTATTACCTGGAATGAAATCAATTTTTGGAGCCCAGCTTCCTCCTCCCTTCTCCCTGCCCGTAGCCCAAGCCAACTGAGTCACTGGAGGTTAAGGAACAAGGTCTGGGTAGGTTTGGGTGGAAGGGCAGGAATTTTCCCCCAAGTCACCCCTCTGCCCGTGCTCCAGGCGCCTGTCACCAGCCAGCAGCCTGCCCGCGGTCCGTCACGCTGCGTTGTGTGCACCACCTTTCAAGCCGTGGAACAAATGCTGGAAAAAACCGAACTTGCCGATCGAGTTGCTTTTAAAAGCCGTTCACTCATCCCTCGGGATTTGTTCTGGATTTGTTCCTCGATACGTCCAGGATTCGGGGAGTCGCTAACCTCCTGGCACGGCCCGAAGTGTGGTGGGGGGCCCTGAGCTTTGTTCATAAGAGCTGGGCTAGAAAATCGAGGTGCTCTGTAATGGGGAAATGCACCCTGTGGAAAGGCCGATGTTCAACGCGTGAATGAGAAAAGGGAAAAACACAGGGCAGTTCTAGAGATAAGATGACAAACTCCAATTGCAGCTCACAAAGGGAGCATTCATTGTGTCGCGCCTCTGTTCGCACCCTGCTTAAACCGCTCACGAGGCCGCTGCAGGGGGGTTCGTGACTAAGCGGGAAGCTGGTGGGTCACGTTCCTCCGGGGCGCTGGGTTTTAATTCAGTCACAGGTTGCGGCTCGGTGACGCAATGATGGGCTCATTCCTTTGGCCAAAGGTGGTGGTGGGGATGGGTGGTCAGACAGGGCATCACCAGAACTTTGTGGTTTAACAGTAGCACAAGAAAAATGTGTGTAAAACTTTTGCTACCCCAAGCCAAAGTTTTTGTAGTGGAGCGAGGCAGCCATGAGGGAAGATCCTGTGATGCTCTGCCCTTCCCTCCAGGACCCTGAATCAGACAGGGGCATCTCCATGATCCATGTACCTGAGTGAGATGGGGGTTTGGACTGAGTATTGCACCCTTAATTTTATAGGTAGGTTTAATTCATTTTATGGGATTCCACAGGAAGCACTTCACTCTCCATAACCCTCAGATGGCATTTTTAGGAGACAAAATAAAGACTTGTAGAAAACTGTTTTTATTTTTACTTAACAAAAAACTCATAAAATGTGTTTGATTTTTCGTTGTTGTTATGACACGAAAAAACTTTCAAAACTTTGTTTTGGGTGTTTCACAACAAAACCTTGTTTCGTAAAACTTAACAAAATCAAATGATCTGCAAAGGGATAATGAGATACTGCAACCAGTGTGATTCACAACTTCTTGATGCCATTCTCCAGTCGCTCAGATTGAACTGGGCTGTGACTAAGTCTTGAATTAGCCAGACCTAATATGTGTAGATGATCACTGGATGTGAAACTGTACATGACAGACCAGAAACCCCCTCAGGGTCTGAGGGGGAAAAAAAACACCAAAGCTTAAGGAAAGGGCATCTGCTGAGCTGAAAATATTCTCCTGCCTGCTGGTACTTAAACTCTGCAATATTTTCAGGATCTACTATTCACAGTGGACAAGGTAGTTCACCCCAGGGTAGGGTTCGGGCATGAAGCTGAAATCTGTGGCCGAAAGTATCTCCCACTTCTCTGGGAGACAGCGTTTTGTCTTTCTCCCATTCATTGGTAGGTACAGTCTCCTACAGACAGGTATCCGACAGGCTTCTCCCAAGTGCCAGGAGGACAACATGAGATCTTTCAAGTTTGATTCCAGCTGGGTTATTTCCTTAGGAGACAGCTGTTTCACAGTATTCTTCTGTGCTTTTAACCTTGTTTGTCCATATAAGGCAGTCATAGTTCCAGCTTTGCATGGGGGGATTAATTCACACGCTTTAATCTAAACTGGACAAAAACTTTCAAGGTTGGCTTACAGGAGATATCATTTCAGCTTCCCTGACAGAAAATCAAACTTTGGGGAACAAAGCAGATAATTTTTTTTCTATAGAAAGGGTCTATTTAAGGAAAAGTGATTTTTTTTTTTTTCCCAGCAGAAAATTATTCTAAGAGAAAATTTTTCATCTCCCAAATTGGAAATGTAAATTTTAACCTTGCTCAATAATTTAATAATTCAAAATTATTACTCTTTTTTTTTTTTTTTTCTTACAGCATTTCTCTATCTCCATGTGTCCAAAATTTAGCAGGACTTTGAAGATGAATGCTAGATCTAGTGGGCACCTTTTCAGATTGAAAAGATTAGTGTTATGGTGAAGACAACTTGCCTTTCTTGTAAGGTATAGAGCTGTTTAATCAAAGAAGGACTGGCTGAATCTATTCAGTATTCTCAGCTACTTTCCAAATCAAACTTCTGAATACATGTTAGTTATTCTGATTAAGTCATACTCCTGAACTCCCTCCAGGTTCTGCACTGGAGATGATATTTATACAGCACTAATGGAGAAAACTTGGTGTGTTTCAAAAAATCATTCCCAAGAAAACCAAACTCATATTAGCAGATGTAACAAGGAAATTTGCAGGGAACTTGTACTCTTCTTCCTTTCTCACTGAAGCTTCAATTTAATTCTCAGCCCCCAGATGTTGGAGAGGAGGAAGTTTTGAAAACATTAAATGACCCATTTCAACATTGTTTGTGCTCCTAATCAAAATATGCATAGTCTTATTGTTCCATAAGCTGCCAAAACTAATTGACACTGGAAGTTTCAAACTGATTTTTGGTAATAGAAGAAACTTTCTTCTCAATTTGGGACTAAAGCACTTTTTGACATTTTGGACCATTTATTGGATGAGGCACCTTAGGCTCTGGTGATTCTAGGGACTATCAAAACAAAGCGAGTGTTTGCTGTGGCTTAGGACAAGATGAACTTTAGTAGCAATGCCTTGAGTCTTCAGCTGAGATTGGGATAGTTTATATTGTGAAATGTACTATATGCATAGGCATTGGATGAGAGAAAGGACACACTTTTATTTGTGTGTCTATGCCTTTCTTAAACCAACCTTCTACCAGTTTTTAAGTAAACTTTCCAAACACTGTGATTTGGTGAGCCACCAGCGATAGTAACAAGAAACTGTATGTGTGACTTTTTCATACAGACTCACACACTCATATATATCTGTGTGTCAATATATACTGGCTGACATAACAAATATCTTTGTTTTTAGAAAAAGAGGATTTTCCTTGGGGACTTTAAATAGATTCAGAGTATATTCCAAGGTATCAGACTGTATTTCACTGTGATATTCATATTGTCAATAGTGGGACCTTTCTGTGGAAAATGGGGCTTTTCCTGTAAACATAATAATATTTCTGGATGGTGAAATATACAGTAAATGTTAAACAAGAAAAGAACTAAATTGCAGACTATTCCCTGGTCAGCAAAACCTGCCCATTATTTTTCAGTTTGCTGAATCTGTAGTTTTTACCATTTTTTTTAAACTGTGACTTTTCAGATTCATGAGAGTAGCATAGGTAATCTTCATATTTATAAGGACACACTGTCAACTTGCTTTTCATAATTTATAAACTCTTTTTTTTTTTTTATTATTCCTTTTCCCTGTTGGAAGCCTGAAACTGGCATGTTTCCTTAATAGAGCTAGGAAGAAAACTCTGCAATTTTGCTCTGGGAGATGATTTCTCAGAAATAAGCTATCTGTTCTTCATGCAAAGGAGTAGCACCCTAGTTGGCTTAGTGGTGCTGGAATTAGTGCTGTAGGGTCTATTTTGCAAGTGTTTGCATGTGCTAGCTTTTCATGTTGCAACTTGCATTTCAGTTTGGTGAGGGATTTGTCAATATGTTACAAGGCTTATGTGTCTTTTTTGACATGAGTTGGATGAATGTTCACTGCTCCGTTTGGTTGGACTTGCCTTTTTATCCATCCCAACCTACTTCTTCTCCCCGCTGCCTTCCTTACAGAGCCTCTCATATTCCCATCTCCTACTGTTTGCTCCTGGCACAGCAAGAGCGGATATTTTTCTTCTGTCCCTGCATCGAGAGACTGGCAAGGACAGGCACCCCTTTTACACAGATGAAATGGAAGTAGATAGCCATTTCCTCTTCTCTTTTGTAATTTTACCGAATTCCTTTTCAATGGGGTTTGTAAAAGTAAATATTTCCAGGCATTCAGATTAACCTCGCTGCTTGACTGATGTGAGCAGACAGAAACGTTTCTATGTTTTCAGAATTGGTCCCAGAATTTGCAAGAGGCCAAGTTTGCTTTCAGAAGTAATTCACATTGTTGATACTGATTTATAAACCACTGTGAAATTAAGTGACTGGGTACTTTAAAAAACATCTTTCCTTTGGGCACACTAGTCACTATTATGGCAGATAGAATCTGTTTGGAATTACTTTTAATGGTTGTTTGAATTTAAAAAGCTGGTAAGGATTGATTCAAATTGAAGGTCATGAACTCCTTTACCCATTTCCCCTCATTGGCTCAATAAGGGTCCTATTTCATGATCTTTTGCCCATGATGCGACTCATCTGTTTAGTTGAGAAGGTGCTGATATGAGTAATTAAGCTAAAATGGCATTAGGGAAGAATCTGTTAATATTTAGTAACATATAGTTGACTCTGTCCATCCATCTGTCAGTCTATCCCCCATAAGTTTTGAACTTGCTGGTTAGTTTCAGCAAAATTTGGCACAAAATTAGAGGTATTCATTAGCATTACGCTACTAAAAGCTTTTGGAAAACTGGCAGCTGGTGGAGGGGAAAGTTTTTCTGGTGGAAGAAAAAGACAGCTCAGACAGTGCAGATGTACAGGTCAGTCCGTTTACAGGTCAGCCTGAACCAGCCATAGTGTATTTGGCCCTTCACTGAGCCAAATAGGCAGGTGATGTGAGGAGGGTTTGGGAAGGGATGCTCAGGAGAGGAAGGCAGCATGGTATTGTGCCATGGTGGTTTGGGCAGTGTGGAGCACATGACTGAAGAAACTGGGCATCACTGGTTCTGCTCAGAGAGCAACTTCTTTTCTTTTTTATCTTGTGAAACTGAAGAGGACCTGCCCTACTTACGTGCCACTTAAATCCTTTTACAAGGTTGGATTTCCTTTAGTAATATTCCAAGGAAATATTATGTCTGTGGAGCCTACTACTTTTGATATTACTTTAGGATGCCCTGGCCTGGGAGTAACTAGGAAACCTGGGGGCAAATCACTTCAGAAAAAAAGATGTGTGAGATGTAATCTAAACATTTATTTTTGGCTTGATATGCTTGGACTCTATCATGAACTCTCCTGCAGGATTACAGCAGATCCTGACCCCACTGACCTAGTATCAACCCCTTTCTGTAAGCTGCACACGGTAGAGAAGGAGGAGGATAGATACTGCAAATGGCTTAGAGGCTTAGATGCAGAAGGCTCTGAGTATCAGCACCAGTTCAAAGGATCAAAGGGGGTCTGTGACTCTCTAGCCATGCTAATTAATGGAAGAAGTGGTATTTGGTCTTCATTATGGACTTTAAAAAAGAGAAGTCAAGTGTTTTGTCCTGTGGTAAAGCACTGAACAAGGCTGGTGAAAGTAACAGAGCCGACTCCATTAGGCTTTCAGCAGCGTTTCAAGAGCATGGAGCCACTTATGATGTCACGCTCAGGCAGTGCTTTCTTAAAAGTTAAATGAATGATAAATGCTGATACTGCCTGATTTGAATCCCTAATATGTTTCCAGATAGAGCAGCCCATTGCAAAGGTCTCCAGTGCTCATGCCAAGGAAACACTCTTTTATCAAAGGACTCCTTGGGTTTCTCCTGTACCTTCTGCTTCAGACATGAGCTCAGGACCAGTGGGGCTGATTCTGCCTCCCACCAGATCAGGCATTGTTCCATGGTGTGCCTTTCGTTTAAATATCCATGGGTTGCTACAGAGGTTAATAGGAGGTCAATGGTCAGAACTCAGATCAGCAGCACTAGCAGCAACCTAGGAACCAAAGTGCTGATGGGCCGCGAAAGCACTAAGAGCATTTTAGGGACATTCCTGCATTGTATGTTTTATTAGCTCTCAAGAAGGGGAACGTAAAGCACTCTCCTGAATCCTAAACAATCCCTTCTAATCTCTGACCCTTTCTTTGACTTGTTCAGATATTGCTTAAATTTGAAGAAAAATCAGTGGTTACAGAACGTTTACATTTACACAGAGAGACAGTCAGATAATGCATGCAGGTGCTTATTGCCCATGTCTTTACACCTGTCTACATGTGTATATCTATGCCTATCTATATGATATGTATGAATACGTGTCAGTCCTACAGAGATGGTAAAGCAGTAATTCAAATTCTTATTTGTAAAACCACACATACATACTAGAAGTGTGTGTAAGCCTGATGTAATTAGTGTAAATATATATTTATACATACCTGAGGATGATCAGGTTTTAGCTAAACAAACAAAACAAACAAAAGAATCATGAGAAACATTCTTTCCATGAAAATATCTGGTTTTACTTGAAAACTGAGTTTTTTGTTTGTTTGTTTGTTTGCATTTGAGTTTTCCACAGAAGTGTTCATTTTTGCAAAGGGGAAGTGAGAGGTGTTCAAGAGAGGAGAATCTGGTATCGACTCTAAATTATGAATATTTTTCCAATAAGTATCCAATGACTTCATGCATGCATGTGTATGTCATGACTCCATATTTGTGTGTGTGGTGCTTGATGGGCTTATGCTTTGGTTTGAATATGTTCATTTTAAACTACTTTGATGGCATAGACCAAAATTGCTAATGGTATGATCTTTATCATGGCTCCACTGTAGAACACGACAGCATGTATGATCATTGGGTATTCAAACAGTGAAATGTGTAAAGCTATTTTTCTATAATTGGTCCCAGGGCAAGGGGTTGATCTCAAGTATAAAAGGCTCCAGATATGCTCTTGGTACAGTTTCTAATTAGGGAACCAGGAAAGAACTGAACTTTGGAAACTGTGATGAGTCTGTGCCTTTAAAAAAAAAAGGAAATAATCACTTTGACCTTGAACTCCAAAAGGCCCTGAAATCAACTGATTTTACTCTTTAAGCTCCTTAACAAGCATGGGGATTAGAGGCGAGCTGTGTAGAACGGTTCATATTAGATATAAACGATAATGGACAATAGAAATTCATCTGTGAGCTCAGCACAGGCATCCTGTGCAAATTCCATTTCCCCAAGATATGGTGATACCATGTTACAGTGTTATACATACCTCTGATAACAATGTGACTTCATTGGTTGGGAAGAGACAGAAGAAAACTCAATTGCAGCAGGGCAAATGCAACTTTCAGAGATGTCCAGTCCTGTCCTAATCCTAGTCTGTTTAAATAACCACAACCACGTGCATCAAAAAAGGTCAAATACAATCACCCTTGTACTTCATGTAATGAATAAATCATCTGTTTAGCTATTTATTTCAAGTATGATTAAATCACCCTTGTGAAAAAGAAAGAAAACTTATGAAAGAAATAAACTGACTGTAGACTGAGGCTGCACATTTCAGTGGCCTCCCATCTGTCCACAGCTAAACGAGGAAGGATGCTGCTGTCACATTAGAAAAACCTTTTTACGGCAATTTCATTTTGTCAGTTTTTTTCCCCTTTCTTTTTTCCCTCTTCTCTCAAGAAAGGCTAAAAAAACCCTTGTCCCCTTGAAAAAGGAGGAATCTTGTCATATCTTGAAATGGAAAAGTGCATCACATTTTCAGGAGAAAAGAAAAGAATTGAGGAAAATACCTGTATGAAGAGAGGAGCTAATATGACTGAAATAATTGGGGTTGGGTTTGATAAATGTTACCCATTCAACAGCTAGTATTGCCCCTCGAGAATATACCCAATTCTTAAGCAGATCTTTGAAATTATTTCCCTTCTGAAAATCACACCTGGTGAAAAATTCATTGTGTCTTTTAAAAGCCACCTCTGGTTAACCTTTTTGTTGATCTAGTAGGGTGAATGACGTGATTAGACAGGTTACTGCCTGCCATGAAAACTGGTGGGAAATGATGTTGCACAATCCTTTCCCTCCTCCGTTTCTCAAAAATGGTTATTTTATTTCACTTTTCCCCATTTCAATCTGTGTGGCCTGGCAGACCTACTGGAAAGAAGCCTAGAATAATATTGTCTCAGTTAGCTGATAGGTGTGAGGGCACCTGCAGACAGATAAAATGTGTTTGTATCTGTATCAGAATTCGGTACGCAAAACTCAAAATTGTCATGATTTTGGGACAATCTCCAATTTCTCCTGAAAGTCTTGGAAAGCGGCAAGTGAAATTAAAAAGAAAATCAACTCCTTGCTTTTTCATTAGTTCTGGCAGCTTCCCCTAGAAACACACCCATGCTCAGCAGTATCATTCTTTATTTAGCTCTGAACAGACTGAAGGACCTCAGTGAATTCTTTCTCCCTCCTCCTTTTCAGATAATAGCGATGATGCTGCCACATATTTTGCAAAGTGCTCTTTTCTGGAGCTGAAGATTGAGTTACATCCAACGTGATAGACCCCACTGGCAGCCACGCATTCTTAGCGGAGACATTCCTTTACCATGCCAAGTTATTTTTAATTCTATCTGGATTTTTCTTTTTTTTTTTTAAACCAGTTTTTAAAAGAAAGCTATTGAGTTGCTCAATCAATGTTAGTTTATTATTGCTTACCCAAGTGTTTAATAAACCTATCCCAACCCTGGACATAGCTTTAAATACTTCATGGACTGTAACAAAGCAGATTTTTCCTATCAGACCAAAGTGGCTCTATAAACTATAATTAAGCACTAATTATGAGCTCTACTGGTCAGATAACAGAAGGCAAGGTCCATTGTGTGACTGACAGAACTGGCAATTAAAGGAGATTATTGTTGTCAGAAATGGAATAAAACAAACAAAGAAAAAATTTGGGAGGAGGGGAAGATTTGCAATTGACCTGGGTAAACTTTGCTGTGTTCATGGGTTTGGGAGATTATGACATCATGAACACAAAACCCTAAGATATGATGATATAGAACAGATGTAATAAATTGTTCTGGAAAATTCATATACTTTATTGGATAACAGGTTGTAGAATCAGATTCTGTTTGGCTTCGCTCTTGTACATTGAAAGAAAATACCTTAAATCCCAAACAGAAGATGTATGTTTAGAACAAAAATATTTTCAAGGAAAATGTTTTGTGTCAGTACTATTTCACTCGTTCTTGCAAAGCGTTCAAAGCCAGAGAGGGCCACGTTGCTCATGGGCTTAAGAACTAGAAAATGAAATTGAAATAGAATGAAGAATAGATTGACTCCCTAGGAAGGGGGAAAAAAGGCCCTCTACAACAGGTGAAAAGGAAGTGCGGTTTTATAAATTCGTTCCATTTGAACATGACTGGCTTCTCTTCTCACTTATGCCATTTTTACACTGGCTTAACTTGATTGGCTCCAGTGGAGTTTTCAATTATGCCAGATACCACTAAAGTGTTATTAGCAGCCTGCTTGGAATTTCTCTTGAAAGTCAGAAACTGTTTCTGAGCTAACAACATACTCTTTTTCCCCCTGCTTTGGAATAAAATGTTCATTCTGCAGGAAACCTTGATGTCTTGTTGAAGCAGAATGCTCAAACACCAAAATGATTTGACTTTTCACATATGAATTTTAAATTTCCATGGGAAATAGAGTTTCCAATTACCACTAGTGATTGCTATGCTAGTCACAGTTCATATATTCCTAGACCTGATACAGACATTCAAGAGAGCCAAAAGTCCCTTACACACACATGAGCACATTACAGCTTCCTGGAACACTGTTTAGGTTTTCAGGTGATGGCTGGGAATTTGTCCAATATCAGAAGGTAAAGGGCAAACAAAGCCATGGAAATGGAAATGACAATATTTCCTAGTAGCAGGCAGGTGCCTCTGTCCCTGACTTGTGATTGTGCCGAAAAGTAACAGTACTGCTCTGTCCTCTCTCTCTCTCTCTCTCTTTTTAAAGTAATTTGCATCTTTTGAAAAAAAGGATTAATAAATTTCAAATGTTCCTGGTGCTTCTGTGCCAACTGGCACTGGAGGGGGCCTGTAACCTTGCCCAACTGCACTATATATAATTATTAATTAGAAAGCAACCTGGGAAGCAATGATCCTCTCCCCCAGCATAAACCAGAGGAACTCCAACAAATTCATGATACAAAAGAAAATTAGTTTTCCTGGGTTGCACTTGGGAACAAACTTTATTTTACTTTGACTGGTGGATCACTATCCAGAGTGGAATTACGGGAAATAATGGGAAAAACTTGGGTGCTCATTTTATAAATCAGCTGGCAGAACTCCTGCCATAATTAATGGGTCTGACTGGCAATTTTCCACAAATACACACCCATTTCCCAGTGATTTCCACTGTGCATGCATGCATTTTGCAGGAGCTCAACTTGCAAAGGGACACATTTAAGAGTTTATAACTGTCCCAATGACAGCAAGTTCTAATTTAAAACTCCTGTGTAATACTTGTTAGGAAGTTTTAATATCAAAAGGGCAGCCAAGGTCTTCCATGAGAAATTTCTAGACAGTGAAAGAAACTAATCCTTTTTAGTGATGTTTGGCTTCTCCTCTGCAGTAGCTGATCTCTGATTTCATATTTTATATCCATGGTTTGTTAATGAAATTTTCTCCTTTAAAGAGTAACCAGGCGGATAGAAAAAATTAGCTGATACTTTGCAGTAAACGTTTGAAGTGAAATTCAAGTAGCAGCCTGAGGCTCACAGTATGTAAAACCAACTACCAAAGTTTTAGGGGGGGTTTAATCTATTTTTCCTTCTCAGGGGACCTCTGCTGTATTAAATTCTTTGGTTGAAGAGAAGCAGCCAAGTTGGCATTAGAACTGACTTAGCAATTTGCATCTTTTGAAAAGGGATTAGCAGATTTCAAATGTTCTTGGTGCCCCTATGCCAATTGGCACTGACAGGGGTCTGTAACCTTACCCATCTGCACCACCGCCTGCCACGAGTCTACGTGAAAGGTGTTATGGGGCTTGCTACACTTCCTTCAAAGAGAAAGAGAAGAGCAAATTAGGCAGCAGGAGAAATTTAATGTCCACACATAGTGGCATCACTGCTGTTTATGGTGTACCCAGGAAAGACAGGCTGGCTTCAGGCTCATCCTTGGGTATATTGTTCAGGCTTTTCTTACCTGGAACCAAGGTTCATGAATTTTTAATAGCACTTTAAAATGCCTTGATATACGTGAGGCAGTATCCAGGGCCTCACAGCACCTCTAGAATGGAAGTGTGTGCTGGATTTCATTGGAGACTCAGTGTCACAAAGGTGGGTTTCATCTCTGAATTTCATCCTGATCTATATCTTCTAGTTCAGTCATCATGAGTTTTTGGGGCAATCTCTGTAGACCATTGGGAAGAGTGAGACTTTTGACAGGACAATTAATTACAGCTATCTTAGGCTATAATACCTGCATTTTTCTAGTGACCAGGAAACAACATTGACTGTTGTCAGCGGAGAAATGGAGATGGAGGGAGGAACTGTGCTTTCAGAGGGCCTACTCGGGTTCCTGGTCTACAGAAGGAACCCAAACAACCTGCTGAGGCTGGATGTCTGTGTAGGTGGCCAGCTTGAAGCCCACCAGGGTACAGCTTCAGATCCAAAGCCCTGCAAGTTTTTTATACCCTTTAACTATTTTCTTCTGAAGAATATAAAGTCAACCAATAAGAAACATTAGGCATACAGACATGGGTAGAATTTGGATGTTCAAATGTGGTCCCAAAGGTTTCCTGGAGTGTACAACAATGCTTTTTTTAGCAAAATATTCAACATTTCTTCAGTTTGTTCCCTGGTGAATTTTTTTGGGGGCCCATTACATTTTTATGTAAGCTTTTATAACACTCCAGAAACTCCCATGAAGTTGACAGATTTTCAGTTGTGATCAAAATCCAATCTTCTGTTTCGTGGGACTTATATTCCATTTCTTGTAGGTATATGATAGGCTTACAAGAGGAGGAAAATGGTTTGTGTGAAATTCCCCAAACGATACAAGAACAGGCACCTTCTTAACTCTGTTCTGAAGGCAAACTAGCCTGGGTTTAGTATCACCCAATAAAGCTGTCTTGCTAATGAAGATGCCCAGTTCCTTAGATCTTAAATAAAAACAAGAAGGTGTGACACTGCCACCATTGCAGTCACACGGGGGGAAGACAGCAGACCATCAAATAGTCATATCCAAAATCAGATTCAGGGTGTTCCACTGTGCCCAGAAGGATGGGAAGCTCAGGACAGAAAAAGTCCTTCTGAGGACTCCACTGGGAAATAATGGTCCAACTTTGCGTATCAGGTATGAGAGTGCAAGCTTATGTTATAAATGAAAATTTGATGAGTGTTTGCTTGCTGCCTCCCCATGCACTTTTTTATATTTCCTATGTATACTGTCTGATATTATGTGCCTATAAAACTTCAGCATTTTTTTTAATAGAAGACCACCTGTTTGCTTTCCTTTTAATGTTTCTGCAATATTTGAAGCCCTATAAAACACTGTGGGTAATTCTGTTGGAATAAATAAGATGGGCCAAATCCAGCCCATACTGCTCACACCAGATTTCTTATATGAGCCGGGACTGTGATAATGTGTGCAGAGTAATTGAGGATAGCCAAATAACTGTAACAGATTTCTTTCTCTTCCCCCCCCTCCCCAAGCCTTTCCTGTTTGATCTACCTGGGCTGCCTGCTGGCTGGGGCGCGTGCGGGTGGGAGCAGAGGTAAGGGAAGTGCCTTCTGCAAGTCAGTCACGAGAAAGCTTTTTGTCTCCCTTTCTGAAATAAAAAATTGTGCCCGGAACTTCATTCAACCACTCATTTGGATAAAACTAGACACCCTGGTGTCAAGTGAATAGGAAGCAATGGGAGGTCAACATGTCGCAGTGCCGCAGGAGAAGGGGGTGGCCAGAACTTCACAGAAATCAGACTGTGTATATATATACATATAGACTGCCTATATCAATCACTAGCTAGAACATGCATATGACACGTGTGCATGTGTGCAAGGCTATTGACACGCAGAGGAGAAAGTAGCAGCTTCCTTTCCTCTGCATACACACCTACTCCCTCTGAAGTGAGGAAGAAGAAAGAAAAGATTCAAATTAACCCCCCTCCAAAATTACTTGAAACCATCCTGAATTATTAGGAAGGCAAAGCAACGGCCCAGCAGGGAGTGGAAAATGTAATAACGACAAGTTTTGTGCCTAAAGGGAAGGCAGGAATGAAATCAGAAAGATCCGATGGGGCCAGGTGAGTAAAGAGTCAGCCAAGCAAGGGAGCGCGAGATGCCCGCAGGCAGTGCAATGCGCTGGCAAGGAGCCACGCTGCCGGGAGAGAGCGGAGGAGTGGAGATAGAGGGAAGGGGAGGGAGGGAGGCAGCACACCTCCGTGGGCACCGGAGAGGCCCTCTGACAGCCCCATTCCTTGGTGCTGGCTGCAGATGTAGGAGGCACCTGCACACACACAGCCCCAGGAAGGCAGGAGCCCACGGGAGCCTGCTGCAATGCTGCAAATGTCAAAAGGCTGCAGTCGGTGGGAAGCAGGGTGAGCTCGGTTGGGCTGGCCGGGCAGCTGGTGCCGAAAACGACAGTGGCGATGTTGTTTCCATCCGCCCGTGAAAGGCAACTTCAGAAGCAAGGTTTATATTTGCCCTTGGCTGTTTAACAGGGGGTTAGTTAAAGGGAATACGCTGGCATTAATACATTAGATGGATGTGGCTGCAGGGACAAAGGCTTAATATGATGTGCTCGAAAATGACATTTGCCTGTTGCCAAGCAGATGTGGCCTGCTGGGACCTGTTGCTTTGGCACAAGGGTGGTGGGTGCTGTGAGGAGAGTGAATGGAGAAGTTTCTGGTCGAACCTCCACCACAGCCACCAAACTGCAAATCAGGCCCAGGCAATCCCTTACTCAAATGTGGGGAGATGAGTTTTATTCAAGGAAAGCTGTCAGAAGGCAGATCAGCATTTCTGGGTTTCCAGGGATGAACTCACAACTCTGCAGAGACTCCTAACTTTTCTTGGCAGTGTGTGTGGAATCACAGACACTTGGGCCATAAAAAGCTGATGGCTTTCCCATCCTGACACTGTCAGGTTATCCTGTGCTCTCTGCTGATGTTTTCCTCACTCCTCCAACATCAGCTTTCAAGAACCCCAACTTTACAAGGTGTTGCTATGGCTATGTGAGTCTGTCCCCCAGTGGGCTAGGAGATACAAAGGTAATGAAAGCGCTCTTCAGCCCCTTTCCAAAGCCCAGGGCCTCGCTTTTGGGCAAGTGATTTTTCTTTCCACTGGGAAAAGAAATGCTGTTGGAGAAGAAAGAGCCAGGGATGCCCAGGTGGAGCAAGTGACCTGCAAGCTGGCTCAGAGACATCATCCAGGCTCAACCTGCTTGAAAAAAGGGCAGCAGAGCAGGGCTGGAGGGGAATTAACTGGTTTTTGGGGCTGGTGTGACTGCCTGGGATGCCTTTGTAGGCACAGCCATAGCCACTTTTTGGCCTTGATGGCATCTGGTGCCTCTGATCACAGCTAGCTCAGGGATCTGCAGAGCAGGCTGATTGAAGGCCTTAGGACATGTCAAGGGGAACAAGAACAGGACAGAGTGCCAGCTCGCTGGGCAAATGGCAGGAAGCCTGGCTTTATCAGGATGCTGCAGGCAGGAAATAATTTGAAGTACACAGACTTTTCTTGTAGAATGATTGAGGGAAGGGAGGAGAAAAAGAACAGGAGCAGCTGCAGCTGTATTTCAAAGTTGGTTTCCATCTTCTCTCTAGCATTACTGCTTTTTCTTTGTTTACCAAAATAATAAAAAATAAAAAATAAAACAACTAGAAACAGCTAGGCATTTCTAATTGCAGTGATTAAGGCTATTGCCCCAGATTAGAAATATCTCAGGTACCTGGAGAAGGTTGTTTTGAAGCCAGTATCACCTCTGCCTCTGATTCTTATGGACAGCCTGGCCTTTCTCCCTCCATATTGCCCTGAAATCAGGTGGAACAACCCTGCAGTCCGTAGCTGTTAAATGCAGTTGCTTTGGGGAGCACGGGAAACCTGTGCACTTACAGAAGCAGAGATATGATGATGCCTACATTTACAAAGCTGTACTGTTCTTGCTACCCAGGCTGACCAGTTGAAAAGTTGGCTTGGCTGGTTAAAATGCAGACACAGGCTTTGCACAAGAGATGATAAACCCTCAACATTCTTCATTTTACTCTTCCAGCCTCTCTTCTGCCTGTCTTCCTTCTGCAGCAATGTGAGAGGTTTTTCTTGGCTGTCCTTGTCCCCCCTGGAGATCAAATACAGGCTCTGCTGCTGAGTTCCTAAATTTATGACAAGTACCAGCTTCTTCTAGCCTCAGTTTCCATTAGATGCTAACTTGCAGGAGCTGCATTAGGACCATTTGTTTCGTCTTTTGGCACCAGCTTTTTTTACGAATGAGAAACATAGCAAAGGGCAAATAATCAGAAAACTGGTGAGGTAAAAGTACAAGTGTTTCATTGCTCTCTACTGATGGGAAAGTCTTTGTAGCCCTTAGGTCTGACATTAAAACTTACAAACTCCTACACTTGTAACTGTTGTGTAAAAAGCTGTTATTGCTCCTAAAACTAGTCATTGGAGTTGAAAGATAAATATTATTCTGTATCTTATTGAATAAAATATATTATATCACAGGTGATGGAGACAGATTGTCTCAATAAATTCTGATACTGTATTCGGTGGAAAAGTGGCAATAAAAATGCTGATGACTTGACACAGGGAGAATATTGAATGTCATTAACATGTTATTTCCTCTGTTCTGATATCACTGTCATGTTCTTCCCACTGCTATAATCTCTATCAGTTGTGGGTTTTTATTTTATTTTATTTTATTTTTTTCATTTTGCTTGTTTGAATGAGAAAAATGTCATTTTTTCAGTCCTTTAAATTACCCACTACTTGGGAAATGATTATAGATATGAGGTCACATCCTCAAATATAGAAATTAAAACAAGGTTTGGTATTTAACAGTATTCTGTGCATGGGCTCAAGAGGAACCCTTAAGACTGTCACTATCATCTGATAGGTGATTATGACAAAGTCATACCCATCTGCATGGTAATAACAGCAATATCTTGCTGTTATAAAATGCTCTGAAAGCACTTAATGAAGGTAGTTGTCACTGTTCATTTACTGATGGGGAAATGGAGAACCAGGAGGTAAAGTGAGTCACCCAAGGTCATTTGGTAGTCCAGTGGCAGAGCCAGATTCCTGCAACGTGTCCTAGCTCTACCAAGTAAAGATGTATTGCCCTACAATTGCTGTGAAACTTGATTTATTGCACACTGCAGCCACTCTTCCTAGCCCTTGTTAAACTGTACCTGCTAGAGCCACAGCCCAGCAAGTTTTCAGTTGTTTCTACTAGGGCTGGTTTTATTTCCTGCTCCTGTCTAGATGTGGGCTCTCTCTCTAAATATATATACTCCACAATGAGATTTGTGTAGCTGGGAACATATTTGTGTACAGTTATGAAATGAGCCCTCTAGGAAGAATAGCAATAAGCCCTGTTTTCATCCCTTTTCCCCAAACTAGAATAAAACCACTGCTTTTCAGAAAGGTTCAATCTGCCTAGACATTCCCATTCTGTCACTCCATGCCAGAAAGCCTGTTGTGATAGCCCTACGGGTAACTCAGATCAGCTTGTACCAAAGAGCATTTGGAGCACGTGGATTGTTTGGCATCCTCATGAGAGAATATGCTGCTGGCCTTGAATGATAGCAATTAAAGGTGCAAAGAAGTCATCTGTCTATTTGCTAGGGCCAGTATCTAGGATGGTTTCCTACTGTAATCTTGTGCTTTATCCACAACTAATTCTAAATGACTCCAGGAATAGCCACCACTTCCATTACAGGACCATTTCATGCACTGTTATAGTTTATTGTCAGATAGTTTTCAGCAATTAAATTCCAAATTGATTTCACAGTTGCACATGCTGCTTCTGTTATTTATTTTGGTCCTCACCTGTCCGAGGGAATGGGGTGCCTCTGTCTCTTCACAAATAAATGCTGCTGCTTAGCTGAACAGAATATTTTAAGTGCCTGAAAAATAGCCTTTTACTTAGAAATAGTGCATGAGACAGGTATAACAGAGTTTAATTTTCACAAAGCCTTGGAAATAATACTGATGGATTTTGAAAAGGGAAAAATGCCATAGATATTTTGCTAAGTGGCACAGTGCCTACACTTTCCTCTTTGTTCTGGTGTCCTGTAGAAAGAAGTGTTATTTCTCAACATAGAACAGAAGATGGAATTAGCTTCCTGGTATAGTTGTGTTACTACTCTGCTATTCACTTCTTGACTTCAGCTAAAATGCCTACAGGTCCTATCCTGCTAAGTTAACGGGAACCTTTCTGATAAGGTGGATATGGAGCCAATAAACCATAAAAGCTTTATGCCTCAATTTACCCAGGTGTAAAATGGGAATAAAATTCCTCACATTTTGCAAGGCACTACTGAAAAGGCAAGAGGAGCTAGCTGCCATGTAAAGCTAAAGAGTGAAATGCTATTAATCCCTTAACTGTCATGTCTCACCTCTTTCGAACAGGCGCTGAGTACAAAGCAGACCTCTAATAAAGTTCTCTTGTGCTCAGTTTCTCCCCCTTTGCCTAGGGTGCATGCTGGAATATTTGTGTAGCTTCCTTTTCTTCTCTCTTTTTTTTTTTTTAACTTATGCTGGGACTTTTTGGAAATCATTCTGTTTTGAGGTGATGGTGTACATCTTTTTTTCTTGCAGAAAGTGTACTCCAAGCCAAGATTGGCTTCAGGGCAGTTAATTTAGTGACAGGGAAAAAAGAGATATTCATACCGTCTTGGCACCACGTCATTATTAACATGCAAGCAGTTCCCCTTTTTTTCTTAACATATAAAGAGAACAATTGAATTTTGCAAGGCAGGACTCCTAATCTCCAGGATCAGATTCTTCACGGCGAGGAGGGGGTGTAAAAGTTTCTCTCTTGCTCTGTCTCTTCATGGCGCATGGTCCCAGCTGTATGACTCTGTTCATGAATATGCATGAAATCAGATATGACATTGCCCTGCTCCCATTAATAATCTTGTCATCTGACTTGTGCAGCATTAAGCTTCAGCCCGTGGCTCCTCATAGCAAATGCAGCCTGAAGGAGAGGGAGGGAGGGGAGGAAAAAAAAAAGGCCATGCCTTTTTTTATTGGGATTAAGTGCTTGAAAATTTTGGCAGGGGGTTGCCAGGAGAGTAAGGGGAGGGAGAGAAAGAGAGAGAGACACACACAGGGACAGAGAGACGAGAAATCCTCTATGAATGCGTTGGCTTGTTAGAAGCCCAAAGCTGTGGGTGTAATGGTATGCGAGCTGACCTTGAATATAGCCACTGTGGGTTGCCCCAGCTTTTTTGTAAAAGAAGCATTTGCAGCAGAGGTTTGGATTTCAGGCTTTGCAGTCATCAATCATCTCAGCCTATTCTCCTCTCTGACAGCTCTGTACAAGGCCTGACATTTGACACCCAAGACCCCAGGACTTACACAGAGGCACAAGCTGAGGCCCTAGGGAGGAGGTAGGGAACTGGGGGAGAAAAAAAAGGCAAAAAAAAAAAAAAAAAGGAGAGTTTTTTTTTTTTTTTTTAAGAAGCCAAAAAAGAAGCTGCAAAACAAATTGTAACTGTAATAGGAATTGATTTAACAGAAGAAGATCGCATTGAGTTCTGTTCCCTGCATTGCGCAGATCATGCTGATAAGGCTGATCTGAAGGGGTGGGAGAAGAAAGGCAGGCAGAGAGCGATTGGGGGGGAGCAAGTTGGGGTTCATAGCCTCGTTTTTGCAAACCTTGGGGTTACCCACCTGCCAAAGTTGTATTCAATTGTAATGTGGTTAACCTGCGCTTGTTGTAATGCGCTTGAGAACTTCCAGGTTGAGCCGAGTGGGCCGACTCGCTCCCCGAGTCACGGACCTGTTGGAGGACACATGGTGAGGCCAGGTTGCTCAGACTAAAGTTCAGCAAACCTAGTTCTGAAATCAGGTGCCTCAGTTGCCTTTCTGGGGGCACTGGGACTCCAAAGGACATGAACCAAAAACAGATATGACTTGTTAAAGCAGATAAGTGTTTTGGGTTAAACCTTTTTGTGCAACTCAGTGCTTACTTGGGCTGACAAGTTTTGACAGTTACAACCTTTTCAATGTATTTTTTTTCTCTTTTATAATACAAATGTAACAGCATCATTCTGACCCCAGGTTCTTATTTGCTTTACGAGTCCACCTTCTGGTTTCACATTAAGAAAAAAGGATGCCCAGACCAGATGAATCTTTTCTTTCTACCTGCACATTCTCCCATCCCTCACACCCACTTCTAATTAATAACAAGAAAGACAATTCCTATATAAACTTTATGAGCTATTAAACTAGATACTCCACAGATTTCTTGTGAAAGCCATCTGTGGCTTTCTGCTATCTCCATAGTCATGAAAAGGAAGGGATTTGGGTGTTTGCAGGGTGATTTTGTTGTGGATGGGTTTTGGCACTAGGGAATTCTTTGTGGTTGGGGGCAATCAAAGATGTAAGTGGGCAGGAAAGGACATAGCAAAATATTTTTCCTCAAGATTTAGCTCTGCAGTGGCACATGACATATTTAAATCGATCTAGAGGCAGGTGACTAAGAATCTTCCCTTTCTGCTAAATGTGGATTCAGAAGTATGTATTCAGCCGGTGAATTTTGCTGACACAGGAGGTCAGGTTAAATAGTCTGGATGATTTTCCAGAAATGTCAGGCTGTCCCTTTAGAAGTGCTTTGATCACAGAATGGTTTATTTGAAAAAAAGTTGCATCTCCCTTCACAAATTCCCCATACATTGGTTTTGATCTACAGTGCATTTCTTTGTCTTTTACTTTGAGTATTTGCTGTTTGTAAGCCATGATTTCACCGCCTGAGTCAACATGTATATCATGTGGCACCATTTCTCTTTCCTGTGTGGATGACTGCGAGGCGTAGAAATAAATGAAAAGTTTGAGTACGTCATTTCTGAAACAAACGTTCAGAGAAGCACTTCCAGAGTATTTAGCAAACTTTTGCTTTCCATAAACAAAACTGCTTGCTCAAATGAACCTTCCTGGAAAAGGGTCACAAATGATGTCAAAGTGAATTAGCAGCTTTTTATGTGAATGAATGTTTGCAAACATTGTTCTGCTGTCCTGCTTCAAACTAGTAATTATAGTTGCGGCTCTACATTAGGAAAATCCAAGCTCGCTCTGTAGGACACACATTTACTGCCTGCAGGGGTTAGGACGAACATTTTTCCCTCCCCCATTTACAGACTGAGCTAAGTGCTCTGCGGATTTTGAGGGTCGCCTTCCTCTGAAGTATCAGGGTTTAGCCACTGCTGGAGGCATGATACCAAACTTGATGGACCAATAGTCTGATTCAATATGGCAATTCCCCTGCTCCTTGTATTTTTCAAACTGGCTTCTGTGTGCACATGCCCAAGTGGATGATTTATCGCCTGCTCTGAGATACGCTTTGCATAGAAAAGGGCAGGATCAAACACAGTTTCTGTGTTTGTGTGTGTATGTGCATATGTGTCTAGAGAGAGACAGATATGAAGCAGCCGATCAGTACTGTTTTCTTTCTCCACTCCACTTTTTTCTCCACTTTCTCCACTGAATTTAACCCAGTGTGTGACTCTCCTCCTTTTACATGCTGCTTTTGTATTTCCAACTTTTCATTCAACGCTACATATGTTTCCAGGCTTTCTACTTTTCCAGTTGGTGTTCAGGGTAAAGGAAAGAGCTAGAGGATAAGTATCTGTGCTTTGGATGTTTATTTCATTCACTGCTTTTCAGGCCCAAGGAAAATCCCACCAACACCTTTCCAGACTCCAAAACTGACACTTGAGTCACTTTTTCCCCCTAGTTCTGTGCTCAAAACAAGGATTTTGCAATATTAAAAATGAAAAGTCTTAAACTATTGGGAAATCCTTTGATCCATAAAATAAAAGTTTTATTTTTTTTTATTTTTTTATTTTTTTCTATTCATCTGTAAGCTTTAGAGAAAGATTTAGTTTAGCTTAGCTGAAGAGACCTGAAGACAGAAGTTTGAAAATGTCACCCTGGGTGGAATTGATTATTTTTAAAGAAACGCGTGAGGTGTCATTACAACATATTGCCATCAATTTGTTTTTGTGGCAAAACTTCAGACTTCTTTCTCCTGTAGGGAACTAAAGGCAGAAGTGTGTGCTGCTGGTGGTAGCACACCCGTTGGCAACGTCAGGATTGTTCTCCACGCTCATCCATCCCTGCTTCAATTACAAAAAGATGCAGTGAATTATCCTTCCGTATCTATCCATCCATCAGGTTCTATATTTGTTTATGCAGTCCTCAGCTGTGTACTTTTCAAAATTTGGAGTTCTGCTAATAGGATCAATAGAGTAGATCCCTATCAAATTCCTAACTATCCATTGGAAGGTCACAAAGAGGAATAGACTACCATTGTTTGTTAACCTAGAAGAAGTAGATGGACCTGTTTTGAGTTTTTACATTTGTTTATAAATAAAAACTCCAGTTCTAGGTATACAAACAGACAGGAAAAGAAATGGAAGGCAGGTAGTCCAGAGAACTGCATCTAGCATCAGAGGTACCACGTAGAAAGAAAAGTTGGGAATAATAGAGTGCAAAAAAAATAACGGAAAGTGACGAAGAGCATTACGGTCTGGAGTTATATTACATAAAGATGCAACAACAACTTTGTGTGCCTGATTCTTAAGAGACTACTTAAAAATATTAAAAAAAAGTGATAAGAATTGTCTAGCATTTAAATTCTTTATCTGAGACACAAAAGCACAGGCAAAACACAAATCAAAGTATAACTTCCTGTCTTCAACACAATACAATGAGAACCAGTATGTTGTTATGTAGTACATCATATATATCTAGGGATAAACACAGGAGACCAAAAGAAGAAAGGATGGATCATTTTTATTTTACCTCTTTTTTGTTGCCTTTTTTTTTTTTACTATTTCAGTTATGTTTTGCTCTATAAAAATGATTATTATTCTCCTCATACCACCACTACTGATGTGAAATTATTGCATAAGTGAAGACTAAGGGATCCATTTCAGCAGAGAGGCAGCCTTGTTCTAGGTGCTATAGAGACTGGTGAATGAAGAGTCCTCACACTGGTGCTGTGGAGACAAATATATGTGAAAGCAGACAGATAATGTATCTGCAAACAGACTGATGTGACTTTCCCTCTCATGCCCCCAAAATGCAATAAGCAACTGTGCTCAGCTTCATTCAAAACATTGCATCCTTTTTCCTCGCGCATGGGTGGGCACTTCGTGATGCTAAATAGGACATTTTGACTGCTCATATCTGTACCTTGGGGCCTACCAGATCTGAGGGCAAAGTAGTGCCTGCTCATTTGACTTGCACAGCTGCAAAGCTTCCAGCGCAAATGCTACCCAAATGCTTCTGCATGGGGGCTGGATGTGATGGCACATTGCTCGGTTGAAGAGGAAAAATAAAGAGACAACGAACTCCCAAGCCTTAGCAAAGTGAGCCACCCTCCCCAAGCCTGTGAGATTAAAGCAATGGATTTTCAAGTACTTCTTCAGAGTGACTAATTTATATGGATATCAAGGATTCAGTTGGAGAATTAAAAAAAAGTAGCTAGGGGAAAATATGATGCTCTCTAAGTCCCAGTGGTATGCCACATTCATTTTACTAGAGAGTTTATTCTTTAGTACTTTCATGGATTGACATGAGGGAGGAATTCGCATGTCAGGACAGATAAAATCTCCCTCCTGCCAAAGGAGTCTATTCAGACATGCATGTTAGTAGGTTGATAACTTATTCTGTATTGCAGAGGACTCAAAGATAGACATTTCTCCTTTTATCTCCATCTCTGCGCTCCCTGCATACTAAAGATACGGGGAAACAGCAAGATACATCTTAACTAGCCCTCTCAGAGAGGAGAGACTTTTCCTAGTCCATGCCAAGAGATGCAAACTTAAAGGAATAAGGTGTCACACAGACTAATAGCAAATACATTAGCAGTGTTTATGCGCATAATTTGAGCCCAGTGTGAATATCTTTTTAAAAAAATACAAACCCTGGACTTTGTGGTTATTTTTTTTTGCTGAGATAAATGCACAATATTTCAACGTAATTGTTTCATATTACTCTGCTTAAGGGATGGGGAATAGGTTGAGAAAATGGGGGACCAGAGCAAGTGAAACATGTTGAAGAAATCCATCTTTGATATGCTTTCCAGCTTCTAATGAAACCTTTGCGTTTATCTGGGAGATAGGCCAATCCTCCTTCTACAGACTAGGGAACTGAGGCAAACTTATTCCTTGACCAGAACCATGGAAGTATGTCTCCTTTTCAAAATGGATTTGAAATTTAGGAATGTTTACTCTTATGCTTAAGCTGATCATTTCCACTGCAAATACTTTTGATATTTTGGGGCAATAAATCTGGTGTGATTTTAGGGAAATTAATTATTTGAGTGGATTAAATTATGTGAGTGTCATTCCTAGGATCCCTGTTTAGAAAATGGAATATGGACATCCTCCAGACCATAGCTCAGAGCACTTCTGAATGGCCCTTTGGCAGGACTTTTTCTCTGCCCTTTTCCTTCCAGAGATGACCCTGGGTGAGGAGCCTCCTTCGCTGGGTACTGTGGGGCTACACTTGTGGGTATCAAACAAATCAGATGGACTAGGAGCTTCTCTGCACTTTCTCGCATCCTTGCAGCTCAGTTCCCCATAGCAGATTCCTCTTATTTTTAGACAGCTCATATAAGTACATTGAGATTAAAGTGGTTTAGAAAGCATTATATATAGATGTGTATACATACCTCAAATATTTGCTTAGATGTATCTTATCTAAACTTCTGCATGCATCTGAATTTCCCAGGCTTGAACTATGGTTTGTGTAAATTGGTGTTGTCTCACTGTCTTTGAGTAAGCTTATTTACGTCAGCTCTGGAATTAGTCCCTAGTATTCCAGCCAGCACTTAGCTAAAAGAGTCAAAATAACATGGAGACATACTGTTTTCCTGTTATCTCTAACCTCACTAAAAACAGAAGCTATTAGAAATATTGTGAGAAAACTATATTCTTGCAAGATTTGCTGCCCACTTAAGAATTTTAGATTGGTATCTGCAAGAATGTGCAGTTATACCAATCCCCAAACTTCAGCATAGTTTTCTGTGACTTAGTTGTAACTCATTCTGATTTGCTTATCCTAGCTTTGAGTTTTTAGATCATGTCATTTCAGAGATCTTCAGACAAAATTTTTTTCTTTTGCCTCATTGTTTGCACATATTTCCAAGATGCCTGAATGGAGAAATGTAACAAGGAAAAGCCTGATGAAAATCCCCCCCCTCCCCCATTTTCTTTCTTTTGTTTTTTCGTTCTTTCCCTCAGGAAATGCAGTCTATAGTCCTGTGGTCCTTTCTAGACAATGTTTTAATTCTACCTAAGTTCTGACCCACCATGGTTCCTTTTGGAAGTAATAAGACTTTCCCAGACAAGACTTAGTGAGGTAATGATTCAGAGACATGGACAGACAAATAGACTATTTGTTTCAACTTAATTATTAATGTAGTGTTATCACTAATGATAACATATAATGACATGCCTTCCAATGAATTCTGCTCTATTTGTGTATCACTTAAAATGAGACTGATTCTTTATAAGCCATAGAAGATGACATCTCAGTATAGATAATTGCACATAAAAGGTAAGGAAAAGGGGTGCAAGGAAAGGTAACATAATTGACTGATTTAAATTCAGTCATACATCATAAAAATTCCATAGTTGCTTCTGTCTTTCTTTATTGAATAATTTTTTTTCCTGTTATTACTGATCAACTAATACATCCTTTAATGTTTTAAGAATATTTTAGAGAAAGACATTTCAGCAAGGTGAGCTCAAAAGTGCGATTTCAGCTTTGAATTGTTCTTCCCTATTGATCTTCCTGTAATTTACAACCATTTCCCATCAGAAAGTTCTCTCCTGCTTTACATCAACCAAATTTGGGGCACAGTTTCATCCTTACGGAGAGCACCTGCTTTGTGTCCCTTGTGAAGGGAGATTAATCTCTAGCTATGTGAATTTGCTGCCCGTTGGCTGTCTTCACCATAAAACCAACCAAAACATTCTGCATGTTTTTCGATGGAATTGCTTGGAGATTTGTAAAACGATTTTGATCTTGGATCTGAGCCTTCCATTAAAGTGCTTGACTTACCTTGACCACTGTAATTTTAGAAAGCTGACCCTTCTCCCTTGCAATTTACACAGTGTTTTTAGCCTAATGCAGAATTTCCCTCTTCTGCAGCTGGGAGGAGAATATCCATCATTTCCAGATGTGGACATATGATCCAGGAGGCAATTGAAGGTATTTTGAAATCATATGGTTTGGCTTATGAATTTGGATTGGTCAAGAGAGATTTGCTTGAAATCCTTGAGAGAGTGTGGCACCTCTCTGACTCGAGAGGCATTTTAAAATAAAACCTGAAGTTAAATGCATTTTATAGAGAGACTTAAAACTTCTAAAATATAAATCTAAAATATTTATATGTGGGCTGCGATGGAACAGAAGTTACGACCTCATATGTGAATGTCTAGGATTTGTTTTTTCCTTCCACCAGCCCACCTGGAATGACTTTAGCTTTCAGCTTTACCTCAGGCTGTACCCAGGTTAGCTTCTAGTGACTTATGACTCCATCAATCTGCACAGATATGTGCTGTGCTCCTTCAAGGGAAGTAGTTCATCTTCTATATGACTGCATCTCCACCTCTTCCAAAGTTCAAAGAACCCAGGACAATTGCTTATTCGGATGGGCTTCCAGTAAGTATAGGAGATGTTCTCCCTGCCTTCCCCTGTGAATCAGGACTTTCTGGTGAACTTTGATAGAGACAAAAACTTTCAGAGTAATCCATCCCCTGTTGAACTAAAAAGACATGTGATGATGGTGATGAAATATCAGGTGAGATTGCCTAGTATGTTTTAAGGAGCTTTGAACTGGAAATGGATCAATTTAGAGCTCTTTTCTAAAGTCAAAGGAGCACATTTTTTACGATCCATTTCCCATGAACTAACAACTGTTCCCTATCCAGCAGACAGTTTACTTGTAGCTATTTTGACTTGCATTATTCCACTTAATGAAGATAAACATAAGTCAGACACAGGAAAGCCACAGAATGACTATGAACGGGAAGTGTTCCAAGTATTCAGCATTTACTAGACAAAATTGGCCAGTAATTCTTTTTGCTTTTCACTGAGGATAAAAATCCCTGAAAGATAATAATCATCATTGTTTGAACTAATATAGCACTTTTATCCAGTGATCTGAGAACACTTCCCAAACATTAACTGTACTGAGAACAGCCTTGTGATTAGATTCATATTATTTAAAATACCTGTTTTACAGACAAACTCACAGGTCACCCAGAGGTACCATGACTTCCCATAGGTCACAGAGTCTGAAGAGTACAGAAGATTTCTGACTACCATTTCTGTGATTTCGGTGACATTGCAAAGAATGCCTAATATTGCTTACTCGAGTTGCTTAAATTATTCATATTACAGAGACTTTGGGGATGAATATATTTTCTGCTTACATCCAGCTTTTTAAAAAATTGATTCTTTTTCAGCGATTATGTGCATGGCTGTACACTGGGATATTTCATGATGTAAACTGTTCATCTTCGTAACACTCAGGATTCTTAATTGGTGGATGATTAGTAAACTAGATCAAATGTTATTCTTTCTTACTCTTGATTAGATTAGTATAACTTTTCTAAGCCAGAAAAGAAAGAACATCAAATGTTTAATTCACACAAGACTACCTTTGTGAGAAAATAGCCACTTTCCTGGTAGGAATATCCATTCCCTAAATCTTTATCTGAACAAAAACTACTTGCCTGTATGTTTGCACAAAGCAAATAGTGAGATGGCATGAGCATGGGTGAGACAAATGTTCTGAATTAAGATGGGTGCTCACAAATGCTGTAATTCACCCAGTTCCAGCAACTATACAGTGAATAAGTGATGGTGAATGGACTTGAGTAATGCAATCTCTGCCACTGGAGAATCAATGCACCCTTGACTCTTCACACTTTTTCTCTATGCTACTGTCTTCAGTCATCAGATAACTTCTTAAGGCAAGTTAATTTCTTTATTTGTAGGTCCATGGTTTAAGAAGTTACCTAGTCTTCTCCTGATCATGCTCCACTAATGACAGTAAGTGGACTGTGATGTTAACACTGAAATCATTTGCCCAGACAGGCTAAATAGATCATGCCCTTCAAGAGCCCAGAATCTATATCTTACAAACAGCACCATATGGTTAATTTTTAAGCCAACTGATCAAGTGTTTATTAAAGCAGAGGCTGGGGGGATGAGGAGGAGAAACACTGTCTGCAAAAGTCATTGTCCTGGTGGACTTCATCTCTTAACCCTTTGCAGTGTGGCAGGAACAAATCCATGAAATCGAGCTCTGACTAATCAGACAAGTTTTAAGCTGGAGAAATAAAAAGATGGAGGTACAGGTAGGCATTGACTTGTGGGCCAAACGCATCTGAAATCTTATTTAAGTGATACACTGAGATAATTGTTGATTTATAGAAACAGTGGGTAGAGTGCTGACCTGGGTTTTAGGGTCTCCAGGTTTTATTCTTGATTCTGTAATTTTTTGCTCTCTGACCTCGAACACTTCACTTTCTCCTTCTACTTTATCCTTACATCTTTGGGCTAACTTGTCTGCAGAGAATAAACCTGTTCAGGGCTTGACCTTCCTAAAATGCATTTCCAATGTCTACCTCCACAGTTTGTATAAGCCTTGACCTGAACTGGGACAAGCAGGTTCTTTGAATTACAGCAGCATACAAGTTGACATAAAACTGGAGTCATTTAATGGGGAAGGTCTCAGTATTTTAATTAGAAAGCTTAAAACTACTTCTTTATTCTTTCACATAAAGTTAGATTTGAAACAGATGATCAAAATTTATTTATGCATGCATTCAAACAAGACAACATTGTGAGAAAGCTAAAGTTTTGTGTTCAAAAAAAAAAAATACAACAACAACACTATTTGGGAAATGAAGTCATCTGCAGAAAAAATACTGAGACAACAAAGCACTCTTCCAATTCCTGTGTTTTTCAGTTATAGCATGCCATCTTTAGTATTTATTTCCCTAAGAGCTTGCCTTTTTTTCTAACAGATGTATACTCCTTTCATTGGTGTTTATTTAAAAGCCTGCCAATATATCTGAAATCAGCACATACTGAATGTTGATGCACCACCTTGCCTAATTGACTTAGCTGGAAAATAAACAGTGAAAGGCTATTTTAGCAGCAAACTACTTGATACAGCTACTCATTCCCTACCTTTATCTAAGTACCGCACAGGCAGACAAGTACTAGCACACGATAACATGGACACAAGGTTGCTACATATGTTTTCTGCAGTCTTTAGCATTTTAGGGACAAACTTGGTATTGTTGTCACTGTCATTCACTGAATCAGAAGAATAACATTTTTATCACTGCTGCCCTAAAACCTTGATAGCATTAATAAAATGCCATTAGAATCATCAGAGCTTATTAAAAGTTATTATTTTAAAAACAATAGGTTCCTGAATATTCACAGTAAATAAGGATTATAAGGCTATTCACGCAACGTGAATAATTTGCTGCTAATAATATTGACACTCAATCTGTCTGCAAAATGTCTCTGTTAGCAGGAAACAATCACACTGGGAGGTGTTAGGAAGACTTTGCAGTGGAGTGGCAAAGTGAAGCAAATAAAAAATGATTGGAAAATGTATTTGAAGTTCAAAAAATATTTTTCTGCCTCTTTAATATGAAATATTAGAAACTAAACACTAATGCATTATGAGAAAGAAAAAAACTGTTTTCTGCTAGTTTTGCTTCTTTAAACTAAAATATGGGTTTGTTTACCAATAGAGACCCAATTTGGAAAATATTGGCAAAAAAAAGGCATGGAAATAAAGTTCTTCATCTGCTCCCACCAAAAAAAATGTAAATCTTTGACCATGTAGTGGTACTGATCGCTGGACTGGGACATGGGGAAACTGGATGCAGTCTGTTAGGTAGCAAAAAAGGAGGAAGGTCGCTAGCAGAAAGACATAAAGAGGACTTAATGAAATTGATATTTCAGTTTCAGGTAGGATATGCTTTTTCCACACAAATCTTAATTCTGACTTGATCTTTTGCTCAACTTTTCACTAAATGCAATGATTATTCCTGGGAAAATATTTAGCAGATGAAAATGATCATTAGAAACTGATACATCTTTTTGAATGAATACTTTGGGGGTTTTGCATTAAAGATTTTCTATCACATATTTCAGAAGTTAATATTAATTTTTGTTAATTTAGCACAAGGGTTACTCCTTTGAAGCTTTTTTTTTGAGCTCTTATCCATCATATTAGGGTATTAAATGACTACAGATTTTTGCCATTGATATAAAAGTGTCTCAGTGTATTTATGCTACAGGTGTCCTTTATTAGAATATGATTTTTATACCATATCATTAAAAAGAATATAAAAATAATAGAATGACAAAATATAGATTTTTCATATGTCTTTGGTCAGGAGGAAATTTTAAGATAAAAATAGTAGATCAAAAATAGAAAGCAGTAAAGAACAGTCATTGGATTAGACTTGGTGTAAATGAACTTCATTATTATAGAACATTTAGTGTATTTAAACAAAAAAATATGTATTTCTGTGTGTTGTTGATTATGGCTCAGAGTTTTATTACAAGAATTTTCTTTTACCGTCTTTTATTTTTTACTATTTTTCCCTGATAAAGCTTCTCATTTTTGAACTAGCTATTAAGTGTACAGACAATTTAGTTTTTTTTTTTTTTTTTTTTTAATTCTCCAGGTTAACTATTCTGTATTTGCTTACTATTCACTTGCTCACAAATACTATTCCTGCCGTACTCTTACTCCAGTAGATAATTAGTAGATTTATAATGTTAGAGTCTGAGAGAACATGGGTTATCAGACAAAAGAAAATCCATGTCCAAGGTCATTTCTAAGTCATTCTGATATTAGTTACCCAAACAGCTAGACTTCTTGTGTTCATTACATGCATGTTATATATAAAGGGAAGAAACACAGGAGAAGGAAGAATTTTGTACTCTTAATATTAATTTTCTGCAGAATCGAGACAGAACATTCAAGGCTCAAAAAGCTTGCCTATTTGTAAGCTTGGTTTGAGCCAACGAGAGGAATAGAAAGCTTTGCTGAACAGAATGACACTCCAAAATAGCTCAGATTTGCAATTCTCATGCAAGTAAATCTCCCATTGATTTCCATGTGAGTTCTACCTCCTCCAAACGGAATGGCAGATCTGAAGATATACCTGTGTTCAAAACTTGTTTCGAACACTCAGGCCTGTTGCAGCCAGATAGGAGAAAATTGAATCTCATCAGGAAATGACCAGTGCAAGAGGAGGTTACGAGTTTATTAACCTGATGAATAAAAAAAGTAAATATTTTGTGTAAAACCTGTCAGAGATTACACTTGTAAAACTTCTAATTCAGCTATTTCCTCTTATAGCTGTCAAAATATGTCTGGGATAAGTTAATACAACATTACACATTTTAGAAGCTTTTGCTCTAACTTGAAGTTCAATAATTTTTTTCTAGCAAGTTTTTTCCTTTCTCATCAACTTGTCTTATCAACAGCCTACATTTTTTGTCTGTAGGCTGGCTTCTCAGCTGTTTATTTCCATAGCTATAATCTTTGCTCTGTGTTTTCAGAAAGCTTTCAAAGTGCCTAAAACCAATTTTTAAAACAATGGCAACCTGATGGGCTGAATGCCACATGGGTAATTACTGATGGACTTAAGGAATGAGTTCTGCTCAGGCACTGGAGTCTCGCTGGCGTCTCTGCAGCCTGTCTCTGCTCCTTAATAGCTTTTCTGGAGAAGGCTAGAGAGAGTTGTGTCCACGATACAAATGTCAACTGAAGGAGGCAATAGGTAGAAAAGGAAAGCAAAGGAACATCAGGGAACAGCTGCCCCCCACCTTTGCTACCGTCACATGAGTGATATGACAATATTTTTTCTAAGAAAATTGAAACTATCGCATAAGCTTCACCTGAAAAATTTTCAGTACTGAGGAAGAAAAAAATATATCTGAAGAATATTTTGTTAATTTAAAACCAAACACACCATATTAAATGGTTCTGTAGTCTCTCCCTTCGCTCACTAACTCTTTGCCCTCTAGATGAAGCAGGATTTATCTCATACATTTCAAAAAAAGTCACCTCTCTGTAACCTACAGTTCATTCAATTGAGGCTTAGCGTAAATAATCAGTATGAAAAACACCAATCGGCTTTGAAGAGCTCCTGGATTTAGGAGGAATACACTGCTCATGTCAGTGGAACTCCTCTGGGAAGCAAAGGAAGGAGAATGTGTCTTGATTTACGCTGCCCTATTTCTCAGATCTGCCAGCCTCTCTGCTCTGTCCACTTCACTACCGTCAGATGCTGTGAGACAAGCATATGGTGTTTACTTCTCTGACTGACATCTCTCTGGTTTTCCTCACTCCTCGAGAGAATCCTCTCTTGCCAAGTCAATTTGCAAGGGCTTGGATGTAGCCATGGCCCTCTGGTCCAGATCCAAACTATTCCTCATTTTCCCTTGGCAAATGTCAGTAGAGGACAATCTCCCTCCTCCCTGTAAAACCAGTGTTTTACCGAGGGAAATTCAAATCCAAGGAACGACCCAAGCCTGTGTGTCTTTCATGGCCTCATTCACTTGGGGCCAAATGAAGATGCCACCCAAGGACTGTGGCAGCTCCCAGTGCTGCCCTGTGGGTGCTGAGCTTGGGGGCAGGAGGGGAGAAGAGCAGCCTGGGTCCCAGGTGAGGGACCGCTAGGAAAGCCTTGCCAAAGGGCTGTGGACAGCCACTGGCATCACTGCCGCAGCTGATGTAGGCTGAAACGAAGAAGAGGTGCCAAGCAAGGGATTTGCATTTGCTGTAGTTTGTGAAGCTTAAGTGGATCTTGGCTTAGGAATGGTTTTAATATCCCAGGGAGTCCCCCTCCCCACTTAGAGGCTCAAGCTGGGCACGTTTTAGGATGAAGTTAAAAAATAAAAAATCCAGCCTGCTTTAAGATCGACTTCTTGCGCTTTATTCCTTTGCTTTTCCTTCTTCTATCCCCTCCCTCCAACACTTTGATCTGGTGGCAATAGCATCTTTATCACTCTTATCAGGTCCCACGTTCTTGGCTGTCCTTTTGAAGTGTGATTTCCTGTGGCTAGTGGTCAAGAAAGGATACTGGGTACCGCGGATTTCCTGCTGCTTTTCCTCTGTATCTGCAAGTTTTCTTTGCTTTCCTTCCTGTTTTTCTGCTTCATTTGTTTGTGCTTCCGTTTGCTGTCCAAACCTGCCTCTCTCCCTCAGACAGGTTCTCCCCCACCCCTAGATCCTTATCACTCATCTATTTTTCTTCACCAACATCTCAGAATGATCTTTCCCTTTTCTCTCTTGTGCCCTATCCTTTCCATCCATCCTTCCTTCTTCTTTCATTTGTTTCTTAAGCTTTTTTCTAACTCTTCATGTTTTCTGGTCTTTCTAAGATGTTCTTTAGACTTCTTCTTAGGCTGTTGGCTGAAGTGGAGAAAAGCCTGAAAATGAACCAGATCATCCTCTGGGATTTTGTCCAAAGCACACTGGAGGCAGAAGCAACAGTAATTGCCTAATCAATGGGATTTAGGACAAATTCCCCATTCTTGTACCTCCTGAACATTTGCTAGTCTTTCCAGCTCTCTTCTAATGGCAGTTTGCAATCTTTGACATGTTATTAGTTTGAAAGAAGATCTTCACAGAGAGATTTCTTTTTATTATTATTATTAAGAAAAAGAAGGCTCTGAAGAGATATTTAGCTTTCTCAACTAGTAAATGCAATTCCACATTTCAGTACAGGCTCCAACTCTGTGTAGGGATTTTCCAAACCTGCGATGTATGAAATAATTCAGATGGTAAAACATTATTCAGGGGCCTCCCAATTATTCCCACAATACATGTTTGGAAGACTGAATAGACTGAATAGCTGGGGCTGTTTTCTCTGCTTTTAAGCAAGTTTTTGCTTTCCATGGCAAGGTGGTGGTTCACTTGAAAAACAAACAGCCATGAGTTCAGGCTTTCTCATGCACCAGCACTATCTGAGTGCATCCAGGCACAGGAGGAGTTAGGAAAACTTAATTTCAGCCACAATGTTGATATTTGGCAAATGGCTGGTTTTATGGTGCTTCATGCAGCTCTGTTATTTATTTATTTATTCTTACAGCTCCAGCACAGTGCCTTAATGGGTGAGCTGGGCTATCGCATTATCTTCTCTATCCAGCTGGGCACAGATTTGCATCCTGCTGCCACTGGGCAGGGTAGGATCTAAGCTTGCTTTCTGGGTATGGTGTAGCTCGCATACCCAGCTGAGCTGTAGCTTACCAGGGGATACTTCCCCTCTTGGAGATACAAATGGCAGCTGCTTTAGGCAATAGGAGATGGCCCTGGCATATCCCTGCTCTGTCAGGGAACATACTGTACTTCGCTCTCACCAGATGCTCATGGTGCGTTATCATCCCGTTTTCACTCTAGGAATCATTGGCTGAAAAAGCACTAGGAAGGCTGGGGGTGAAGTGAATTCATATTTTATAACCTGAGTTTATTGCAGCCTTTAAAATCTGATCTGAATCAATATCTTCCCATCCTAAGAAGACTTTCTTCTGAACTTTTCTGTTATTTCAGTCCATTAACTGACATGCTTAATACCCTGAATATATCAAGTCTTTGTTTCTCCTTTATCCTCAGAAAGAAAAAAAAGAAAGTATAAAAGAGAGAAGGAATAATTAGGAAAGGTTTTTTTCTTCATCTGATTATTATTAACCCATAGGAAAACAAGTACAAGAACAAGAAGGAAAAAATAAAAAAAGAAAACAGAAGAAAAGGAACAAATAAAATGAAATCAAAACTTCTGATTTCAGCTTAAATTTCTTTCCTCCTTTAACAGTTAGCAGAGCCCACGAAGAGTTATTCTGCAAGATAATACAGTCCGGGTGGAGGAAAACTGGGCGACTCGCTTTTTAATAGGAAGGTGGATTGCTGCCTGCTAAGGGTGTTTTCAAGCAGGGAGTCTTTTCTGTTGTTGTAGCTGGGCAGCAGCACAAGACAAAAGGGGACATTGCAGCTTTCGAGCTTTCAGGTCTGGGGGCTGAGGAGGAAAGGAGAGAAGAGCATGATTGATGGAGTTCTGGTTGGCTTATAAAGGGCAGCCGGGAGTGCAGGGAAATAATCAGGGAAAAGGGCGTCCCGTACTGGCTCTCTCAGAGGGGAGAAATGAATCCTGCACCTCTGCATTATTAAGTTGTCAGGCGGGCTGATGATGAAAATCTGAAGGTCAGGCATAACAAGAAGCACCTTATGGGGGGATCATGACCTTTCTGGAAGTGCTACACTCATGTTTATCTGCACCTAACCCTTATCCACAATTCTTCATTTGATAAGAACATAGGGAGAAGGGATGAGGAAGGGGGGGGAGAGGGAAGTCCTCATCATATGTATAAGCAGTGAGTGAAATTAGGCTTCCTGTGAAACTGATTGTGGATGCTCAATTCACAGTGAAAGATAATAAACCAAAAGGACACACGAGGGATGCAGACAGAAATTGTTCACTACAGTGGAACTCAATAAAGGGAACAAGAGCTTTCCTAAATGACAAATTTGGTACAGCGGTGCTAAAATCAGGATTCTCCCTGGCACCACTGCAGCAATTTGCTCTCAGCTCTACCACTTTTTATTTACTTTGGAAGTCCTAATAATGTTAGAGAGTGGCTTTTTCATCTATTTATTTATTTATTTCTCCCCAGCAATGTTTATTCTTTAACTGCTTACTTTAAACCAAAGAGTCAAGGTGAAGGACAATGAAATGTTAGATTCCAATTGATTTTTCCTCTTTAGTTTCCATATCAGAAATGAGTATAAATATAAATATATTCCAGGGTTAGATGCCTGTCCTATGCGTGCCTTATTGACTGCTTTAATAAATGTCATGACCCCTTCTGCACGCACATGCACACACAAACTCACACATGCTCGCAATCAAATAGAGGCATTGCTCAGATATAAATGGAGCAATAATGGCAATCACATGGAAAATATTCCAAACCTAAATCTGCTCTTAAAATGTGCTAATAAGATTTTTATTTCACCCCGATTTACAGTATCTTGATTTTGCTTTTCAAATCCACGATGTATTTAAAGTATGACAAAGTACACTTGTGGAAAAGTGAAGTCAAACAAGACTTCATAATTATTGTAATATATTCACTTTTCATGCATAATCCTTTAAATTAGCAATACGATATATCACCTCTACTGCCACTAGAGGCTAATGCACCTCTATTGAAAGCTATGTTAAGGAAAGTTATGTCCTATCTTGAAAAGGCACATAACCTTCCAAAATATTAAATGACAGTAGGTTCTGATCCTGTAATTCTTGCATATTCAAGTAGCCTCATTAGCCTTGATTTTCTTACATCAATGGACAATAACCTATTAACTTTAATGGATTTACTAATATGTACTGATGTGAGATCAGAATCGGTACCTTTGGGACATCATATTTAAGGATTACCAGACCAGCAGGAAAAGGAATATGATGTATAAACTAATGAATACTTCTATTAGATGAATAGTATAATACTGGAACCCATCAATTGCCTTTAAAATGACTCTTTAATGAAGAGGTGACACTGAAAAATACTATGCTGTCGATACAGCATATAATGAACCTCCTGTATCATGTAAAAATGAAAGAGAGGTTTTCTATTTCTATTGTTTTTAAGTGATCCAATTTTTCTATTTTTATTCTTTTGGCTTCCCATGTGCTTTCTATCTCCGTGGTCTAACACGGTGTACCACTTTTGGTATCCTATTAATAAGCAACAACTTGCATATTTTATAGCAACTTTTATCTTCAAATCTGGTACTGATTCACAGGGGAGGTCAATACAACTTATTGCTGAGGAAACTGAGGTATGGGAAAAGACGTGACTTGTCCAGAGTTACTGAGAATACTAGTGATAGACCCTAGGTCATCTGGAATAAAATTTGGTGGCCTCCTCATTTTTAACTTTCTTTCTTTAGGCTCCACTCTTTCCAGAGCTGAGCCATGATTTGGGTTTGGATTAGATTTTGGGACAAATTTGGTGGAGCAGATTCATATGCTCTTGTAGAAGTCAGTAGAAATCTGTGGAGCACAGTTATTTAGGGTGAACAGGAGCTGCAGAAGGCAAGTTGCATCTTAGCTCCACTGGAAATCTCTTTTGACTTGATTTGTGGCAGGTTTTGAATGTGCAAGCCCATAGGGATGTAGAAAAATACTTTCGAGTTCTTTGTGTGGAGAGATTTCCCTCTGAATAACAAGGCCTATGAACCACTCCAGTTTTTCTACACAACAGTGAATCTCACAGCATTTCAAGGAAAATGGGAATTGCTAGGAGGCTGGCCCTTTCAGATTACATGACCATTCCCAATACCTTGGCTTCCTAACCAAGTCTCCACATCTACTGTGATGTGATCATCATGGAAAAATAAATTTATCTTGGCTTATGTGTATTCACTCAGTGGTGTACTTATTTTATCTGTATAATATGAGCCTCCCACAACATTGCTTGGAAGCAAAAGCAAAATACAAGTAACTATGTAAAGTTTTCTCAGCTTTGCCTTTTGTAGCTTCCTTGCATAGATTACTCTTCTCTCTTCTGAAGTAGGGGCTCCAATTTAAGTCCTATTTCTGTTAACCAGAGCCCATTTCCATGAAACCTGAGTGTCTGTGAGACTTGTGAGAAATTTTATTATCTTTGAGACTATTTTCCTCTTCCTCCTGTCATCAGAATTGAAACTGGCTGATAGATGAGACAGAGAGACATGTTCTCATAACATGGTTTGTTAGAAACTGAAGCTAACAGATAATCTCTGTAAAAACTGTTGGCCAAATCAGGTTTTCTGACAGATTCGAGCTTGTGCATTGTTGTATACATTTGTACAAAACATTCTTGTTATTGTTTACTTTAAAATCTCATGCCAGATATTGACTGAAATCATTTTTTTTTTTCCCTTTCATGTTACCAGAATACATTGTAATGTTGATATTACTTAGGAAGGCTTTTGACTGTCCAGCATCCCTATTGGCATCATTGACTAAAGAAATTCTGAGCCAATAAAGCTGGTTAAGGCAACAATGTAAGAAAAAAACTACAACCAACTCATCCTCAAACCTAAAGGTCTTGATTTTGTTCAACGTAGAGGACAATAGTCATGAAAGAACGGTTACTCAGTAACTGGTAGCCAAATGTGGTAAGTCCGATAGTCTTAAACCTAGTGGGTCTGAGCTAAGCAGTGAAAATGCCTTTTTCTTTACAACATACAGAAGAATGAATGATGATTTCCAATTTAATACTTTTAAAATTAGATCTGGCTAGAACTTGTTGGGCAAGTTCACCTCACATAATGGATCATTTTTAGGCCAAATGCAGCTTTCACTGAAGGCAATGGAAATGTTTTCTTTGACTTCAGCAGGTTTTGATTCAGGTCTCTATCTAGTAAGCTATATTAAAGTTTTGGAGAATCAAGGGAAGGGCATTTATATGGTTATTTGTAGTGACTTTGAAGCTCTTTTAGGGATCACAAAAATGAGCTCAATTTTTGGTTCAAACCTGAGGTTTTATAGCCAATAGTCAATAACATTGACTAAAACTTTTCATACCATCCAAAAAAATACTAGACACATTTAAAAATAGCTCCTGAGAAAGGAGTGCCACCTACCATTTCCACTGTTGTTTTTCAGCTGCACAAAGCGTTACTATACTGCTTTAGTGATGACTATTTTTACTCTTTGTTTACAAAGCCTGCATTTTAAGGTGCGATAATCCCTTAAACTCAATGCAAATCTCAGAGGGCTGAAGGCTGGCATGGGAGATGCCAATCCAGGTGTGGTGCTTTCTTCAGAGCACGATAGAAGTTATGGCTGAGTTATAGGGTGGCAGAAGCACACACATTGCTTGGCCAACTTGCAGCTAAAAATGGCTTAATATCAAAACATGGCTTTTTACAAGCAGGCAGTTAATCCTTCATTGGGGCCAGGTGCCTGTTTTGAATAAGGAGGGACAAATCTGATGGGGGAGACTTTTATTTTCCCACCTATTTCTTCCACAAAATAAATAAAGAAAAAAAAATCAGTTCCTTGTTTCCTCTTAGCACTTCTTAAATCTCTGCATCTCCAGTCATCCTATTTCTCTTGCCAGTCCATTTCTTTTCTCTCATAATGTCTCCTCTTGTTGATGGTTTCCACCCATGTGGCTGCTGCAAGTTTAACCTTTCATGGAGTCAGCAACTGGTGTTTGTGTTATGCTGCTCATTACAGAGGTTCCTTATACACTGTGGTCTCACTCTTGGAAACCCGTGGTCTTGATTTTCTTTCTGGCTGTTTTTCCTTATTCAACAAAACTGTATAAATCCATTCAAACTGAAAATGCTATTGCTATTTGTGCATAGGATGAAATTCTATACATTTGCCAGGAAAGTGAACATCAAAAAGGGCAAGAATATTTAAGGAAAAAATACTGAAAACTGTCTTGTTGTCTTATGGTTTTCCACGATACATAATCTCTACTATTCTGTTCTGCATAGATGAAGATTTCTGTCCTGGAATTTTATTCTCTGTTACCTAAAGAGAAATTTAGACAGCTTCACAAACACCCCTCCTAAACAACAACAACAACAACAACAACACACAAATAATAATAATAATAATATAAATAATAATAAAACAATACTACTTTTCTAAAGGATGTCTGGATACTTNAACAACAACAACAACAACAACAACAACAACAACAACAACAACAACAACAACAACAACACACAAATAATAATAATAATAATATAAATAATAATAAAACAATACTACTTTTCTAAAGGATGTCTGGATACTTTTGATTTTTTTTTTTATTTTCATTTTTAGTTTGTGTACCTGCAGGTTGTGAGTTAAAGTAAGGTAAGTAGTTAATCTAGACACAAGTACAGGTCAACAGCCAGCATTTCTTCTTCAGGGAGTAGCTGCTAACCTTGGAAAACGGCTGTTTCACCATGGTTTGCCCTTCCAGCGCATGAAATAAGGGCAACTCTTGTATGGAAAACCAAAAGGAAGTATTCAATTGGAAATAACTCTCATTTAAGTTGCAAGTATCCTGGAAAACATGATCTGAATATTGGACTTGCCTGGAACAAATTACAGCATTTCAGGAAATAGTTTTGGTCTGATTGTGATAATGACTTTTGGGTTCCAGGAACCTGAAGTGGTTTGAATGGAAATGTATCCTTATTTTAGCAGCTCTTTGGTGTGGAGACCAATCCTAGGATTTGGGGAGGGCAATCATGGGCATAATTAGCATGTAAATCTAACAGAATTCTAATAAAACAGATTAATATTACATCCCTGATGGTGAGATGGTGAGCCTTTACGTAGATTTCCGAGACCTTTTGTCTGTGGGACAGAGAAATCCTGTTTCAATTTTCTAAATAACTATAACTTCTTTCATGTTTTTTTTTTTTTNTTTTTTTTTTTTTCCTAATTGGAGTACAGTAGTAACTGGGTCATTCTCTCCACATGCCATTTCCTCATAGATTCATAGATGAGGACTTGCTCATGGCCAGAGATCTGTTTAGTGGCAGTGTTGGGATTAAAATTTGGTGCCCATGTCATACAGGGATTGATATGGATACCAAAGAGAGGGAACTTCGATTAGATATAAGCAAACATAGACAAAGATTACAGCATAAACTACTGCAAAATGACACCAACTCCTTCAGAGCTGAAACCTGTTTGGCTTTTGCTTCTGTAGTGGAAGTCTGGAATTTGTACAATTTTGTCTCATGGAAGATTAGTTGCTCGTCATCCTTAGAAGACTGGAATACTTTAAACAGCAGTTTCATTATAGTGCTTTTACTGGGCATTATTTTTACTATGGAAAGTCCTTTAAAATTAATGGCAATTGATTTCAGTGGCCTTTGACATATTACTGAAAATAATACGGCAAAATACAACCTTTTCCCTCTTACCACTACGTAAAGGCTTTAACTGGGAAAGCAGTTTACAATGGTGCCCCCATGTAAGGCTTTATTCAAAAGATTTTACGCTTGATAACATCTGAGCCATAGTAGCTGTATGTGGGGTTTAGCATCTTAGCAGCTGCAATTCTTAATCCTGATTCCGTTGCCTCCATATTAAAAGCTCCATGGTCACGGGACACCAGCTTTGGTCGTACTACATTGTCATTCATTCCTGCCCACCACACGCGTGCCTGACCATATAGGAAAATGAGTTTACAAGTGACTATGCCTATGGGACTCCCGGAGGGATACAATGTGAGAGCCTTTACTAGTGGTGGATAGTTCTCAAAAGGTTTGAAAGTTTGGTAAGTACATCCTTAACCAAACTCTTTTGACCTTTATTCAGATTTGTTTTCGGAGAAGGGCAAAGGGTTGGGCCAATACTTGTTTAACCCAACGGGCTTGTCCATCTGTAGGCTGTAATTAATCACTAAATCTCTGCCATACTTTGCTTTGGAGGCTAAGTCCCAATACAGCAGGGCACTAAACTTTAAGCACATGAATAATTCTTTAAAGTCAAAGGGATTACTCTTGTGCTTGAAGTGCATATACTCATATGCATATTTAATTGCTTTGCTAGATCAGACCTTGAGGAGTTAAGGAGCATGTGTTCTTGTTGTACAACACTGCCAAGTTGCTCACTTTGCCTTTGCATCACTTTCCTCGTTGCCTGGGAATTTTCTATACAACAGCAGTGCAAAGAGAGACAACAGGGTACAGTCTGGAGCGGGACTTCCTCCACTCCCAAACTAGGGGAGTGAGAACTCAGTTTTCAGTTTTGTGGACTTTTACAAAAAGCGGTAGGTTCAGAATCTGACCACTCTCAAAACTGGGAAAGGGGAAAGAAAGTTTCCTATTCAGATTACTACCATTTCTTCTGGACAGAGCATAAGTATCTAGTTTTAAGTCATGTATTTATGTCTTAATGTGAAGCTACTTTATCACATCTGAAAAAATAAAAACACATACTATGATCAGTATCCAAGAAAAGCAACACAAATCCACACATTTGGATCTTTTGCAGTAATTGATCATGTTTCTTCAAGCATAATTCTCAGCTTGCTCAAATAGGTAGTGATAACAGTTTTACACCACTTAAAGATTTGTCTCCTTAGGAAAAAAACAGACCTTGTAAACATGCTTTTTGACTGTGAAATGCAGAGAGCAGCCAGCTGAACTACATCACACAGCTGAAGCCTCACCAGAAAAATTATATTACTAATTTAAAAAAATCTTTTTTTTTTTTTTTTAATGAAAGTAACCTTGCTGAGTGTACATCAAGGGTTTTATTACTGGTTCTACCTAATAAAGTAATTGTGTAATTCGTAATACATTTTGTAACTCCTTTACTGAGGAAAAAGTAAAACATGCACCGCTTTTGTGTAAATCCTGACAGTGGTGATTTTTTTCACGAGAATTATACCATTATATCATAAAAGTGTCAAGGCATGAGTTTACTGTTCCTACTAATATTCTAAAATATTCTCTTAGGCTGACATCTCTGTCAATTAAAATTAAACAAAATTGCATTCTGCCATATACACTTCAAATAGGAAGCTTTCAAGTTTATGGCTGTTCTTTGAATTGATTTTTAAGATGGCATCTGTAAAACTTGGCTAGTACAAGATGAGGTAGGATGTAGTTAAGGTTCAGTCAATTTTAAAAATGTTTTAAAGATCGTAAATTGACAACTGAAATAGACTGAGCATCCTTGGGATTTTGGGCTGTCAAATATAAATCTTTTTTTTTTTTTTTTTTAAACTGAGCTCTTGCAAAGTGAAAATTTTATGAAAACATGTTCTTCCCCCCCTTTGATATTTTTGCAATAAGTTACACAAACAAGAGGGCTTCTGGTGTTGTTTCCAGTTGCTTGGTCTCGCGGGATTTGGAATTCTTCTTCTCCTGGTGTTTCCCACAGAAATAGAGTGAGAACGTGCTTTCTCACGGGACTGTATTTCTCATGGAAAATAATAGGGTTGCCGGCAGCAAACGTTTTCTGCAGTGATACCCTGCCAATAAAGTCTTCAGGGAAATTATTGCCCTCAATAAGATGAAGACTAGTAAATTGGAACCCCCATCCCTACTCCACAAAGATATGTCTTTAGGAAGCTTTCTCCTTCTATTATTCCCTGGAAACCCTGACCCCAAGAAAATGCTGTAGACAGTAATGCTTGGTTTACACTTAATTTTGTTCCCCAGAATAAAGATGTCAGTTATGTGTGTAAAAAATAAAAAAAAGAGCAATCCCCCCCACCATACACCCGGACCAATATATTTATGCCAGTAAAAGCCCTCATGTAGACAGTTATGCTGAGAAAAGTTATTTTACAGCTCAGCTTTATTTTGTTCAGGGAACTGGTTCAAACTATAACAAACAAAGCTCCTTTTTGCTGTTAAGAACTGCATCCTCTAAGAAGGAGATTTTTGATGCAGCAAACCCTTGTAGGTGTAAACTTGTCAAAGATGTGTTGAATGCATTCTAATATCTGGAAGCCAAGAGAAATTTGCCACATTAGGTTTTATTATTATTCTGAGAGGCAGAAAAAACTGGTTTTGCTATGTCTCCAATTCCATCACAACCCATAATTGAATATTAAAAATGGACTTTGTTCATTTAAAGCACACATTTTTGGAAGATGATCTCCTGGCCAAAGGGAATTCAAAGTCAAGCAACACGCTTTCCTCTGTTGGAAGTGCAACAGGTCTCTGTGTGTGGAGTGACTAGGAAAATCTGGTTGTTCTTAGAGAAATATTTTCTGGGGAGGGAAAAAAAAAGAAAAAATCAGAACTTTCCCCATGGAAATGTGCACTGAAAGAAATGCAGGTGTTAGTCACGCAGGAGTTCATGTCAAGAGAAATATTTCCCCAGGGTCCCATGAGAGGAAAGGGGAAAGGGGGGGCTATGGGGTGCCTGACCCAAGGAGTAGGGGAAAAAAAGCAGAGGCTGGTGACAGAAAGACCTTAATTCATGCACCATGCGCTTGAGTGATGTGTTTACTTTCAACTTTCAAGTCAAATTCAAGCAGCAGCCAAAAACCACAGATCAACACATTTTTAGTACAAAGTGAAATTAGGGTCATTGGCACCCTTGGTGCTCCACCAATTTCTGAAACAACATTAAATCCATATTAATACTTGCTTTTAGTTAGCTGTGTCAAAGGAGATGGTAATTATGGGTAAGTAGGAAGGTTGGGATGTAACCAAATAATTGCTGCTGAAGGAGGTAACATAAACACAATTAGTTGAAAGGGTTATTTTTCGTCTTGAAGGAGAATTTAAAGCCAGTTCTGTTCTGGTTTAAGTCACTTATTAGCTTGAAACATGATGGAAAAATAAGAGTCTGAAAAATCAGAATCCAACTAAATCCATCTTCATGTTAATAGAGAGATTGATTTTTTTTAGGCTACCATTGTCATAATTATGCCTTCTGGCAGTGTTTCAGGTGTTGTAAAGCAATATGCATCCATTGAACTTCTGTGGATCTTCACTGGCTTACCCTGGCTGAGAACATAGCTCAGTCAAGGTAGAAAGGACCTACAGTTTCATAGAGGCAAAATAAAGAAATGGTTCTGGTCCAAAAAGGCAAAGGTACATTTAGCAAATTTGGCCCTTGTTATTATTCTGTTCCACTAGGGTGGGAGAGGTTGCCAGATACATAAATGATCTCAAAGCCAAACTGCTGGGGTGAAGTAGGATGCATCAGAGATGACTTTGTTTTACCTTGGGTTGTGAAACTGTCTGTTTTCTCTAGCTCTGCTGCCCTGCTGGGTTTGGGGTCCTTGAGGCACCTCACATTTTGTTTAGAGAGGTGGCAGCAATACTGTGGGATCTCAACCAGAAGCAGCTTGTGGGGACCAAACCATGGACTCCTCCGAGAGGCTTGGGGCAAGGAGGGGCTTTCAAGTCAGACCTTCTCCATGGGTTTGAAAACCCTGCTTAGTGCCCTAAGAAGGCCCTAAGCCTGAGCAGTCTGAATGAAACCCCTTCTTCAAGCAGCCAGGGGTAGCTGCAGAGGAGTGTAACTGGACTCTTGGCCCATTCTGAGGCAGACTGGGATTTTATTCAGTCAATAACTACATAGAATTAGAGGGTCATGTTTATGCCACGTCCTGATTACTGACACCAATCATAGCAAGTTTTGTTTTCAGCTCTTTTAATTAAAAAACATAAAGTAATTTTATTCTAACAGTGATCTGGCAAATAAATACATTTTCTCAGTAACTCCAGTGTAGCCATAACTCTAGTGTAGCCAAAATGGACTAATGCTTAAGGAAAACAGCTATGCAAAGGTGGTTTTTATTTTTTTTTTTTATTATTTTTTGTCTCACCTTTTCACATTTGTGCGAAGGTCTTAGTTTTAGTTTTATTTCTGTTGGCTCAACCATCTGTGCATTTTATTGCCTGTTCTAAGGAACTTTGCAATGTTTTTGTGAAGAGCAGTAGGAAAGCGCTGAGGAAAAAAATGAGTAAATATAAAGCCTTAGAGAAGAGAAGTGACACAACAAGTAATTTTTCCATTTATTCCTCCTGATATTGAGCTGAGCTGGGGAAATTACTTTAAGTACATAAGGTGATACAATTACTACAGTTGGGTCTTTGTTTAATTTTCAAATAGACAGTCCAGTACACTGAATTCAGAGGTGATTGGTTATGGACTCTCCAGCCCTTCACCTCTAGGTCATCAGGTTCAGTACTATCCCAGGTTGGAGCTCTGTACTCTATTCATTGTGAACAACTTATCTGATAAATTTATACTTCTTTTCTTTTCTTTTCTTTTCTTTTCTTTTCTTTTCTTTTCTTTTCTTTTCTTTTCTTTTCTTTTCTTTTCTTTTCTTTTCTTTTCTTTTCTTTTCTTTTCTTTTTTCCTGCTAGTGAATTATCTATTGACAAATTTTAATTTTTACAAATATGATCACCATTCAAAATTACTTGGCATGTGGTTTATGTGGTCTGCCTTCAGCTCGTGGACTAATCACAGACTATTCACCATGACTGTTGCTTTAAATATTTCCTATTCATGATGTCTGATTAAGATGCATAGCTACGTTTCTCTGTCTTCATTGGATGACACCCGTATTGCAAAGAGCTTGCAACTGACCTCCCAACCCTTTTGGTGAAAATATATGTGCATGAGCATCCACAAGGCTCTCCTGCAGCCTTTTTTGTGGGCAAAGTTTCATGCAGACAAGTGTTAGTGAAAAGTGCCCGATGAAGAACAGAAATAATATCAAAGATGAAATTTATTCACACTGATGTTCTGAAGTGCTATTTTTGAACTGTTTCCCTAGTTATTGAAGTGAGCAAAAACCGTTGTGTGAAAACTTCCCATGTGAAATAAATGTGTAGTTTCACTCCAGTTCTTAGAGAACATAGGAACTGCAGTCGCAGTATCCATGAGTAACCGAATAACTTTGAAGCAGTCTCCACAGCAAAGTCACAGGATACTTGGCATTCAGTGATGCCGTGGCCATATTACTCCTGGATGTAGTACAGGCATAACTAACTGGTAATATATTAAGGCTCCTATCCTGTCATTTCAGGTGGAGTACTTTTAGTAAGGATGTCAATCTCTACATCTATTAACCTTTAACCAATTAATTCCACTTTAATTATTTTTTTTAATTAGAAAGAAAAAAAATAAGACAGACAAACCCGAAATCAGTTCTACCCAGAGATAAGAAATGACCAAGCATCATCTTGTAGTTCTAATGCCAAAGAGAGAACAGAGATGCAGTCCAGGGCCAAAATTTGGCTCATTTAATTACATCTGCACAGTATTTCAGTAGTATGCCTTGGTGAGAGGTGCTTTTAAGAGTAAAGTGCTTTGAAATAAAGCTATTAAATGCATACGGAGACATTGATCGATACACTCGAGTTATAGTGTGGGGGGCAGAAAGGAGAGGAACGAAAAAGCAAAGGACTTTTTTCTTCTCTGTAAGAGTGGATTTGGAATCTTCAAGGGCATAGGGATGGTAAACGATTGCTAAAAGTCCAAATTAAGAGGTATTAGTCCATTGTGCGGCAGTCAGTCACATCATATTCGCATCGCTGTTTTCTTGTCGGAGGTTTTGCCTTGATCTATCCCGGACCACATTGACAAGTCACAATTGAAGCATTCTAAATAATCCACAGTGAAATAAGGCATAGGGTGTCACTCTCTAGGCTACAGAAAGCCTGAGCGCAGTGAAGTTAGAAAGGGTAGCAAAGCCCTTTTCAGTCATGTTTCTCAGCCGATTAAACTCATTCAGGGCCAGGCTGCTGGAACGAAAACAGAAAGATCACCTCCTGTTCTCCAGTGTTTTGTTGGCAACAGCAGACAGATGTAGAAAAGTAGAAACATTTTTACTATAGCAACAAAGGGGGAAGGGGTGGGAGGCAAATGCAAAAAAAAAAAAAAA
>VXAA01000606.1:351792-376067 GCA_013399115.1 Anseranas semipalmata
CCCTTTGGAAAACAGTTACCTGTGATGCTTCCAATAAAGATAGGAATCTCTGGATGCTAGCCCGTATAGGATGCCCCTATGTGCCAAATAACCAATGCCAATGGCCTCCTTTACGTGACAGTGATAATTGCTCCACCAATGCGTGTCCCTTAGGTGAGGGGTTCCCAAAGTCCCGTTCATGGGGCTTTGTGATGGGAACTTAATACAGGAGCCGACGCAGTTCTGCAGCATTGAGACTCCTCTTATTCCTTTGGAAAAAATGTCTTCCCTTTCCAGGCCCACTGGGTACGTGCAACCCTTAGGAGACTTCCCAGCAAAGCACCCCCCTTGAAGCATCCTCTGCTGTAGGGGGGAGCAGAGCCAGGACTGGGTGGCTGTGGGGCTCTGCATCGCTCTGGGACGATGCTCAGCCCAGTGCCGCCACACCGGCAGGAAAGGCTGCAGTCGCTGCAGCATCAGCAATGAGCCGGTTGTGCTGAGAAGGGCTCCAAATAAAAAGAACCTTTGTGGCCCCTATACAAAGGCCTCCTGGTTGCTCTTTAAGAGCTCTGCCTGAGCGTGCGTTGGCCCGGCTGGCTGCATCACTGCCTCCTTGGCACGCATTAATGCGTGCGAGGACAGCGGAGATGCTCTCAGCAACTTAAACACAGATGTTTGTGAGCATAGTGGCGCAATGTACCAGTGGTGACACAGCTTTGCTGCACCAAATAATTTAGCAGGCCCAAAGAGGGCTTTCTCAGGCCTATGAACATCATTAACTTTGACAAACAGAAAATTGTTCCCTTGCCAACAGCTTAAGTGGATTTACAAAAAGTGATTTATTTCTTTGCAGATAGTAACAGCCCCAAAGCATTGTATTTATACATAAATATATAAAAAAAAAAATTAAAACTCATGATTTGGCTCAACTGCTGTGAGAAACAAACTGCCTCCCAAACACTTTGGCAAAAAGAAGGTCTGGCTTTTACTGCTGGGTAACAGGCTTGTTGTGGTCAAGGGCTGGGTTTCTCCTGGACATCTTCAGTGGCTTTGAATCCTCTGGAGGACAGGCTGAAGTCCCTCTTCGGTGGGTGCAGAACACCTGGCTGTGAGAGGTGCTGGTCTCAGCACACCTCCTCCTGGCCATGAGAAGAAGTGGTGTCGGTGGCATCCTCTTACGGCGTCAGATGTTCCTGCCAATCTGATAAGGCGACAGGTGCCCGATGTATGCCTGGCGTGCTCGGTAATTCACATAAACAAAAGGAAATGGAGAGTCTGAAATGATGGAATGAAGAAAAGAAAACTCAAAACCACAGCTGCAATTTCCTACGTTGGTTGTTACCTCTCACTTGTCCCTAGAGCTTTGACACCTTCAATGCCAAATTTACTTTTTCCTTTATTTCCCTATTCTACGTTTCTATTTACTTGCTCTGAGGCTGCAAAATGTTCATCCCCCACTGGGGGAAGCCAGGTGATCCTGCAAGATAATTTCTAAATCTTTCTTGAAAAAAAGAAGCAAGCAGACAAACAACTCCCCCTTAGCCCAGAAGGATTTAAAAAGTCAAATAAACCCATGAAATAAAGGAGATGAATTTAATGGGGGGTTTTTATCCCTTCTGTTAGGTTCTGAGCTTTTCAGGGTAGAAACTCAAACTGTTTGTAGGGTTCCTAATGCAATATGTTCCATATTCACTTGACCTTTCACCACTGCAATAGTAAGCATGAAAAAATAAACAAATGGCAATTTCAGACTAAGTTTTCTTTTCTGCTTTACTCTTAAAATGTACTGAAAGAGCCTAGATTTCCACTGGTGTTAGGTAACCTGAAAAGAAACTCGATATAATGCAATTGCTTCTAAAGCACTATTGCTTTGTGACATTGGGTTTATAAGGAAATGTGGGAATGTGCACTCCATTCATGTTAATTTAAGTGGATGTTTTGATTGGATTATGTAAGTATATTTGTGTTTGCATGTGCATGTGTGTGCGTGCATATATGCTGTGATTTGTCAAAAGAGGTCAATCCACAGAAGTGAATTTAAACTTAATTTTACTTTCTTGGTAAGAGTTCAAAGGTTAAGTTCAGTTTAACCTTGGCTCAGTGGAGATTTTTCTTCTGATTTTTCAGTCTGATATGAAAATGGCTTGTGAAATAAAGACAAACACAGGTTCGCCTGAGAAGGCATTAATAATCTGATGCTTACATGTTTGTATAGAAGGCAGGTACAATCCAGTGTTGATTGCTTCTTAGCTTCTCTTTGCTTTCACAGAAAATCCTGGGAGATAATAGCAGGTCATCACAACCAGGCACTGGAGCATCATGTACCCACAAACAAACATTGGCAACTCTGAAATGCATAGCTAGTGATGGTTCGTATGTGTGGGACAGATACATCCAGATTTGCAAGACGAATCATCATTGCAATAAATCACTTTTGGCATTTTACAATCTCCACTTGACCATTTTCCCAAACAAATTATTTAAAGTGTATATTACGTTACATTTTTTAAAATTTGTTTTAAATACAAGGCCTTTTACAGGGAGCCTAAAAGGTTAGCTTATGAGATAAACTTACTGGTGAAATTTCCAGTCTAAATAAATAAGAATCCCATCAGAACAAAGAATTTGGGATATGTTCAAACAAATACTGTAAAGTTTTGAGAAATGCCAAATTCTTTGGAGATTGGTGTGTGTGTACTATGTGTTTGTATAGTCAACAATCTCATAGCAATATGGTATGCCAGTTATTAATTCTGCTCATTGCAGATGGCTTCATTATGTGTATTTAATTTCAGTACTTAAGCAAACATACAATAGCGAGGTTTACAAACTGCTTTAGGATATAACGATTGTGTACAGTCAAAAGAAATGGAAACAAAATGGATACAACTGATATTGCTCAGGCTGGAGGTAAATCTATATTGATGGGATTAAGCCATTCAGAAGCATCCCTTGACTTGAATGGTCCTAAAACCACCGATCACTTTGTTTGCGGTGTCGAGAAGGTACTGATCACTAGAGCCGTAATTTGCCGCAGCAGTTAAGTGCTCCAATTCCTCAGCACAATAATTGCCACATGTTGAGTGTGCAGATGTCTAAACACGTGGGAGCACTTCCCTTTCCTAAAGACAAATGAAGATTTTCATTTTGTTTTGTAAATGTGTCAGGATTTATCACTTAGTCATGTGTCATGCATTAGGGTGTTTATACAATACAGCTTTCCACACCCTGGTTCTGGACTTCTATGATTTCAACAACAAGGCCGTGAAGGAGTGGAGGTTTGCCAAACCTTCCCCTTTTAACCCAAACCTTTGGCTGGGCTAAAGAGAAGCCTGAGCTGAGTGTGCCTGGTAAATGGTAAATGGGATTATTCCCAAGAGTGAGACAAGTGGGATTCACCCATATCCTCGAAGACTGCTAGATAAAAGAGTCATCATCGGCAAGACAAGCAAACATTTAAAAAAAGAAAAAAAGAGAAAAAAAAAAATTGAGATCATTATGTCCACCAGCAATAATTATATGTCTGTCCATATTACTTGGGTGCTATATTGAATTGTACCTGTAGCCTCTCTTCCACCTCCTTGTCCTGCCCAAGCAAGAAGGAACTGGTTCTAACTTTCCTTTTTGTGTAAATAGCTACCTTTAAAACAATTTGTTTTGAAGTTTGAATATGTAACATCTTATCAGAGACAGGCTGACTGATCGTAACAATATTTCTGAAATAACTGTTCCACAGTGGAAACAGGAATGGGCAGAAGCCGGGAAGCTGGGAGGTAGACTGGGCTCCAAGCCCAAAGTTGATGTCATTTCAGTTTGGAGTTCCAGGCTAATGCTGATGATGCAGGTATGGAGCTGCTCCCATTAGGACAAAGATTCGGACCTGGACATTCATAAAAAGTGATGAAGGTGTATTTGGGGTCCAGTGTTCAGTCCTGCTCTCAGAAAGACTTTATGGATAAAGCCAGGATTAGCTGTTAAAATGTTAAAATAGCTAACTGATGTCTCTAACAAGCTTTTTACTTTTTTCTTTTCTTTTCTTTTCTTTTCTTTTCTTTTCTTTTCTTTTCTTTTCTTTTCTTTTCTTTTCTTTTCTTTTCTTTTCTTTTCTTTTCTTTTCTTTTTTCTTTTCTTTTCTTTTCTTTTCTTTTCTTTTCTTTTCTTTTCTTTTCTTTTCTTTTCTTTTCTTTTCTTTTCTTTTCTTTTCTTTTTCTTTTTCTTTTTCTTTTTCTTTTTCTTTTTCTTTTTTTTTGATAAAATTGTAATAAAAATAATAAAAAGTGTCCAGGAAAGTATCTCCCTCTCCACTTTGTTACCCTTTCAGGGGCTGATAGTCCTTTTTTATTGTTTGCAGAAGGGGGGGGGAAAAAAACACAGTTATTTATCTGTTACCAGACAAAGACTGTAAAGAAATCCAAGAAGCATCCTAGCACAAAAGCCTGAACTTTTTGACCTCTCAGGCCTCAGGCCTGGACAATTGGCCGAGCTGGGCTTTTTCCTGAGAACTGCCCGAGGGCAGAGGCTGAGAAAAGATGCACATTGTTCCTCCAGCCATTAAATGCGAGGGCTGAAAGGCAAAGGACCTCACCAGGTTAGAGCAGTGCTGAGAATGCAGCTTGACACTCATTTTCAAGGTAATGTAATAAAGAGAAAAAGTGAGTTGTAGAGATCTTAATTCTTTAAAATTTAAAAGCTAATTTTGTGTCTTTTAGTCAATTTCCTATGCAGGAAGGAAGAATTTATTAACTGACTTCTGATGTTAAATGGAGTGCTAATGGGCAAGTACAACAATTCAACAGGTGCCAAGGAGAAATATAGAGACATTATATCAATATTAATCTTACAGCCTTGCAAGCACATTGGTAGGGGGTTTTATTAGGCACGTTGTGATGGGAACACCCACAAAGTGAAAAGGGCTCAGGATTTCCTGTTTAAAGTGATTGAACTCTAACAGGCAACTTGGCTTGCAAGGTGTTATCATGGCAGATTATGAATTTTGTGCCATCAAAAGTTGCTGTCTGCAGACAGAGCTGCAGGAACTTCCTGAGCTGGAAACTCCTCCTGGAGGAGATGCCTTCAAGTGGCTGTGCTCTGCACGTGCCCTGGCTGGGGCAAGCAGGGCAGCAATGCTGGAGAGCAGAAGTATTTCCAACATCGAACACTCAGCTGGAAGCCTGAACACCCATTATTAGTCTGGATAGCAGTCAAAAGAATAGTTGATCCTGCTGAAAATCTACGCGACTGCTACTTTACAGACTAATCTTCTGCCAGTAAACAAATGCTGACTCTAATGTACTTCTGATTTTGACCCCTGGGTTGAAAATTTTCTGTATAAACACCAGCTGATGAACAGGTCACTTTGTTTGCAAGACAAGACTCTCAGTGTCACACCCCACACAGCAGGTCCCTGATCCAGATAAAAGACTTCAGAATGCCCAGCCATAATTTTCACTGAACATTTTTTTTTCATTGTTCCAAGCTGTCAAATTATTAGTGGGAAAGGATTAGTGGAAAAGGGGAAAGTGTTTTTGTCTAACATCTTATTCTGGGGAAAAAAAAAAAAAAAAAAAATTATGTTTTCAGATGGAAAAGTTTCACATTTTAAAGACAAGGGATTTTGAAATTTCCAAGATGTAAGCTAAGTGGAATTTTAAAAATGCAAAATCAAAATAAAATATTTTCATGTTTGACAGTGCAATTTTTTTTTTTTTTTGGTCGAACTGCATATATTTTCTGATTAAAAGTGGGGGATTTTTTTGCAGACTTACAAATTTTTCATTCCATATCAAAGCCAAATAAAAAAAGAAGGCACAGAAATGTCTCTGGAATTGGAGAGCTATTTCTCTGTGGCTCTTATTCTCTTCATCAATACATTAAAAATAACAAATAACAGTGATATCTGCCAACACTGAAATGATAACAAACATTTCCATGGAAAAAGGCGAAATTGGTTAACTGGAAACCTGCTTGTTGGGGTTCTGTCTCCTGTGAGATTTACCACCAGCCATCTTATCTCTCTGGCTCTGTTTTGCAATGTTGGATTTCAAGCAGCCGAAATGGACATTAGTAAAAGTGCCTCACAAACTGCATACAGGTAATGAATTATGCCCTCCCCGATATGGCATAAATAGACAAGGCGATACCACAGTGTCAAACCCCTTTTTCTAAGGAAGGTTTCGCTTGCTCCTGTATGATAGCTGTTGGGAACTTCTGAGCCTGCTGCTGTGTGTAGTCACAGAATAAATTCCCCTGCTCCAACCCTTCATGCTAGGCTTAGCTGAAGCCACCACAGAGATTTCACCTTCCTCCGAAGGCACAGGGTTCAGAGCTGCCCCAGCCCTGCCTTGGTGCTGCGCTGAGCTTTGTGCAGAAGGATGCTCTCGGCACTGGCAACAAATGTTTTTTGGTGAGTCCATCCCTTTCCAGAGAAGCAACGGCTATCACAGCCCTCTGTGGTCGGGAGGATGTTGCACAACCCGGCTGCGTCGTGTTCTCACTGCAATGTCCCTTTGCGAGCAGTGTCGTAAACAGCATCTTATTCATTTCAGTGGCATGCTGCAGAGGAGAAACATCACACAGTAATTCTGCGTGGCAGGGTCCAGAAAAGGAAATAAAAACTGCGCAATGCAAATGACATGGACTCTGGGGCTGCTTGACACTGCGTTTTTTATGTGTGTGTGAAAATGCTAACAGGCGCTATCTCACATGAAGAATTAGCTTCCTGTCCTACTAATAATAGTAAACATCACAATAATCACAGTAAAATCACCCCAAATCAAATGAATACTTTTGGGGTTCCAGTGTCATCTAGGCCTTCCCCCCACTCCCTTAGCTCTGTAAATCAAAAGTAGCCCCAAAGAATTCAACTCAGTTTTATATTTGTGAAAATATGTGGGGTGAGGCTAGCAGCATCTCCCCTTGTGAGCCCAAACTGTGATCTAAAATATCCGAGACAATGAAACCCCCCAAAATCAGGGAATACCAGTGCTGCTGTGTAAGGGAGAAAGAGGGGGGAGATTTGAACATGCAGTGCTGTTGTTTAGCAAAACTTCATGTAAGAAAAATAATATGGCAAGTTCTGTGGCTGTTAGATGTATTCAATAATTTTTATTCAAATATAAATATTTAAGATACCAAAAAGCTGCTTTCTCTACTTCCTTAAAAATTCCAAACTGTACAACCAGTTCCCATAAATGACTAATCTTATTTTAAATGAAGCTAATTTTTGGCTGGGTCTTGAGAAGAAAAAAATATTGGATCCACAACAAAATCCATATTTCCCCCCCACTCTGTATCTTAAAAATGCATCCAGACTAACAGCTTGTTTCCAGATGATATTGGATGCTCCTTTTAGTTTCCAAAATAGTTTTTTTTTTTTTTTAATTTGGTTGTGCAGCACAGAGATCTATGTTTTGACCCCCTCTACTTTGCAAGGCTGAGGCTGGGGTGCCCGCACAAGCTGCTGGAAAAAAAAAGAAAAAAAAAGAAAAAAAAAGAAAGAAAGAAAGATGGTTTGCAAAATCTGGACCAGGGATTTTACGGGGAAGAGCACAGTCCTTCCCCCCTATGGCGGGTGGATTTATTGGGTGTCACGATGACACAATGTGTCTATTTGAAACTGAAGAAAGCCCCCTACTTAACCTTCATCTTTTTGTGTGTGCACGTACCAGAAGGCACCACACTGTTGCTGGAAAGCAAATAATTAGTGACATGTTCTGTAACACCATTGCTATTTAAAGCTAAATCAGTGGGTTAATGCTTCTTGAAATGTGACATCCATGAGGGATTCTCACTCCAGCACTGTTAGTCACTTGGTGGTCTCCAGAGTGACAGAATCAATGCCCAGAGTTTTAAAAGTCTTGGTTGCAACAGGAAACAAGTGATTATTGGTGAACTTACACGGGGAGGGGGGGAACATCCATAGAGCCAGATCCTGCAGGGCCCAAAGGGGCCAGGGCTCTTTCTCCCCCAAGCACCCCAGGGGGGATGCAGACTGCAGTCATCACTATTGCAAATGAGTGAGTGGGGAAAGCTTTCCGCAGAGGGATGTAAATACACTGGCATGGGCAGAGGAATGGGTCCCAGCCTTCCTTAGCCATGGTGATTTCCTGCTGTGCAAGTCCATGGGGACCTGCCTGTCCCTAGTGCAGTGCATGGCTTGCTGCAGCCCCACTCCCTGCAGGCTGGTGGGGCGGGCGAGGCTCCTGAGACTGACTTCTGGATTGTAAAATCCCTGAACACAGAGCCCAGGGCTCCCTGGACATCCACACAGCACTGAGCACTCTGACAGGCTCTAAAGAATGAATCCCGAGAATTTATAATTACCCACCAGTGATAGAGAGACTCTAGAGTTGATTTTTCTCGCAGAACTGAAGCAAGGCCATTCTTCATTAGGGCAAATGGACGGAACAAAACTCTTTGCATGTGTGAGAATAAAATCCAAAAGCAGTAATGAAAGGGGGAAAAAAAAAGAAGAAGAAATAAGACAGTCAAATCACATTTTACTTCTTACCCAGGAGATTGACACAGTAGCCTTTTTTTTCTCTTTCCCATTTTCCATTAAGCTGGTTCTTTAAAACACATCTGAACTTTTCCCATCCTGACGATTCCCACGGACAATTGGCAGAGAATCTAGGACAACTTGCAATACTGGGATTTTTTCCAGGCATGAGTAACTTGTTAAAAAGCCACTATTTCCCTAATACTAACAGTAAACAGAGTTCACATCCACATGAAATCCTCTGTGACCCATCGGGGAAAGTTTTTTGTATATTTATATAGAGAGATATATGAAATCATTTAATTCCTTTATCCATCAAGCACTTGGAACTCAGCATGTCCGTTTATATTTCACTTAAAAAAATAAATATACACATGCATGCCAGGCTGAATTTAAAGGTATCCTTTTCCCCTGGTTGACAGCTCTATGCCTTTAGTTTATAAGGAAAAGCTTTGGAAAGAACAGTATTTAAAAAAAGTTATTGAGCCGTGTTTTATGTCACACCGATGAAATATTGCTCTGTCACACCTGCTGCTTCTGCTACTTTGGGTTGTGGACAACTGTGTTGATTAGTTACTTCCCGAATTTCTCAGTATTTAGGAGCTTGTGCTGTTGGGCAAGCAGAAATTTCAGGCAAGCATACACTGTGTAGATGCATTACATGTGCAATGATTTCAAAACATCCCCAAACGATCACTGCTTTTTTGGACCTGTTGATGACAGCAGTTATCTAACTAACCTATGTCTATTGTAGAGTAGGAAGGCCAAATAGTGGCAACCTTTAAAGTCCTGCCCACACTGCATCCCACCACAGACATGGGTTCTGCCTAGGTTGCTCAAAAAAGTGGACTAGTCTAACAACAGCAGGAAGCCCTTGCAAAGGGCATGGATGAAAGTATGCGAGAGGGCCGGTGAATTGAGGTTTGCCCATGACTGAAGTGTGGACACAGCAGGAGATGGACCAGATGGATGCTATCAGCTTGAGTGCAAGTGCATGGTGGACCTGATTCCCTTTTCCAGTATGGCTACCAAAGGCAGTGTAGATGTTTCTATTAGGACCATGCCCAGTGTAGTAACTGGCCCTGTATTTTGGAGCTGGATAGAAATTGGGAGCCCAGAGCTCTATTCATAACCCTGCAGCTTTCCTGTTGAAATCTGTTGTCCTGCTCTGCCTCAGTTTCTCAACAGAAAAAACAGAATGAGTAAAATATTTTGGAAAACACTTTGAAATTTATTTTATTCTAACTATAACCATGTAGTCCTAAATCATATGGCTAGAGTTAGGTGATGTGCACACTCTTCCATCTTTCTGACTTTATCCCATCCAAAAAGAGTGTGAAAAGACAAAGCTGTGATTTCTTTCCAGAAGGGATTTCCAGAAAACATTGGCATTTGGAAGAACCAAAAGAAAACACCCTGGCTTGGGACTGCCTCTCTCTTGCAAGGTTTTGTCAACCTCACACTCCCTGTGAGTGAGACTAGACATGTGTGCCCAGTATTTTACACACAGTCTTGATCTCAGCTCTTGGTGCTGTTCACAAAACATCATTCTCATTAACAAAAGCCATGAACAAGCCTCTTCCATTAGGATAGATTTCCTCAGTGGGCTGTTTTTTTGTTTGTTTGTTTGTTTTGTTTTTGTTTGTTTGTTTGTTTGTTTTTGGTAAAAAGGACACTTTTCTTGGTAAACTCTCTCTTAAAAAAGGGATTTTTTTTTGGTCAGAAAAGCATCCCGACTTAAACATTCCCAATCAGGCTCACTGTTCAGTGGTGATTTGTGCTGGGAGGACCAGCAAAGCTGAACATTGACAGTGCCACAGACCGAAATGATTCCCAGTCAGCCCACATCCTCCAACCTTCCTGGCCACCTCTGGAACCACCAACCTCAAAGCACAAGGTGAAGGTGGAGCATCCACAGAAACTGGAGAAAGAGAACAACCCCAAAACCATCCAGGATTTCTGCCCCCATCACCTGCAGAGGGAAGAGAAAACATGGTCTGTGTGTTTAGTCCACATGTCCCGTCTTTACCTCTACAGCCATTAAGTTGTTTCTTTGTCTATTTTGGAAAGCTCTGAGGGTCTCATAACACCTTTCAGCCAAAGTGTTTTTGGGTTTTCCTTCAGGGTCTACACGGCAAAATGAACATAAGATGAGAGTTCCATCTTCACTTCTCAATTTCAGGGGCACCTTTTGGAATTGGTCCCAGAAGTGTATCTGCAAAAACACATCAGGGAACGTCCCCCCAGAATTATTTCTACTACACACGTGTTTAGAACCATCAAGCTGATCACTCCCTCTAAGTTGGAAAAGTACCATTAAATTCATAGCCAGGCTTCCGTACAGGAGCAGTCATTAGTGCTCTTTTTGGCATCGTGCCCCTACCTACTGTCTGGTGAGAAACCTTGAGAAACACATCCAGATTCTTCCCTGGAAAGATGCAATAGTGTATGAAATCTCCCATGACAATAGTGATCCAGATGAATAAAACTAAATAAAAACAAATTTGAGAACTGGTTCCATCTCTGAAGGCTTAGGGTGATATATTTGTTAGTGTTTTATTAGTTCTGGCATAACGAAAAATAGTCTGCATTTAGGATAAAAGTATGGTTGTTACAGCAACAGGCTGCATTTTTGTGTTTGGATGAAACGTTTCAGTCTTGCTGGGAATAAGCAGATCGTTTTTCCCAGCTCCTCAAGAAATCAGTGCCAACCTTGTAAACTCTTTCAAATCTTCTTAAGGTACAGCTGATGCCAGAAACCCTATTTTCCTATGAAGTTACATTGCTATTCTTTTGTTCCAGAGGCCCAATGTCATGCTTTCTCTGTCTAATGGGTATTTCCTTTGACTCAAGAGTTCAGGACCAGGCCCAAAGAATAAAAGACATTTTCCCTAAGAAATCCACCCTCGTGACTGAATCCTGAGAGTGGATTTGAACCCCTTCTGTAAACATTACCAATCTCCTCAACTCTTCATAAAATCGTGTGTGAGCACATCTATGAGAAGGAACAGTGAGACTTTCTTTGGGAGCTCATGGTATTTCATTCTCATGGAGCTCAAGACATTTTAAAGGATGAGAAAGCCAGTGTAGTGTTTTTCTCTTTATTTGCAGTGTCTTGAATTATTTTTTATGAAGTTATTTGTACATATTTCAGCATTTCCTGTTTGGGAGCAGACTTGAAGGCTGAAATACCATGAGAAAAACTTGTTATCCTGATGGCAATTTAGATCTGGCTAAAAGGAGGATGCACTTAAAATCCTTACAGAACTCCTATTTTTATCCAAGTTCTCCCCTGATTTACAGACAAAAGATTTATTCTGATTTGTGGACCAGATATTTTCTGATTTTTAGACCATACAGATATTGAAACTTTGACTCTTAACTGGACTTTGAGGTTTGGAGTTTCACTAGATAATATCTAACACCTAGAATGTCAGAGTGAGATTAAGTGACTTTTGTACCAGGCAGATTTTAGGTTGGTCTAATCTGAAAGTAAATCCTGCTTTACTTTGTAGAAATGGTATATTCACTTCTATGTCCCACCAACCTATTTACAATTTGTATTCTATATGCTGTAGATGCTTTCAAAACCACTATTTTTTCAATGGTTTCTTATGTGAGAGACCAAAATCAGGTATATGTAGATATATATTTTAATTGGCTCAGGGCAAATGAAAGAAAGCAGCATTGCCATCAACAGATGTACCACCAAACAACCCATTTCTGTCTAACTTGGTTCTTGGCATCTGTGTGCTATTTCTGTCAAACTCAATCAAACTGAGTGCTAATTTTTGAAGCAAAACCCCTATGATCATTTCACTTGTGATGTAAGCCAGATCTAACCTCAAGACTGTCAAAGGCCAGAAGTCAATGACCCAATTTGGCATGCCATGAAACCCCCTATCAGCAGCGAGGGCTTTTCCCGTGTCTCATTCCTACTTGTGTAGATTATTCATTCTCTGTGAAATTTATTACAGATACCAAATACAGTATTTATATAAAATACAGCCTGGCTGCAACTTCAAGAAGCTTTGGCTATGGCACAATGTGGCAAATAGATCCCAGGATATATGTCAGGTAAGAATAAAACCTCCCATCAATATAGGAATCTAACTTTACAATGGCAAATTGTTCCACTAAGCCTCAGTCCAACTACAACTGAGTGCTTAGAGTCCCATATGAAAAGCTTTAGTAAAAAATCTGTGCTTGGCTAATGCAATTATGGAACTTTCTCTAATTGCTCACTCACTTGGAATATAAAATGGTGTAATCTGAGTATTTTAGGGTCTTTCTACTCTGATTATACTTGGGGGCCTAGTGGGACAAGATTTTGACCTAGATTTCTGCATTCACCTGAGATGAACTTGGGTTATGATGGTTCATCAGTGTTGGTCTTTGATTTCTTTTTCCCTTTTGTGTTCCTGGAGCAAGGAATGCAAAATCCTATGAGTGCAAATTTAGCTTGTGTTTTGCAGAACTGGTAGATAGTAAACCAGGTAAATCAGAGATTTTGGACAAACTGGGTAAGAGCCGAGCTAAATTTAAAAAAAAAGGGAGGGGGTTGGAAGGGCAGGGTGACTTCATCCACTGATAATATTTTCCTACCTCTCTTTTGATGAGCAAGTGCACTGTGTGATGAAGAAGGGGATTGTCTTCTCTCTGGGAATGTGTTTACTCAGGGTTGGTGACTGCCTGAAACCCCTGCCTATTTGGTCTCCTGAACCTGCAACCTCTTCTGCTTTTGCAGACTTCATCTTCCCCCATGAATAAGCTGTCTTTGGGGAAATTTTCTGAAGGCATCATCACCATTTGTTTATATTTCATGTTTTTCAGGACAGCAGGAGGTTCACAGCCATCTCAAATGGAAAAGCCATCTTATGAACCCCATCTTGAATGGAAAAGGTGTAGAGATGAGGCAGTGAGAGAGAAAAAGAATAATAGACTTAGTGGTGGGCAGAACTAATAAAAAATAAATAAAAAAATACAGTGAAAGAGCTAAGTAAATATTAACTGCTCTGTGAGACAGTCATTGGCTGAATTCAGCTCAAGTTGGTTAACGAATGGCAAGGTAACAGAATTTCATATTAAAAATCCCTCTAAGGAGCAGACACCTTCCAAAGCACTAAAAGAACGCAAGTACCTTATTAGTGCAGAAATTATTTAGTAAAGCTGGATGGAAAAATCAGACTAGGAAATAACTAATTTGTCCATGTTTTGGTTCCTTGCCCAGGCCCATTTTCTGACAGAATTTATTTAAGCAACATATTTCTGACAGATTTAACTGCAGTACTGATCCAGACATTGTCAGTCCCCTGCATATTTCCTTTTGTGGTTATTGCATATCCCAAATCCATATAAATAGAAGATATTTGCCTCAACTGGCTTGCACATAGTCTACAGTATGTAAAAAGTTAAGAGCAGTCAGGCTGTGATGGTATCAATGCTTTCTGGTCTCTAAACACAATTCCAAATGCACAAACCTATTTTTAGAATATGACATTCCTTTTCATTTTTTTCTTTTTAAACTATAACCTTCATGAAAAGGCTGCGATGTATATTACAGCCACACAGGGCTGAAAAAAAATAAAAATAGTGCATTAGCAGTGAAACAATAATCCTGCTGCCAAAAGTACAAATATTCACTAATAACTGCTGCAGTCCTGCAAGCCCGGAGGAGTGCTTCATCTTATTCTCCTGGCCTGGTTTTTGACAGAGGGCTTCCCTTAAATCCGTCCGCCGCTCAGCTGTTCACAGCTCCCTGATTCACACCAGCCTGCTCTGCCAGCGCAAGCATTGCGCTGGTTCCCATGGCCAAGCTGCTGATGCTCTTCATCACAGGAGGTCGAGTGGGGCATCAGGAGGGAAATTTATAGACAGATGGGCCCCCATGTTTGCTTTTCCTGAGGTGGTATCAGCTATGTTTGCTTATTACAGTCAAATAAATGCAACGGATGCTCACATATACACGCAAACGCCGGGTGTTCCCCAGGTGAACCCGGCTGTGGCAGAAGACCACCATAAACCGCACTGCCTAGACCTAAAGAGAGCGTCTATGAAATTAATTTGTGCTTTCAAATAAAAGGCATTTAATGTAAAACTGATAAATCCATTAAATGCATATTACGGCTGCTGTTGCTTTATTCAGGCAAAAGATTTATTCATGGAACAGTTTGCTATTGCCTATGCAGTTATCAGTGAATAATGATCTGGTGGTTTCATGCCTGAATTCCAGGTAGATAATAAAAACAAAACAAAGGGTTTAATGCATTTTATCTACTTCTCTTCCATTTCTACGTATGTGACCCCCCTGGAGAGCTGGAGGAATGCAAATAAGGGCAAAGAAATTGGTCCGATACTGCAGCTCCTGCCTGGTTTTGTATGCAAAGTGCTGATGCTTGTAAAGCTGTGGCTGCTGTATTGCTGTAAGCACAGAGAAACTGTGTGAACACACCAAGTCCATCGGTATGATCTCGAAGCACACGTTTGCTGAGGTGCAATCTCCCCAGAAGGAGCCAGGAGTCCTAAAACCAAGTCTCCAATTGAAACTCCACCATGCACCCCATGGCTCCCAACAGTGCTTTGCCTTTCCTTTTGGCTCTGCGGTGTTTGGCTCCATACAATAGGGTGTACTGTCCATGTGGGTCAACCCTCAGCACATGCTCTTATTTTATCCACAAGTCAAGAGAGCAGCTGGGAGACATTGTGGTTTTCTTTTTCTTTTTCCTTTTTCCTTTTTCTTTGTTTGCTGCCCCATCTCTGACTTGGAGGGTCAAATCCATGGCAAGTTCATTTCTGGGCCAACTCTGCCAAATTATATGATGTGAATTAATGTCTACTAGAGCTTAGAACAGCAAACTCTGATTTAAGCTCTTAGGTTGAACTTGTCTACAATTGTTGAGGTGAAAGGCCAGTTCATAGCCATTAATTAACCTAATCCATCTCAATCTACTTTATTTTATACCTTTTAGGGTTTGTGACTCTAAGAAATATATTTAGATAAAGCAATGCTGTTAAAATCCAGGAACACTGCTAAAAAGACTCACCACCCACCATTGGTTTATACTAGAGATCACTTCAAGCTTTTTTTTTAATGCTTGAAACTAATTTAATCATATATTTGTTAGTTAGTCCCAACACACAGACCAGTTTTCTATACAATTGATTCACATAGGCATTCCATTAATGTCAGGGTTATTTTTTGATTCTGACTTTTAGTCAGTTTGCAGTAATTTCATTAATAGACATGCATTATCATCAGACTCTCCCCATTTTTTCCTTCCACCTCCTCCCTTGTTGTAGCTCTAATGCTAAAACACACGAAAATGAGGGAGTGCAATTACCTTGTGAAATCTGAACCTAAACATGACCCTTACATACAGCTTTTGGGGACTGGTGTGTACGGAGCAGCAAGCAGAGAATATTCAGAAAGAGTAACAAGGTTCAAGCTTTATCTAAAAGCATATGGGAATTTCTTAAGAGGATCTAATCTAAAAATAGGATTAAGACATATTACCAGATGTCTATCCCCCAAATATTCATTTTTAAACTGAAGATATTTAATGACTGAGTAATATTTAATAAGTTATTAGTTGACCGTAGAGGCTTCTGAAATTGAAATTCCTTGGAAATGTCTATCACGATAATAATTAATAAAGATTTTAAAACAGCATCTTCATTGGAATGGTTTTCTGCCATATTATAGAAGCCCATTTTTTAAAAGTATGGGCTGTTTTAGATTTTGGGATTTTTTAAATAATATACAGAGAACTGAAACTCATGTGTGCTGTAACACTGAAATACCTAAACCTAAGTGAAAATGAGCAGAAAGTAATCATGAATGGTTTGAAATTTTATTTTTAAGAGTGAGATAAACATCTAGATATTTATCCATTTTTATGTGAACATTTCTATCCTGGCAAACAGTCCAGAAGTAAAGAGCAGGATGTGATGTTTAAACAAGATGCTGTTAGTGTGCTTTGTGTGGCCCTGCCTTGCAAGTGGCCCCTACGTTATAGGATACAGTCAGACAGCTCATTTAAGGTACAGCAGATCTTATTGATCTCAGCATCTATGAAAACCTGGAGCACATCTGAAAACAAGCATTTCTCAAAGATTTAAGTTTTATACAGTCAGATAAATGAGGAGAAGCTGCAAAAATGCTAGTGGAGGATTTCTAGTATCGTCTATTATTTCTAGAAATTGTCATATTTCTAGAAATATGGGAGCGTGCAGATAAGCCCTGATCCATATTTACATTTGGATTTCTATCTCAAATTTTCTTATACATATCCACATTTGAACCTTGTTTTTTGTTTGTTTGTTTGTTTTGTTTTTGTTTTTGTTTTTCTGCTAAAAGCTGGGATAAATCTGAAGGCTGGTCCCAGATGGAAGTTACCCACTCAAAGTCATGATGTAGGCCAAAGTCAGAGTTCACCTGAGACAGCTCATAGTTAACTCTTATGTAGACATGGTGTCTTAAGGTCAATCAAGAATATCATCCGACTATGTTTCTTGTGGTATTTGGACATGTGTTTCACAGGGGAGAGGAATACCTAAAGAATTTAATGACAGAGGTTTTTATTTGGATTTATATGGATTTCCTCCCCTTTTCCCAGTTCTAATGTCACAGGTAGCTATAATTAAAAAAAAAAATAAGGTTTTAACCACTTTTATAATTCTTGGAATTCCTCCTGAAACAGAAGATTTTGTCTACCCTCAATAAATTTGAGTTGCTCCTGGGGAAATTTATGTCTTTTGGTGGGCAAAGAAATCTGTAGTCAGACAGAGAAGGAAGAGATTCTTGCCGGGGCAACAGAGACAAAAATGTTGGATTTGTGGAAAACCACAGAGCCCCTAATTATTTCCAGGTATTATCCATTGCCATAGCTAAAGAGAAGCTCTGAGAGGAGTGGTGATGGGAAGCTGAAGGAGCTGTGTTAGCCTTGTAGCAACACTTGGAAATAATGCTCCCTCCTTCCTTCCCTTCAGACCTGCTGGAGGCTGGCACATAAAACCTGAGGCACAGCAATGCCTAGGGGGGAAATTTAGCTGACGTGCTTTACGGTTGTTGTTTTGAGTCACTGATAAAGCCAAGCACTAGAGAATAGTTTGTTTGAAGTGTGTGCGTGCTCAGTTCTGAGCAGGATGGCAATTATCAGTTTATATGCCAATCTGATAATCACAGCAGAGAATGACTGGCAAGTGCTGTGTTGATATTTTGGCTGAGGGATGAAGAGAGCCGTTTTTTCTTCCCCTTCATGTACCTGAAGTTTTGGCTCCAAGCAAACATGGGAATCCAGTACACATCCAGGTTTTTATTGTGTTCTATTTTATTTTTTGTCCAGCCAGACTAATTAGTTATAGGAAAGAAAATATAGTGGAAACAAACATTCTTGGAGAGATCTTTGCATTCACTTTTTTTTCCTTCATCATTTGCCAGCCGCAGGCAGAATGATCTGCACTTGGCTTCTCAAGCCGGAAGAGAAATGAAAGATAAAGGGACAAAAAACTTTATGTGGGGAAGAGGCAGCACCTCATGCCTGAAATATTTTTGTTTTCATTGGTGAGAGGTAGAAGATGTCAGCCTGGTACTGGACTGAATGAAAACACTACAAGTATGCTGTGGTGCTCAGTGCCCTAACAATCAGCAATACCATCCCCCAAACAGGTTAGCTAATAAGAAAAATGAGGGCTAGTCCAGCAATTAACGTGCTAGTCTGAACTTGATAGATTTGAATTCAAATCCTCATTCCAGAAAACTGCTGTGCCATAAAGTTAGCTGCTTGAGACCAGATGCACAACGATACTTTTATGAACAGTAACAACAGATTTGCGTTGAAATTACAAATAGGAAATTTTTTAGGGATGGAGCATATGTGCTTGATTTTCAATGTGGACCTGGCCTCTAGTCTCCTGTTACTTGTCTGAGTTCAAATAGCCCTTTTCCATATCAAAACAGTATTTTAGAGATAAATAAATTAAAGATTACACAAGTATTACAGAGACAGAGACAGAAGTTCAGCATTTCAGAGTGCTGGGTCATGTCAGAAAGACTGACTTATTCTCCCATGACCCAAACACTCGTACCTATGTATATTTATGAAATATGTAGCAGATTATTTTTCTAGGCTACCTTAGCCCACAGTCAAGGAGCTGAAGTGTGTCCATTTGCACAATATTCCAGCTTTTATAGTTACCTGGAGAGGCAGAGAAGTTTGGCAAAGCATGTAATGCACGCTACATGGCTGAATGGCAGCTGTGACGACTATAGTGATATCACACGCACACTGCAGAAGTTAGGGAAGGAAGAAATGTGATAATAACTTCCCATTCATTGGAAACCTAGGATAACTGAATTTTCTGTAGGGATCTTTCTGAGATAGGAAATTCCTCTTAGAGACCACAGCAAACCTCCAAACATAGATCCTTGAGTAAGCAGACTAAGTGGTTATCAACCAACTTCTTTCCTGAGACGTTTCCCTCACCACTCCTCATGAAGCTGCTCTACTCTGCAGTGAGTACAGCTCTGTGATAGAAATGGGTTCACTTGCTGTTCTGCAACCATTGTTTTCTAATAAATTAGACTTTTTGCATTACGCTTGAGACACAGGTGGTCCAAACTGGGAAGGAGTGGTGAATTCTGACCGTGTTATTATTTTATAGAACAATCCCCTCTTCCAAGGTTAGCATGGTGTGTATGTATCTGCCTGTGTGCACGCTCAGAGGGTGATTCTGATCAAAGCTATCACTTCTTGGCCTGTGTCTTCATGCTGACGCAATTTTGTCATGGCTAAGATGATGTTCTGGTATGGGTAATAAAAACACAGAATAAAAAAGCTTTATTTGTTCTCTAGATTCCATACAATTTTGCCTTACACATTCTTTACTCTGGCCCTCTTCTTTCCATGAGTTGCCAAACTAAAGTTTTCTACTGGGCCATTAAAGAAAAAGTGAAAACAAAACTTTTATTGACATGAACACTTTTTTTTCCTCTCTGTCTTCACCACTGGGGCCTCAGTTAAAGTGACCTGAGGCTAAATAGGCTCTCAAAGAAAGCTTTCTTGCCAAAGAAATGTCATTGCTGTTAAACAGTACTAATGAATGCATAGATTTAGAACCTTATTTACATTGAAATTTGTTTAGTAAGCCAACTTAGGTCTGAAAATTGGGACAAACTGTTTCCTCAATAATTTAATAACTCCAAAGACCTCGTCCATTTGGTAAAAGCAGAGTCTCACCATCCACTTACAAATGCAAAGTCACGTTTCCCAAAATTGAATAAAATGCTAATAATACAGCAGATCCACAGATCAGCAAGTAAAGTGGCTTTTAGCTCTGAGTTCAGCTGGAGACAGAGTGAATAACAACAGTCAGCTTACTCTGTCCTAAGCAAAATGGTTTTATTCCATCAATTGCCTGTGTTTCAAGTGTTTTGAAGGGTTCACATTTATTTTCGTAACCTCGCTGAATTTGGCACCCTTGCCAGTAGTGCTGGAACTTTCAAATTGGGAGCTTTTCATTGAAACAGGCCAATTAACTCGCTCGGGTCACATTCTCTATATGAACTGCTTTTAATGGTGATCCGTACCACCCATTTTGTGGCAAACAGAAATCCATAAAGAAAAACAAATTCATTCCTTTCAGTGAGTGCTTTCCTGGGGAAGGCATATACCAGCTGGCTAACTAAATATGGGACACATGGACAAATAAATAAAATGTCTGTCCATCATACACCTCCCAAAAGGTATTGCATATGCTTTGTAGACACCATAAACTTTATTTCTACAGCTTATGGACGAGTATTTCTGCAAAATCTGTTTTTGGTCTTTTGGCTGAGGTAGCTTTAATGCAGAGCCTTGAATCTTTGTCCAGATAGAAACTTCTCTACAGCTTAAAAAGTTTGGAGACTAGATTACAGCCTAGGTCCAAACTGAATTACAGTACAGTTTTCTGCTCTGTCCCTTAGGGACAGAACTGAGTTTTCTAGAATAGAGGCAACAGTTGCCATCTAAGGCATAAGTTGGCAGGAGCACTGATTTGGGAATTTATTCTCAGATGAAAGTTGAATACTTGACTCAATATATTATGAAACGTGCGGGGCCCTGTGAAACATAAAGCTACCTATGCATACTCTATATTCCATTGTCATTGAGCAGATATAAGAAACCCTACCATGGAGAATTTGTCAGGCCAGACTTTGATGACAGCATGCACAGCCACCCATCATTCTGGGGCTTGTGCTTTTCCCACTGCACTACACTTATGCTGAATTCCAGTCCCAACATTTATACACAGTCTTCTGCTACCATCATTTAAAATAGTGTTTTAAATGTAAATAAACAAATGCAGCCAGGCCTTTTGAACTCTTGTCTTGAAACTGGGGTAGCAAGGAAACAAGAGAAACACCAGTAATGTCTAAACATTTTAAATATGTCTGAAAAATGATATGCTGCTCCCATCTAGCAAACATTTCGTTGAACATGGCAGGTCTCAGTCAAACTAAGAGCCCCCAAACAAATCTACCTTTTTTCACTATAAACTATAAGGAAATACATTTTTTGAAGCTGAGCCTCTATCAGAATATGATATTACATGACACTGTAACCTTTTTCCCTCCAGAAAACCACCCTTTATGAATAAAACATAGGTGACCTTTAAAAACTTAGCAGTTGTACTAGGTGATTGCATATTAACAAGCTTTTTGAGGAACTAGGACAGGCACTGTATGTTTCAGTTAAGGATAGATAATAGAACTATTCAAATAATTTATTATTTTATACAATATAGGGAAATGTAAGAAAACTACCTCAACAAGAGTCTGCTTAAATTTTTGTAAGTATAATTTTATGTGGCTCCCCCCATTCATCTAAATTATACAGTCGATGTTAAATGAAAGACTTCCTTTTAAAGGACAAGCCTGATTCTCCTCTGCTTGAAGTTTCTGAACAGCTTTGGTTTGAGGCCACTTCGTAGACAAGTTGCAGTGATTACTAGGCATTTTTCATAGGCGATCAAAGGATGTCTGAAGCATTCTGTCCTTCCTTTGCCAAGAGGTATATGCATAAAGAGGACTCAGTTCTTTGGCTCACTCTGAGAAAGGCTCTTGACTTTATTTGATCATCTCTACTGAAGCCAAATGAAGAAGAGAGTGAGTAGCTTCACACCTAGGAGAACATTTCTATGAAAAGGATCGTGACATTTATAAGTTCGCATAATTACACAACATCCCTCCTTGCATAGGTCTTCCTTCATTCCATCTGCTTTCAATAGTTCTAGAGTCTAGTTATCTATGGTAGAAATTTAGGGTGCTATTCTGATGTTCTCCAGCTTTTCATTGGTCCATCATATTAGATTATCTCCTTAATTATGTATTTGGTGCATAGAGACCTGACAGATGAAAAAAGTAAATTGTTCATCATTTTTTCTCAGGCTATTTTTTCTACCTCTCCTGTTGCATGTGAGCAGGATTCCTTCTTCTACTAAAGGGCATAATGGTCATATACCTCAAACCATGTAAGCAGTCAAGTCCCCAGTTTAATAATGATGGAGTAATAGTTGTTATGAAGCAGCTTAGCCATTGCAGAAATCCAAATGGTTATATTAAAACACAATACCCATTGGGACACTCCCTCTAAATTTATCAGCAGGAATCCTGGAAAGCTAAATACAAATGAAAAAGCTGATAAACCATGTCCCATTGTTTGTTTTCTTTGCATCATCTTAGCTATAATTGCCTTAAGGTGATTAGATGTTACTTCAACCTTTTGCTACATAAGCTGCTTCCTCTGAGTATTAAAACTATATCCAGGCAAAGAAAAGAAAAAATCACTGTCATTCATCATTTCAGTATTTAGGTTGTCTGAAAAGTTCTGAAGCAGGAGTCTTTGGGTGTGTTGAGTGTGTCTTTCCCTGGTGTAGGCAGAGCACACAGTGGTTTATCCTTTGAGCCAGTAGAAGGAGAGAAAGGGAAAAAATATTCCACAAGCCAACCTGATAGGTTTTCTCCAATGTGTCATTACTGTGTTTCAGAGCATCTGTGTTGCTGCCATATGAACTGGATAGGAACACAAAGTAATCAATTTCAGTTGAGAGCACTAATTTATCACCTTGCCATCTTTTATTGCAAGGTAGAGAAACTCTCTCTCTGTTTCTCTTCTACTTTCTAAATGCAAAATCAGGACAATAAAGAGCATTCCCCCTGCCCCGGCCCCTCCTTCTTCCAGCTTTTCCCTCTCTCTGTTTGTTTATAAGACCTTGTAATTAAAATAAATGTTCTAAGAAGCAGAAATGTACATGATCATCCTCCATCATTGCCTGTTAAAGGGCAAGAGCCATACCGGTTCCCGTTAGAAAATATACAGGAAAATTCCAAATTTTAGCTACTTCTGTATTACTAAGAACCTCCTCTTAATATGCACTCAGCTATTCATCAAACCATGCCAGCTATAGAAAACAAGTACACTTTACTTCTTTCCTGTGAAAATGGAAAAACTCTGTTTCATTGTCCTATGCATAAATACGCTCTAGTGACTAGAAAAAACAAATGCCGGTGCAATGGACTCAGCCTTTGAGTGTCAGAAGCGGACTGCACTTTGCAACCGCATACCCAAGAGAGAACCTGAGAGAGGGCGTGAAAGAAGGGCAGAACTTGCCCTAGGGGTTTGTCTATACGGTCTTTTGCAGGGGGGACATGAGCTGACTCTCTATGACTCAAGATCACTTGAGCCATTGGACTGCAATGCCACAACGCCAAGCCCGAGTATGCTGTCAGTCACAGGTCCTTGGCTTCTAGCTTGTAGATGCTCAAACTATGGGTCTAGCAAGCCCCTGTCTGCATGCAAAAGGCTCTGTATGGTTCTGGTTAAGCCCTTGTCTTATATATTCTTTGCAATCCTCCTAAGTACACAAAAGTACAGAAAGAAGGAATTCCAAGTCCTTGAGGTTTTTTGGGGGGACATTTCTCTCAAACCTGAGCTTCCCAAATCACTACCTTTTTCTAATGCAGATTTCCAGTCATCTTTGCAGCATTCCCAAGAATTTTTCTGGCCTTCAGTGAAGCGGGGTTGTCTCATCAAAGCTAAGCAGGTTTTGGGCACACATATGTAAATGTGCATAGATGCTCTTTCAGGACTCCTAGACATATGTCTACTATCTGAAGGTGGTAGGGGCAACGAGGAAATAGTGAAACACCTAACATTCCATCCTAGCTATCAAGCCTTTCCCTTACTTGGTTTTCACATTGTCCATAAATACTATTTACCTACCACACTATTAGCTAACAAGTTCTGTTTGCATTCACACACTTTTTACTTTCTTTGTTTGCTGTTCTTTCAGTCTTAGAACCTTTACTGTAAATGCTAAAGTCTTTCATCATCATTTTCCTTAGAAAAAAACACCACCTTAGTTTATGCACACATGTGGATATGTGTATATATACATATATATATATTCTTGGAATCTGACATTCCACTGCCATTCCCAATATATCTTTCTAGGCCCCAATTTCCTAACCAAAAGCACATTACAGATCTGATGCTTTCCACAGCCTTGTAGCACATCAATAAACTAAAGATTATTGTGCTTTGTCAGGTTTTATTTTGTAACATTATGGGAAATTCTCTGCTGCTTTGGATGAGTGCATAAACTCTTATTGCTTGACAATTAACAGAACTAGTAATAGAAAATGCAATGTAATTTACCTTAGTACAAGGGATTTTGGTTAACAAAAATTAAACTATTGAACTCTCCTCTCGTAAGAGAAGGACATTGTCTCATTATGTGTGCATTTTTTTTTTTTTTT
>VXAA01000606.1:376078-411821 GCA_013399115.1 Anseranas semipalmata
TTTTTTGGTGGTTAAATAAATAAAAAAAACATACACAACAGCAAGTGGGTGCTGGGCCTTGGGTGGATTTATTATGTAGGCTATGTGGAATTCTTCTAATGTGCTTGCTTTGGAACTGGACAAAACAATCTCTTTGCAAAATAAGCATGCCATAGCATTTTCTGTGATACAGAGAGAGTTCACCCAAATAAATAATGTTGAAGGGGGAGTTCCTTTATATGCTGTGCAATTTCAGTGTGCTGGAGAGTGAAGAGTTCTTCTTACCTCTGTTGCTGAATTAGGAAGGTCAGTATTCAATTCTCTCCCTCAGCAACTGCATACTATAAATGTCGAGGGGCTACCCCATTACTCTGAGGACCAGAGTCAATCTTTCCAGGTTGACCTCCAAAGAGGTGGCTTGTGTTTTTTTTTTTTTTTTNATTTTTCCCGGTTGGCCCCCCAAGAGGGTGGTTTTTTTTTTTTTTTTTTTTTTTTGAGCTTTCTGCTCTAGGAAGGTCATTTTTCTTTTTCTTTCTTTTTTTTTTTTGTTCTTTTTCTTTTTCTTTTTCTTTTTCTTTTTCTTTTTCTTTTTCTTTTCCTTTTCCTTTTCCTTTTCCTTTTCCTTGGAATAGGAAGGAAATTTTAAATCTAAGGAAAATGAATTTAAGGTTGATTTTTTCCCTATCAGCTGGGAATATTGACCAGTTCAAAAGGAAAGAACATATAAATGAAGTCATAAGAGAAATGAGGCTGAGGATTCGCATTGCAGGGCTGGCACTGAGGGTTCAAAGCACAGCCTTAGTTTCTGCATTGCTATTGTGAACCTGAACAAATCCATGGAGAATCTGCTTTGTGTAGACTATGGGGACAGTGAGTTTTGCATTCACTGAACATATCTAAAGGGGAACCTCAGTAAGAAAATATACCTCAGCACTGCAAGTTTTATCTCTGTCTCTTGAATAAAATTTTATTTTTATATTTTAAAAAGTATACTTTGACCTATTGTTACTTTCAGGCCAAAGAAATGATCAAATCAAATTTAAGGCTGTAATAAGTAATTCTTTATGACCTCCTCATTTTACATAGTTTCTTTGTAGTGGAACCGATATCTGAGTCTTAAATGAATGAGGGAGAAAGGTTAGTGTTTGTCTGTGCCTCCCTGTCTGCCTATCTATCCCATAAGGCTTCCAGCTTGGAATCATGGATTGTAGTAGATCATGGTTCTTATAGTCAATTTTCCCTCGTTAGCACCAAATCAACATTTGATTCAAATAAGAGGGTGAATTTTGGTCTGTAAGAAATTGAGGAGAGAGTTATTTATTTAAGACCTTGAATGCCTATTTCTTACCACATTTCAGTGGGGTTTATATTCTCAGTTTTGGAGGTAATTTAAATAATCCCAGCCTAAGGTAAGAGTATTGGTCTTTCCTGTAACCATAAGCGTGCCCATGGGTGAAAAGTCAGAAAGGTTTCAACAATGGAACAGCCCAGCTGAACATGGCCTTTTCTGGGGAACTGGGTGTGTTTGAACAGTGGGCTTTGTAAGCAAGGCAATAATCACCTCGCATAAACAGATAACGATGAATGTTATGGAATTGTGAATTGGGGTTTAAAATTGTGCCCTCCTGCCCTCAAACTTCCTTACACATACAAACAAAACAAAGTGTAGTTTGAGATGGAGGCATTAGACTGCATTGGCTGAAAAGCTTTCCTCTCCTTGGAGGGCGTAAGCCTGTATCAGATAGTGTTGAAATCTCCTACTTGACCCTTGTCTAACCTTCAGTCCAGAACGCACAAAGTAGGACAAAGCTAATCCCAGCAAGTAGGTTTAAGCAAACAGACTAACAATTTACTACCACTCAGAGAATGTCGCTTTCCAAACTTTCTGTTCACTCATGATTTTGAAAATAAGAGCCATTTAAAGCAGAGATGACTTGCAGGGAGAATATGAAGCTCCACTTCAAACCCAGTGAAACCTCACTCTTAACCAGCACTGTACTAAACATCCCTGTTTCCCATGGTAGACATGGTAGAACATACATAGTGCGTGACTTCCAGAGCACAATATTGTGATTCTGCAGCAGGTTTTCCTGCTCTTACCACTTACCTAAGAGATCTCAGGTCTCTGGTCAAGCCATTTGCCATGACAAGTAGCATTCTCAATAGCACAAATAAAAACAATTGCATAAAAAGTGTGGAGGGTTTATTGATATTAATGAAGATTTTCTTTTAAAACAAGTGATTATGGAGGAGTTGTTTTAGGCTGGAAACCTCTAGGCCCTTCCTACATCATCTTGGAGCACTGAAGACACAAGAGAAAAATTGAATAGTGACAATTCTTCAAGCTTAGCTTGCCAATTCGGAGTTTGTTCATTTTCTCAAGCCCAGACTGCGCTGACTCTAGCTAGGTTGATCTGTTCCTGACTTTCCAGTTAGTTCTGACAATTGAAGTGGCCTGATCACATGGGAAAGGGACAATGCAAATTGGGCAGGAAAGTACAATTCAAATTGGGCAGGACTGCAGAATCATACTCATTATGGATAGACTCTGACCCTCAAATATTACTTTTGCATGTCTTACAGGTTCGAATCATGAAGGATCTTTTTCTTCTTCTTCTTCTTCTTTTTTTTTATTTTAATGGGATATATATATTTATTTCAGTCGAACAACCTGTGAGATTATCTTTTATCACTTTTTTTTTTTTTTCCTGTGGTTCTGAATATAAATTGTAAATTTATGGCTGAGCTCAACACTTGGCTGCCAAAACCAAACTCCTCAACTTTTAGGGGAGTTTGGATCTGATTCCATAGCAGGACATTGTGGCTTGGATTCATTTTTGATGTTTCTGATTTCTACTTGGACATTGTCATGATAGAGATTATGTACAACAAGCATAGACATTAATGCAGAGAAATTATGATGTCAGGGTTGTTTAAGAGGTGTTTATCTCTTATGAGGCAAACATGTTATTCCCTATATATGTTTTTCCTTGAGATTCTTGATTATAAATTTGCCCTACAAAAATGAACTGGAACTTTGTTAAATGGTTCATCAAGGCCAGAAACAATTCTGGCTAAGAAATTAACTACATTGAAAGGCAAAAGAAGTGCAAAACCAGCTGGCACTACCATAAATTACTGGAAAAAAAAATTGTAGTTATGCAATTCTTTGTTTGCCTTTTTTTTAGAGTTTGTTCCAGCATGAGCGTCTCTTTTTAAAGAGAGTGCTAGTGAAATACCGCCAGCCTGAAGCAGAAATGAGGAGACTGTGAATGTTTCCCACTGAAATATACAGTGAGCTCATTAAAAATACAGTCAATTTTTTTAATAGTAAAATCATTTTAAGTTTGCTTATATGGTGCACATAAATCCGGAAGCCTGAATTATTGAGTGTTATTAAGCCTAATGTCTTGAAGCCTACACTATTATTCCCTCTGCACTTTCAAAGGCAGTGCTCAGCTGCCCACAGTCCCCAGAAAGACACTTTCTCTGTCAAACGTGCGTGCTGAAGTCACTGTGCTCCTTTTTGAACCCCTCATCCTTTTCTCAGTCCTTCCCTGAGCTTTTCCTGGTAATGGAAATGAATGCCCAGCATTTGGAGGCATAAGGTCAGATAATGAAGAAAAGAGGATCCCAGGAAAAAAAGGGGGGGTGGAGGGGATAAAAGCGAGTCTGTAAAAGAATGAGTGGAGTGTGGAAAGCCTGAGAGTTTGGATCTCCTCTTATCTGAATCCTTCTCCCACTCCACGCTGAATCTGCTGTCTTATCTGTTTCTCATTTTTGGTATGTGATTTTGTTGGCACTAGCAGGGATTTTTTTCTCCTCTCATTCTGGAAGACATGCCAAAGAGTGCACAGAAAGCTCATATGATAATCTTTTAATGGTATATGTGAAAGCATGAGGAATTTAAAAGAAAGAAGGAACATACTTGCAATTAAAATCACATGCTCCATCCTGTAAATAGACTTTCACTGAAAGAGTCACATCTCAGGCACATGCTGCAACAGTTCCTGCACATGGCTCTGACTGTCATGAAACTACTTACTGGTAAAATATTTACACTTCCTCAAGTTATATACAGAGGGCACATCTCTGTGAAGCAATAGCAGGGGAGGGAACTCGGTGGACTCCAATTCCCCTCTATCATTTAAACTCTTTATAGTAAATGAAAGCCAAAGCAATCTTAACATTTGTCAGTTGCCAGATAAGCTTAGTAGCATCACATTTCTGAATTTGTGATGCAGTCTTTCAGCTCATGGTTGCACAATGAACTACCCACATGTATGGCTGCACCCCTGATTCCTTTACTACTCCTGCTGATTCTGGCTTAAATCTGTAGCTGGGGACTGGACCTGGCCTACATGACCATCTTGCTTTAGCAGCACAGCAATTTTTAGCCGAAGTAATAAGTTGGAACCATCATAATGAGGTAGTTACAAGCAATACCATTGCCTTGTGTGTCTCAGAACTTTCCACCCATTACTTCTATTCCAGACAAAAGACAAATACATCAGCCCACTGGTGTTTGTTGGTTTGAAAGTGATAATTATTTCCTTAAAAATGTGAGTTCTTCCTTCATGTAACATTCATAGTAGTTTATTACTCCTGTAGATGTTAGTGCAATAAGCACAAGCGTGTTCCTGCAAGCTTGGTACATAAGCCCCCATGGGCTTGCTTGTCTAGGATTCTCATAGTGACTGAGTTGCTTTACAAATTGAGTTTGTTTTAAACATGTCTTCCATGAGTTTTGCTGACACAAAGCCTTCTCCTAGACCTAATGCTAAAGAAACGGTGAATTATGTTTGAAAATTAGAGCAGTCATATGTAAATTTGTCATAACTAGGTTGAGTTTGTAAAGACATTGTTTTTAAATAGTCACTGAGATTCATTACCAAATCATAGAATTATACGGTTTATGTTTGTCCCCAAACCTGAAGTATTTTGAAGCTTTACATTGTCCATATAAAAGATGGTTGAAAGGATATTTTCACACTCATTTTATGAAGAATGGTAGGTTAGCTGAAGTATGGTTTAGCATTATGACTAAAGAAGTTATTCTAACATGTTGTAGAGAGCATCAGAAATAACATCTCATACAACTTTCTTCACAATTAATTTGCATCTTCTGTGTATTGGACACTTATCCCAAATTTTCAGGTCTCTGTCCTTCACTGAGATCTTTATCAATTGGAAAAGTACACCAGTCTTGAAGCTTTAATGTTAAGCACATTTCCACAAGAAAGTATTGCTTTAACAAGGGTGGAAAATGCTCTCTTTAGAAGAGCAATTATCATTAAAGATTCATTATCAAAAGAATAGTTACCTAAAGCAGAAAAGTATGAACAGTCCCACTGATTCATTCTCTTGACAAAGTGTGACAGCAATCCCAAGATGAATATATTTCAAAGACTAGTACAAATCGGGTCTGTCTGTCTATGCATATCTAATATGCCTATTGCTCTATTACCAGGCTGGGCACATCTTTAACTGATGCCAACAGGCGAATACCTTTAACGATGATATGATATGTTTTACACCATGTGGGGACCTGTTCATATATTTTGAGCCACTGGTAGAATTTTCTCTTTGGATTCCTGTTCCAAGTCATCTTCTCAAAAGGTTTAACTACATCACCAGCTTCTTAGAACTGAAAGTGAGCCTTCAACTTTACTCCATAAGCTCGCATGCTATCAAACTTTTTGAGATTCAGCCACTGTTAAACTGTAGGCACAGGTGGCACAAACTGTAATTTGCTTATCTCTTTGCCACAAATCATTACATTCCCCTGCACCTTTTAAAGCTCTCAGTCTAGAAATGGCCCATGTTAACTTTGTTTATAGTTTTTTTTTCATAGTTGGTTTACTCCAAAGCAGATTCAGAAGAGTCTATATATTCTGATTTATAGGCCTCTTCAAGATCTTCAATTGAAGATAAAATTGAGATTCAGTTTTTTTTTTTTTTTGGAGTATATGTGTCTATACACACTAAACTAGTAATATGCAGACTCATGTGAATCATCTTTAAATGATAGAACTGGCTGATTTTGGTAGAAGTTGAATCCAGAAGATTGAATATTTATAAGTATTATTACAGTAAGCCACAACGCACCTTTTAATGTGAAAATATTAACAAAAAGAAAATCCACTTTGCCAGGAAAAAAAAATATAATGACAGTAACCAACTGTGTTGTCTTTTTCTCATGTCAGAGTTGGGCAGGAATGCCAGACCATATTATAAAGTCCTTCACCAGGCACAAAACTCTCAACAAAATCAATTGGAGTTTGTTTAAATACAGATTTAATTAAATCTGCAAAATCTGGCCAGTTATCGGTAACTTTGGTCAGAATGAGAATCTTAAGGAGACAGTTGTGCCTTTCCCATCTCTGCCATTATATAAATGTTATTTTTGCTAGGATATCTTCCTTCACCCCCACCCCCCAAGCAGTTCAGAGACAATAAAACACCAGGAATCCCTGAAGAGTGGTAAAATGCTGACATGATTTAAGGAGGAAGACTCTGATAAGAAGATAAAAATCTAATAAACAGAGTCTGGAGGACCTTGGCATGTCTCAGCTGCTTGCCAGTGTAAGCAAAGCCCCTCCCAAGGAAAACAAAGGGAACCTTAATCTCAAGGACATTCCACTCACAAACCATCTGAAGGAGAAAGTCAAGGCCATGACCTCTGCAGTCTGAAGTTATGAGCATACTGACAAGAAAATATTTGACTTGGTTCAAGAAGCAAAATCAGTCATTGCATTTTTTAATATCTTTTTTTCTTCAATAAGAGACAAAATAATGCAGTGCTGTGTTATGTGTAAATGTGTATATATACCCCTCTCTTCTCACTGTTAAATGGAAGGGATATTCACATGTACATGATACATGTATATTATTACTATGCAAGATATATACATTGAATCAAATATCTACTCCCCAAGACTTCCTCAAAATAAATAAGCTAATTGTACATGACTGCTGTATTTTTGACCAGACAAGACACAATGTCAACAGATTAAAATGTTGCCTTTGTGTCTTACTGCATGTAACTTTAGGCCACTTAAAAGCTTCTAAAAGATAGCTAGGCTATAATTAGTTATAAGGAGTCTAAATTGGTTCAGATAAATCAAATGGAAACACAAAACGACATCTAAAAGCCAAAGTTTTCTCAGGCTGCAAAGATTCATTGTCTCCTTTGGTCATCATCTACTTACCCTTAACACTCACTCTCATGCCCTTCTGTAGATGCTTCACTTGTTTTTAGCATCAGAAAGGGAAACTCAGCAACATTTGGAAAGCAGGATCCCCAAACTGCCCCACAGCACTCTTCTGAAATTTCTGCTCTGACTTGAAAGGTTGGTAGGGTTTAGGCATTGAAGGCACACATAAAATGGCGGGAACTTCTCAGCTTCCTGGCAGGTGTGGATTTTGCTCTTGGAAGTCATTGCTTCCTGCTCAAGTCCAATTTTAAGAAATACAGGTGATGTTTTCTGAAGCTGTCTCTCCAAATCAACACAACACCATCAAAACTCTCCTTTGCTATCTGTTGAAGTTTATTCCCAGGATTTTGTCTAAGCTTTCCTTATTTTGGAGGAAATTCTCCCCTAGTGCAGAGGATTAGGACTTGGTGTGTCACACTCCACTCGTTACAAGATCTCCAGCTGAATATTTCATACAGATTTTTAATGCCCCATTTGTTTCCAGATGCTGGTAACTTTATTAAGGTTAATTGTACTGCCCTGAAACATGGCTACAAAGCATGTAATTCACACACATTGCTGTCACTCACTAACCCTTTTGGTTCCCTTACCAATGCCTAACTCTTTGAATTCATCCCTAGATGGTGTAATCTGCTCAGACCTGCTTCGCCAGTGGGGCCCAACAAAAGCATCTTGAGGTGCCAAATCACTAAGGGATAACATCAGATATAAGTAACTCTCTGCCTATTCAGAAAGGGTCCAGACTGACCCCAGCCATTCTTAGAAAAATAAATAATGCAATCCGTGAATAAGAACTATGGTTATTTTACCAGTGCTTCACTGGCAAAATAACAAATTGGGAATTTGCATTTTGAGCTGTGGGGGAGTAAGTTGTACAACATAAAGAGAAGCAAGGATGATCTGTTGGAGAGATAAGCCTGACAAGCAGAATTTGGGTTCATTCTGGAACTAGGCTAGCATCCATCAGAAGTCTGAACTAATCTGAACTGAACCCTGCCCCTCCAATAACCTACCTTCTTGTTGTGGCACCTGATGACATTTTCTGCCGTGTTGTGTAATGACTTAAGGGCTGTAATGGGTTGCATGCTGTTAAATGTCATCAAATGCCATGAATCATAAACAATCCTGGCTTCTAAACCAGAGATTAGGGATATTTATGAAGTTTAGTCTCAGTTTGGGTTTTCCAGACTCTTGAAGTTCAGAGGGTTCCTTTTATTCCTTTTTTTTTTTTTTTATTGCACAGACTGCTTCCTGCTGCTGTGATTGACCCTGCTGCTAATATACCCAAACTGCAGAGCTTGATGTTAATCCAAAGGAGTTGAACGTCTGAACTGATTGCCTGCTGACAGCCACTGTAAAACTCAAAAGCATGACTGCAGATATTGAGATTAGATATTGGAAGATGAAAAAAAAAAAAAGACAAGAAAATAAAAGAAAAAAAGGATTCAACTGTTTCTTCTCTGCAGAAGCATCAGGAAACAATCCTTATTATCCCACTTGTTAAGTGCAATTTCTGGTTTCCGAAACTTTGCAATGTTACAAACCTTTTATTGATCCTATAAGAATGAAATCAGATACAACAGAGAAGCCATAAAGCAGAAAGATAAAAGAGGAATAAAAGGGACAAGGCACTTACTGATGTTTGTTATAGTCTTAAATGGAATTAAGTTAAAAAAAAAAAAAAGAGAAAGAAAAAAACAAGATAAGCACTGTAAAAAGTAGTGAGTGGGTGCAAAATCCAGATCTGGCTGTAACTGGCAATATGTACACTGATTCATATTGTCATGCTCATGGGCCAGATGCTCCATGGGACAGTTCTCAAGATCATTTTTGCTTTACTTTATATTAATTTGCTGTAGAAAGAATTGAGGATTCAATTTATATTCAGTGCTGTATTGCTGTTCACCTATTGCTTTACTGGAAGAGACAAGGGAATTACACACGTGCACACAGATGTTCTCCAGTGCCACCGAATTGGTCATCCTATGTTGTAATATTTGATACTTGCAGACAAACATTACTGCTCCCATTTGGATTTGTTCTCCCTATTCTTATTAATAGTCCTTGGATAAAGATTATCTATCTATGAGTGACAGAGCTCTCATGTTTTCTGTCTGGTCGTCTGATGCTGTTCAAGATAAATGCTCACAAGTCTTATTTGAAAGCTTTTTTTAACGAAATGGCCAACCCCCTAGGAAAACAAACAAACAAACAAACAAACAAGAACTGTTTAAACAGCTCTGTGCAAGGTCTGACTCTGCCCAAACCTGATTCTTCACCCGTGGATCTAACCTTCTTATACATTTATTATAGCAAGCAGCACTGACACTGAACAAGTGTAAATATTCATTAATAATGACAAATCAGTCTGAATGCTGCACACAAGCAATAAAGGAAGGGACTCCTACATAAATAAAAGAGCAGATGTGTCTGAATGTTTAAGACCTGGTATTTCTAAAACACCTTAAGGAGGTGGATGTTCCAGTCTCAGCTCCCTTGGACACTTTTGGAAATCCCATGTTTGGGCAAGTTATGAGCATCTGAAAGCATCTGCTTCAAACCCCGGGTTAAAAGCGAACAGTCTGTGTTTATATGCTACTTTGCTGCTGAGCCGAGCTCTTAGAAACATAGGCAACCATCCATCCTTCTTCAACTCTCCCTCCCCAGCATTCCCCAAACTTGTATTAGGAGTTGAGGAAGAAGTCAGAGGTGGTTATTGTGCACAAATCATCTGCTGGCTGAAGTTTTTGGTGGCAGCCAAGAGAGAAGAAGGAAAAAAAATTAGAAAAATTTCAATTTCAGGACCATTATTATTTTCATTAATCATAAGAGGCGCTGTCACCCCTGTCCTTATTCTTTAGAGGGAGATCTATTATACGGTCCATTTAGTCCAAGCCATATTACCTCATATGTTTTCCTGGCTGACCAAATAAGACTTAAGAGATAAAACAATTTACTGTTCATTATGATCCGTGTCACTGGAATCAATCTATTAACCTACATTAACTGGATATGTGACGATAGCTCACATACACGCTTCTCCGATTTAAAAAAAAAAAGAAAGAGAGGATAAGGGAGAGGCTGAAAGGAGGGGGGTGGAAAGGGAGAGGGAGAGGGAAAGGGGAAAGGAAATCAAGGCCCATAAAGTGCAGCAGACGTATAATTTGCCAAGCGAATACAACTTCATTTTCGAGCGGCCACTGCTGCGCCCTCCACATCTTCACGCAGCCCCTGACCTGTGAAGAATTCTAACAAATTGGCTTCTATTGTGAAGCCAAAAGGTGCCATCAATGAAGGGACGGTTCGCTGGTCCTAAAGTATGATGGGAAATCGCAGGCTGGAATAAAGAGCTGCAGTTTTATGAAGTTAACCCGTTGAGGTTAAATCCAAGCGGGGAGGCTGGAGCCGGCTCTTGCCCCTTCCGATGACTTAATCAGGAGAAAGATGATTTATTCTGACGTGTTGCCCATACGCAAGGAAACACCCCTTGCCGAGCAAGGTAGAAGCGTTTCTCTCCAGCACGCAGACAATGCAACTTCTGCTGTGCCACAGAACATTTGTTCTCTCCCTTTTGCTCTCTCTTTTGCTCTCTATGCTTGATAGATTGTAAGTGTCTAGAGGGAAGAAAGTGAATCAATAGGTGGTCTTCCTGATGCTCGTTTGCACAGCAAAATAACTTTTGAGTAAACAACGAGTGAGTTAAGGTAGTGCCAGCTCTACACAACTCCATCAGTCTATTTACTCTGGATTTGCAAATGCTTATTAAGGGCTCATCTAGGTGCAGGCTCCTCCAACATGTGAGGTCCCACTGGTGGCTGATGACTAGGAGATCTTTTGTTCACGTTGACTGCCTCCATGATTTTTGACCCAGCTGTGCTTGCACACAGGAGCTGTGTGTACCCAGGACCTGGAAGGGACTCTGCCCTCCGACTGCACCCAGGCTCCAGAATCACACCTACAGGAGAGAGGTGGGAATGGTGTTGGTACCATTTGCCAAGGGTTTTTAAACAGCTCTTTGCAATTTTTCATGTGGCAAGTGCTAAAGTTCATATTGTTACTACAGCTACTTTAATAGGATACTGGAGGTAATTTGGTTGGAAACCAGCAGGTTGAGACATACCTCATTCACACTTGTGGTCTTGAATTGGAGATGCCTCACTCTTATGCAGGTACCAACCTTGAGTTACTCCTCTTTGTCCTTTACATACGACCCTTATGGCCTTAGCACTGGATTTCTCTGAAGCAATGGAGCTACTACTGTCCTCTGCTGTGCTTGCTGGCTCTGTCCTTGTGTATGACACTAAAACATGGGCATGCACAGCTCTGTAGACTCTCCAAAGACTTGGCCCAGTTCCACTGACTCTTGCAGGAATTGCATCAAATTGCAATCACTTTTTTTTTTTTCCCCTAGAGATAAGGTGAGCTTTAATAGCAGTGACTAGTAGAGTAATATTCACATGTGTGTAACATCTGCCTTAACTATTTCTTCTAGCCCAGCAAATTCCAAATACGTAGCTACAAGCCCAGTGCATAGTTCAGAACTTGTTTCCTCATTTTTCTGTAAAAAAATGGTAATGAAGGGCTGCAATGGCACTCAAAGGGAGTGTAATGAATAGTAGAATAAAAATAATATTATGGTTGTGCCTCATAGTTTTTGCTCTATGCAGTAAGCCATCATGCTAAGAACTGGACTAACATTTTGCAGAGACTGTCACTGCCCCACTGTGCCTTCAGGCAAAAAAGAGACTGTAAATTAACAGTCTGAGGGAGAAAAAAGAGAAATAGACTTGCCAGAGGCCACCCTAGGAACTAAGTGGTAGAGCCAGGGATAGAATCAAAGTCACCTGCTTTGCCCATTTGTCCATATTTTCCTTATTCTTTTTAATGATCCCATTCATTGCAAAATATGTAAAACTAGATCATAACTTCAGGAGTTGAGGGGAGGCTGGGAACATGGTCCTTATCCATGTCTCATATTGGTTCTGCTTACTCATCCATACTGTGTTGGGTCTGACACTAGGGCATGGATCCGTCCTCTGCTCAGTCATGTTCCCTCGTCAGCCATGTGGCCTCTAGCACTTCAGATCTTCACACCTCAGGTTTCCCACCTGCAGCATGAGGCTAAACATACTTTGTCCAAGTCAACAAAACAGTCCAAGGTGCTCCTGAAAAAATGCAAGGCACAAAGTCCACTGGGGTCAAAAAAATCAGAATCACTGACACTGGGGTAGTTCCAGACACTTCTAAGAGGAAAGAAAGATTGTAGAGTTTACAGAAGCTATTTCTTCATTCTCATAGACACATTCTTCAGAAAAGTGAAAAAAATGTACTGAAAAACATTATTTATTCTTGACACTTTTGCAAAATCAGTACTAGTCCCTGTGGTGGAACAACAGGGGAATAAATTTTCCAAGACTGTTAATCCAAGACCATAATTCTTCAATTAAAAACAAAACAAAACAAAACAAAGCACCAACAACATAAAACTAAAAACAATAAAGCATATCAACCTTGTGGCTGTTCTATGGTGAGGAATCTGTAAGGGCAGAGCCTGTAACACCCAATTAAAGGAACTCAATGTTTACCTCACCATAGGTTAAAATCAGTGATTAGTGAGTTAAGCAGAGGAGTAGTGAAGCCATGCATATTTCTCTTTGAGATGCTGGAGGCCTCAAGAAAAGCAAGAAAATTAATGTACTGGAGGTCTAGTCACAGTTGGTGAAGGAAATAAAAGTTGGGAGTGTATTAATGTCATGGTCCCAGACTTTATTCCTTCTCCAGAGCACACACCATTGCGACCTCAAAATCTGAAAATTAAACTGAAAGAAAATGTTTGTTCTTACAAAATAGCAATTCATTACTGAGAATGGAGATATTTAACCAATAAATGATTGCTTAATGGCCCATAGGACCTTTTCTGCAGCTACAAAAACACTGCATGTTGTTAAACAACCAAGAATACCTCCTGAAAATGCCATACTTACAAATAACATGAGGGATTATTTGCTGCCTGATGAATGTCCATAAACAGACACTCCCCGGGTGCCCTGGCATAACAGAGTGCTGGGGATCAAGGTGGGGTGGAAGAGAGGAAGGGGGGAGTTCAGATGGAAGAAAATGTGTCTATCTCCTGTTACACGCCTCTGCAGTGACTTACAGCTTGCTCAGTCTGCCCGTCTCTCTGACGACTTTTATCTTACAATGGGCGACTCAGTGTTGAGTGAAAGGGAACAGAACCTGATACTTTCTCCAGACTAAAGAAGAAGCTCTTCTGGAAGAGGAATGTTGCCATGAGACTATATTTTCAGGCCGCTGCAGAAATGTTCTGATTGAATTTTTAATGGCTGTTGTAAAATCTTTTCCTATTTTTCATGTGAAGTCCAAGTTTACCAGTAACCACAACAACCTCAGCTTTTCCTGCTGAGCCAAGGAGTAAGAGATGAACATTAATATGGGGCCTGGCTTTCTGCAAGCACTTCCAAACAGCAGTTGTGACTGAGCAGATGACAAGGTCTGCTGCTCAGTTCAGCATTATAGGATACAGTACTTCTGCCTGGTCCAAGCCATATCTGCTTAACCCTAGGCATTTCCATCATGACAACTGCAGTAGGAATTAAGTTAACCCCTAATGCCATATGAACGTGGAGACACAGAGCCTGGAGCAGCAACTGCATGTGTAACTCATCAGAGTCATTAACAGTGATATAAATGACTTGTGGCACTTGAAAATGAAGTCTGTGTGTGAGTGCGTGTATACACATGTGTGTGTGTGTAAACAAAACATCTGAGTTCAGAGCTTCCAGTGAGATGATTTTCACTTCTTGTTTGTCCCAGGACATTGTTAGAGGCTCCTAATTAGAAACATTCTCCTTCATTAGTATTCTCTTTCCCTGCCAATGCTGCCACAGACAAATATCCTGAGATGTTTTAGTTTGTCATTTAGGCAACCAATCTTTGTTGTTCTTCCCATTCAAGAATTTAAGCTCTATGTAAATGTGGCCAAGAAAACAAACTGCAGGGACTGAAGATCCTGGTTCCTTCTTCAGCTGATTGCTAACATGGAGAGGTGGCCAAGGGCCATGTGGTTCTCTTGAGTGCACCCATAGTCATACCGCTGAGAATGTCTCTGTGGAAAGACAGTCAAAGAGCCCAGTTTGGTTCTTTTGTAAAGATCCAGACCATCTAGGGAAATCAATGGAGTTACCCTTAATGTGATCGAAACATTTCTGTAGCAGATATTCACTAACTGTACAATAATAACCAGATTTGAATAATACTACCAGATTTGACTGTTACCAATTGAATTAGCAATTATTTGGTTACTATTTCACTATAGGCAAGCAGAATTGATGACTGATAATACAAGGAGGTTTGAATCCATTCTACTGCTCAAATATCCTTCCTCAGGGAGAGGACAGAAGAACAAACAGCATGAAGTAAATGATAGTCATGTTGATAACTAGAAAGTGTTCGGATGCAATGGTGACAAGGACAGTGTGGGAACATACACGGAAGAGAACAGAAAATGGAATAAAGATTGTGGAGACATTTTTTTTCATTAGAAAATGTAGTAGTATAATAAGACACAAGAAGGTGACAGTGAGGCTAGAAAAAGAAACAGTGAGGTTATCACTGGGACAGAAACACTGTCAGTTGAGTTGTACATCTGCAAACCATGTTACGTAGGTGTATGCTAAAGAATGTGCAAGAAGCTTTTCCACCGTAACCCCCCCAAAACAACCTTTTGTTCCATGGACACAGGGAGAACAGATTAACCCTAAGACAAGGTAACTGCGCTGCCTCTTTACTGCTTCATTCAGACCAATACTACAGCACTGAGAAAGTGTTCCTTAATGAGCCCTATCTGCAACAACTGATGTGTGGTAACAGTCACTGCTATAATAGACCTGAACCTTTGCTGCTACAAATTTCTTCCTTTTTCCCCCTGCTATACTATTGAACTTCTAGTAGAGAAAAAGCATGCAACGCAAAGAAAAACCTGTCTACTGTAAACTCTTTAGAGCAACCCCAAAAGAGACATTTGAAGCTCCAATGAGGCATCAGATTCTCAATTACTGAGGTACACCTTTTAACATGCCCAGGAACTGACTTGCTGACATGCTCTGAAGAGCATGACATGCCAAGGTCTGCTGGCATCAAGCCTAAATGTTTTTCCTTTTTGTGCTCAGGTCTTCCATTTGGCATCAGAAGATGTCATGGTGCCAATGTCAGTCCACCTGGATTGCAAACAATGCTTCTATTCAGTTCCCAGCATTTAATCAGTAACTAGTATCGCTGTTATTTTCATTCAGGACTGTTTCCTTTAGCTCTATCTCCAGGTGCCCTGATAACATGGGAGCAGTCGATTTACTTCTTGCTGTAAGGACATACCATACAATATTCTCAGCAGCAACAGCACAAGGCTGGTGGTTTGTAAGGCAGCTGCCATCTGTAGTGCCTGTCAATGTCTTGAGCAAACACTAGAGTGCACTTAACTGATTAGAAGAGTCACCTATCGGCTGGGTGGACTTACAGACTATGCATCTTGCTTGCTACTGCAGACTCGACTGGTCTCCTGGCCTAAAAGTTTTGGATATGAGTTAAAGGGAGTGCCCTGTCTGGTGGACTTTATTCTGGTGGAAAGTCCACATCTTCTCTTTGTGCTTAGTTGTACTGCGATATTGCTAAGCTTAAACTCTTTGCTTCTTTTTTAAGGGCAAAGCTCTGATGCATCAATACTCAAGAAGGCTGAATGCTGGGCTATAACTTCAAATTGGCATCAAAGATGACTTAACATGTCAAACCTTCTGAGGACTCTTCAGGAAGGTCAGAAGGAAACAAAGAACTAGATTTGTCCTTAGCATACTTTCCTGCTTTTAATAGAGTTATGCCAAGGCCTGAAATGTCCATCAGAAAGGAGGGTTAAGTTGTCTCCAGCTAAAGAAGATGAAAAGAATAATTTAATGGAGGTGGGAGCCAGAATGCAGTGTAGGGATGAAAGGACGAGCAGTAACTGAGACTGAATTTAAACAACTCTGGAGAATAAAACGATCCTTAAAAAAAAAAAAAAAAGATAATTATGTCTTACAACAATTACCCTGGCTATGAAGCAAAATTAGCATAGTCCTTTCTAATTTAAATGTGTTGAAAGTGCCTGAGCATGACAGCAGAAAATTACAAGGTTTACGACACGGGCTTTGGTTAAAGTGATGGCAATCGGATTATTGTAGCTTTTTGTCTGTTGATAGTAATGATTGCAAAGTTACCTATAAATATTAACTGTTTAGTACTGGGAGACTTTTGGTTTAGATGGCTAAGATGTACTTCTTCTAGACACTCAAAGTTGTAAAGTTCTTGCACAGAAAACACTTTCCATTTTAAATCTTATTTGGTTAATTCTGATTCATCAGGCTGTTATTCTAATATAATTCCATGAACAGGAAGATCCTGGATTATGATTTAAGTCTACTTTTGAAATGATAATATCCATTTTATAACTACTGCATGCTTCTATGGCTTCCTTATGAAGTATGGTAGTTCAAGGGCATTTAGAATCTGGATTAAAAAGATCTTTATTTATGGATTGAAAGAAACAAGCTTGACCATGTGGAGATGTTTCTCTGGTTACTTTGTGGGTAAACTGTGAAGTTTTTTTCCATGGTATGTCTTCAGTTTCCCATATCAAATCAATTCAGCTGAAGAGTTATTAAAAGAAATTAAAAAGAAAAAACACTAGTAAATCATGATTGGCTTTTACACAGTATGATCAGTTTGATAGTGGTAAATAGAAAATGTAGATAAACTCACCTGGGTTTTGGCCTGCACTGATGATAGAGATATTAACAGTCTGTATTGTCCAAATTTTGCCTACATGGTTTTTACCTTGGCTACACTATTGATCATCACTTTTTACATTGGGTTCTCAAAGTACTAATAGTGTTATAACCACCTTGTTCAGACAATATACCCTTTCTTTCCTCTTGTATATAACAGGCAAAGCAATGCTGGGCAAGCATCAGTGACTGGTGGGGCCTCTTTGGTGTGCCAGTAGATCAGCCATCCTCACGCCATTCCATGACACCCATAAGAAGGCATCACAGTCATTGAAATGCTCTGAACAGTTGCCACAGACCAACTTCTGAAACCCTTCCCCTTTGTGCAGCACAAGAGGTGTGCAGGAGATGTATTCAACCGACCAGGTGAGACTGGATTACTGCAGGATGGTTTCCAACAGCTATAAAAACACTGAGGCAAAGGACACCTTGGCTCAAGATGTCTCAAAATGTCTCCAAATGCATGAAAGATCATAGTAGAGTTAGGTTAGACATGGAGTGAGGTGTAAAATTCCATTCTGCTTTGCCATTCTTGAGCTAGGATATTATTTTGGGAATGACTTGTCAGCAAATCATGTTAGAGTGTCCTGTGTTAGGGGACTCCAGCTCATGACAGGTTTGAACTGAGACGGGGACAGATCCATCTGCAGAATCAGGAACAAGCACCTGGCTCATCCTCGCCCCATATTCACATTAATTAAGTCAAACTGGGCTGATAGGGAACCAAAACCTGTGAGGCTTCAAGTTTGCATAAATGCTGTCTCACATGCACTGAGCTGGACTAGAAGTATATCCTAGGCAAGACAAATGTGCAGCACAGGGTGGGACGCAAACACACCTACAGTGCAATTGCGCCTTGCACCCCAAAGTTCATTCTACACTTTCATAAATATTCTGTGGTGGAGTCTGTTCCTGCTGCATGTGACTTCAAACACCATGATTTATATTTGTACTAAGAAGGTCAGTTGCTCAAATACTTTCATTTATTAAATTAGCTCTGCAGTAAATTAATACGAATTTTGTTAAACTACTTTACTACTTGGGAGGTTTGGAAAACAGAATTGAAATCAGCTGTTTCCTGTGGATTCTTATTTTCATAACCTCACTGAATCTTCTCTGCTTGACTTGAGATATATCTATATGTCTATATATAGAGAAACATAAATTTTAGTGTACATGAGGCAAAAAACAAGTTAGAATTTAGTTCCAAGTATGAGTCTACTTGATTCATGCATAAACTGATTTGCTTTTTGCATTTTTGGGTCTGACATTCAGATTAACTTTGGTTCCTCTCTTTCCAAGTTTACTAAAACCTTTTTCTCTCTCTCTCTTCTTCTTCTTCTTCTTTTTTTTTTTTTTTTTCATGGTAATATTCTGGGAAAGAAATTCCATGCTGTTGAAATGGTGGCTTATTAAATTAATACAATTACATAAAGAATCTGTTATATTTTGAATAGATCTTTGACAAGATGCTTTGCTATGAATACTAAAAAGAATTTGGTTTCCCTGTATGTCTGATTCAAATGATTATCAAAGGCATTTATTTTTTGAATGTGACATGTTGTTAAATATGTTAATTTCCTAGAAGCACAGTGTAAGAAGTGCAACAGCAGCTGTGTAGGACAGTGAGCTTAAAAATAACAAGGCTGAGCTCTTCTTCGGAATTAGTGTGGTCCAGTGGGTAGGCAAGTAGCCTACGATTCCAGACACCTGGGTTCTGCTCCGAAATCTGCTACTGACCTACTATTTTCCACTGAGGAAATCATTTCACCCTTTGCTTTTCTGTTCCTATCTATAAAAACTTTACCAGGGGTAAAATGACATTTGCCATAGAAACAGTTCTATATCATTATAGTACAATAGAGTTTGATATGTGGGAATGCCTGAGTAGTAAAAACTTACAATCATTATTCACAGGTTACCAAAGCCCGTTAGAGCCCTTATATGGGAGGAAGAAGTAGGAAGTCCAACTGCGTCTTGATACAACTGGTTGGTAGAGCTCAAAGGCTTGGCAGATATAGCAATGGTGGACACGTATTTTAAATGAATAAATGGTTTCAACTTGCATAGTAGCTCCATTTAATTTGTGGTCATGATGGGCAGGGCTATTTAATTGAAATAATAATTGATTTTAATGATATTACCTGCTTGAGGGAAGGATATATATGCTGTAAACTTGGATGTTCCTTGGAACTGCAGAAACAAAAGACTTCATAAATGGCTTGTTTGGTCTGTCCCTTTCTCCAGTTGTCTGTCAGTGTGTCTTGCAGGTCCTTCTCTAATTCCACTATAAATATCCTAAACATGAGGACTTCTTCAGCTTCCCTTTGGATGCTAATCCATATTTTCGTTCATCTTGTGTTCAGAAGTGGTTTTCCAGTGATCCATTTCTCCATTTCCTCTTCTCCAAATTTCTCATCCCTTTTCACCAGACTTAGTTCTGCTAATGCAAATACCCTGAGCAAGGGTTATCAAGCAGCTGCTCCTGTTTGGTACCTGGAACTTCAGGCAGAATATTAATGCACTCCCTCTAATTTGGACACTGAGTTCCCTCAGTAGTGGACAGCATTTCTGCCTTTTTAGGAAATATTCCATTTCTTCCCAGGTTGGGTCACCTTGCTTGAAATATCAATAGCAAAACAACACCAGTCATCAGGATGAGGCCCTCACTATGATAATTCATGTAAAGTCCAATGTTCTTTCACACTGAGGCCTTTTTCAGAGCCCTAGAAATGGAAAGAAAAAAAAATAATCTGAGTGGATGTAAATGTGACTATCCCCTTTTTAAAAGTCCCTTTATACTACCAGACTGTTATATAGGTATCCTAGTGTAAGTGACACTCAAGCCAGTAAAATTTTCAGGTAGTTTAGCTGTTGTTATGTCTGTCTGAAACCTGCATTAGAAATCCAGAAACAAAATTAACAAGAAGGAAAGGAATCTCCCTCTTAGTAAAAATAATTAAGGCGTGAAAGAACTTTCTAGGGATCCGAAGCCGAATTACTGGGAAACACATTCTGAGGGTGATTTTTGTTTCAGTTTCTGTTCCTTTTATCACTGAGTTTTATGTTTGCACTTATTTAAGCTGTCTGGGAAAAGAGGCTGTACATAAAAGACGATTAGTTTTTAAAGCACTCCAGGGCTGGTTTCAGGGAGAGTTCTTTGTTTTGTTTTGCTTTAACTTGTTGGTGGTGGGGTTGTTGTTTTTCCCCCTCTTAGACAGAAGACATAAACTGTAGCTCTTAAATAGATGAATGTTGAGAATAAAATTACCAAAGACTTCTTTTTAGAAGGGAAGGCAAAACAAGAAAAGAACAAGGAAAATCCATCCGTGTCCTATAGCAGTCACGCAATGATGCTGAAATACCAGGCCAAATTCTCAGTGGGTGGAAATCAATACACCTCTGGTGAAGTCCATGAAGCAACATTACTTTGCACAAACTGAGTGTCTGATAGCTACATATATATTTTATCTATCTGTATGCAGCATTAAAAAAAAAGGAAAGAAAAGATAAAAGCGCTCTTGAAAGGGAATGAAGTTGATTCTCAAAAAAAGTGGGTTTTAGATGTTGAATATTTAATATGTTGATAAAAGTGCCCTGATTTCCTGCATATAGCTGCCACAAATAAAAGAAAAAAAAAAAAGAAAAAAAAAAGAAAAAAAAAAAGGAAAGGCACATCTTAAAAGGGAAGCAATGAGCAGAAACTGACCTTTCTGTGAGCAAGCAGATGAGAGAAGGTATTTGGCTAATCCCAGCTGTCGCTGATTGGTCAGACAGAACCGTGTTGAAAATGTCTCCATCTGGGCTAATCTGCTCTCAGTTGGATGAGCTGAGGCCTTCAGAGTTAACCTGACATTTAACAATAATTACCCTTTCGGATGACCCTGGCCCAATCTCCTGCTCTCTTCGAAATCTCTCTTTTTTTGTGTGTGCTCCCAAACCCCTTGGCTCTTGTGTTAGAGATAGCTGAAGAGTGATGATACGATAATGAGATATACTATACACACGCACACGTGCATATGCATTTGCACACATATACACATATGCACAGAAACTCATATTTAAAATATAGCTCCTGAGTGTGCAATGTGTGAGGAGGCTTGATCGTTTCTGCATGGTTTATCAGATTCTTGTGTCACGCAGAATGGGAGATATTTTAAAAATCAAAATAATTTTAAAAACCCAAATTAAAGAGTAGTCGTGCTTACCTGCTAACCTTTGTGTGAAAGCTCTAAGTTTCTTTCTGGCACTTGTATGTCTCATATCTATGGTGAGGAGAAATGGTGCATGGAAATAAGTTCAGATAGAAAAGCAGAGTTCAGAGGTCGCAAAGGCTAACCGTAGATGAAATGTGGCTATTTCTTTTTACCTAAGGCTGGCTTCATCTTTTCTCTGAAAGGTCACTGTGATAAAACAAAAACACATCTCAGGAGAGGAATCATTTATCTCTGGCCAGGTTCTCCTCTCCATTCTGGTACTTTATTTATTTTTCTCATCTTCTGTGGTCAGATCTCTCCAACTGTCACCTCCTTCCAGAGTGAAGTTCAATGCTGATTTTGGGTGTTGGTAGAAGTTTGGCCTCATTACACATATTGTCTCTGTTTTAGTTGGAAATCACGTCTAGAAACTTGGATGATTCCCCAAATCACTTTAATCTGTTGGTGATGAGCTGAAAAGTTTGAGAAAATAGCTGTGCTAATGGAAAAAGAACAAGGACAAGTCTATATGATAGGAAGCTCATTTCCAGTGTTTGATTTATTTCATATCTCTGTTGCAACCGTACATAAATCTTGTCTCTACCTCAGTTTCTTTATTTGTCTAACCAAGATCGTAATAGTCATTTCACAAAAGGGCTGTGAGATTAAATTTAAAGCACCTTGAAATTCTTAAATAGAAGACAATTAAGAAGAACTATATATTTATACATGGTATATCCTCTTACATCTTGGGTTGGATCCAATAACCAGCCTTAATTACAATAATTATGCCTCTGGTCACAACCAGAAGCTGGGAGTGAAGTGAAAGAAATCAGAAGAAAATGCTTAATCAATGCCCTAAGCTAAACTTCTTTATGAAAGGCTTATTTTCTCATTTTCTAGGCAGTTCTCAGCTGCAAATTCAGTTCCAAGTTTCTATCTTGACTTCGGACTACTTCATCAGCAAACAGAAGATGCATTTGGAATTGGGGTTACAGGCAAGGATTTTTTTTGTTTGTTTGTTTGTTTCAGTTATTCACTGTATAGCTCTTTGTTTTAAGTTAATTTCTTATCCAGAAGATGGATCCTATGGTATTTATGATCAAAGTTCCTTTGACTGTGAAATGGCTGTGAATTATCTGACCTGCAAGTGTGAAATCCTGTTCTGAATATTTTCATGACCCAAGCAAACAGTCCATTTCACTGAACATAGTTCAATTAGCCATCACTTGGCAAAATATCTGCTTATGCTTTTGCCAACCAAGCAAACTAAGGCTGTTTACCTGCCCCATGCCCTGTGGTGTCTGCAGGCGCATGTGGATGAGCACAAGTTCAGAGACTGTCAATCTGAGATTTTAGCAGTTTATACATGTGAGGGTTCCAGTAATTTTCTGGAGTCTCCAGATTGATTTAGTTGTGAGATCATGTTTCTTTATACTTCATTGTAGCCTGTTGTCTTTCCATGGGTATTCAAAAGGGTATGTGGTATGGAATTCTTCCCTTGTGAGTAAGTCATTAGGAATAGTAATTCATATTCTATTTTCCTCCGTGTTCCAAAATAAAAACTATGTCATAGACTGTTGCCCCCTGAAATCAGTCATAACTTTTCTCTTCATATGTGATAAAACAACTCATTTCGTGGAGCTCTGATCACTCTCTCAGCTGTTCATATATTGTCTTAGATCAAGACATGCTTCACCTCTGGGAGAAAAGATAGCAATTTTCCAATCCCCAGAAGAAGAGTGAGTCTCTAAAAAACAAATCCAAAAATTACTGTAGTTCTTCTGGATGAAATGCTGTCTACTATAACAGCCTGTGCTACAAACTTTCTAGAAATCTCTAGGTCTTTTTTAAAAAGGGCAAAAGCCTTTTTTTTTTTTTCCTCATCATTTTATGTTTGTTCTTGGCTGCGTTTGCTGATGTTATGCCCTTTGACATGTTGAGGTAAGGACATTTGTTGCACCCTTGTCTCCTCTACTGTTATATCACTGATGAACTTTCTACAGAAGAGATAGCTAGATTTGGGAGGTATGAAACGATGTGAAATATGACCATCCTCACACCTGTATGTTTGATTTGCTCTACAGAGTAGTTTAACATAATGCCCAACCAATGTTTTTTACCCTTATTCTCAGACCAGGGCCCAATTAATTGCTGTGGTGGATGAACAGAATGTTAAAATGCTGAGATCTGGATTAACTGCACAAGCTAGAAGAAGCTTCATTTCTTTCTCAAAGCTGAAGAAAGAACTAACCTTTCCAGCATGATCAACAGATGCCAAATCTTTTCCTCAGTGATGAGAAAGCATGCAACTTTAATTTACACTAGGTACTATTTAACTGACAAGAAGATAAGTCCACAGTGTGCTTGAGCCATAGTAAATTGTTGTTAAATAGTCTCATCCATATCTGATAAACCAGCTCTTGCTCTTTTAAGCAAAGGTAAATATTCTGCAATAATTAAGGTTCAGTGGGAATAGTCTAAATACCATGAGATCCTATTTAAGGTATGTCCATTTGGATTCTTACAGTTTATGCACCTGTCCTTTAGGCTGTCTTTGGAAGATGTCATCAATTATTACACAGTAAAAAACACACAGTCAGAGGTGCATGGACACTGAATGCATAAGTAGACTCTCTTCTTTATTCATACTAGGCAGTGCTTTATGCCCTGAATAAACCAATGAAGGGAATGAGATGAGAAAGTTTTGTTTGACCTAAGTAAGAAGATTACAATTTAGCCCTTTGATATAACATCAAGGACAAAACTGGCTGTCTTATTCTCAGTGAATGACAGGATTTGAATGGTAACCTCAGTTTGACAGGGGAAGTTGCTAGCCCTCGTCAGCAAGAGTGCTGGGGTGTTATCCAGACCAAATATGTAGCACTCATTCCTCACAGCAACCGAAGTTCACCGTGTTTTTTTTTTTTAGTTAGGTGATGTCAGTGTTGGCTTTTATTAATTCACATGATTCCCACATCTGAAATAGAACGATAATGTCAGTGATACGTAGTAGTGGATTGGCTCTTTAAGTGTTTACCTCTTTGTTGTACAGGAGCTATATTCCTTGACAGTGTAATTGAACCAATGTTTTGCTTCAGCTGATTTCCATCCACAAACTGTTTTGGAGTTCAGAGAAGAGATCACCTTAAACCATTGAATTCTCCACTTTCACAGTCAATTAGTGATGGCTTCCAATATGGAGGAGGGCAAGGGATATGGGCTGCCCTTGAGAAAATGTCATACTATGCTGATGTCATAAAATAATAATACTACATACTAGGCGTCATTACTTTTGCTAGTACATAAAGGCAGCTGAGCACTACAGCTACTTGGCTGTGCTGTTTACGCAGACTGGGTGAGGTAAAAAGTGTGCTGCTAGAAATGTAAGTGGAACAGCCTGTGCCATTTGGACAAACGGAAATCTAATACAACAAGGTTAGAGTTTACAGTGTTAGTCTTCCTATTATCCAGTCCTTATTCTCAGCCTGTGCAAGTTCGCCCAACTGCTTTGAAATCAATAGAGCTACGTGGATGCATGGTGCTTTCTCATTTATACCCTGCAAGAATCTGGCCAACCATTCCTCTGTACATCATTCAAACGTGGCTATATAAACCTATTAATAGCCTATTGAGCTCCAAACCTTATAGCAGCCTCTGCATTCTCAAACCTTTAGGAAAATCTACCTAATCATCATGCAGGCAATCATTAAGCCCAGTGATACTCAGGCAGACAGAATCATAAATGCAAAATTCTTTATACAGAATTTTCTAGCTATCCTCCATGTAGGACAAAAAAATATAAACTATTGGCTGACCCTTGCCTCTGTGCTATTTTTTTTTTTTCCTGTAACAGGATCAAACTAATTAGCTAGATCATACTTCAACACTTATCTAGCTGCAAAGGGAAAATATGTATTTTAGTAAAGGCAAAGGACTGTCTGTACCCAGACAGACAGTAAACGCGTATCAGTTTCTTCCCCCTCCTCTTTATTTTTTTTTCCTTTCAGTTTAAGTCACCCAGACCTTGTCTCTTCAGTAATGTCATAATCAGCAAGCTGAAGGCAAGGCTGCTGATAATTGTTCTTTATGTTGCTCTTTGTTTAGTATCTGATTCAATACATCTGCGTGGACACCATTCCATCACCTTCTTAGTAACAGAGGTGAAAAAAATCAATGGCAATCAGATTACCTTGTTAACAGAAAGGCTAAAGGGCTAGTGTGTTAAGTTCACAGTGCATCACCTTTCATTTAAAACATCTCACTTGTGGGGCTTGTGTTTTATTTTTTTATTATTTACCCTTTATTATTATTTATAGCACCAAGGGTTCTGTGGTATTCCTTGATATAATTGCATTAGTCTTCCCCTAGGTTAGACTGGACAGCTGTGACATCTTTTTTGAGAGATTCAATGTTAGTTTTGATAAGGTAGCTCTGTCTGAAGCTCCTTGTTTTGCACATGGTTCATAACAAAATCCAGGAAAGTATAAATATCTTGTATAATTGTGTGTTGGGTATTTTTCCTGTTCACTCTCTGCTTTCACCCTTATTCACTGGGATACAGTCAAGCCATAGCACAGCACCAGCTTGTACTGAAGAAACCTAGACATGTTTAGCAAACAAGCAAAATAATAATAATAATAAATGCATGAAACAGTGCTAGTAGCCTGTGATTCACTGAGCATTCTAGCATTAGGATTTAGTCATATGACTACAATCTGGACTAAAGAATCATTCTGATCATTTGTAATCTGTAAAGTTGCTGTGCTCCTTTTAAATGAGTAAAAAGACTTATTAGAACCATTCTTCTGACCAGACGTTGTTTGCATGACCACCTTATGCTTTCTTATATAACTCTGTTTTGTTCCCTCCTTCAGCTCTGAGTCCTTTCTTATCACAGCTGGAAAATACGAGCAACAGCTATATCTGAATCAGCCAGGCCTTCGCCATGAACAAAACAATTCCTGTTTATCTGCTGAAGACTTCAGTCAGTTAAATCTGTTGGAATCTTTTCTGAGAGATATAGTGCTGCACAAACTTTATTAATCAGGCTGGGATATCACAATTTGTTATCATAAATATGAATGAGCAGGGAGTGTCTCTTACAAAGAGCTACCATCTTTATAACTATTACATGAGTCATTCTCATCAGCTAAGGAACATTTTAGAGTGGTTTGGAATTAGACTTCTTAATGACACCGACTTTTCCAGAGTTTGAATAACAAAGCCTCCAGTCTTGTATCTGTTATTTCATCTCTCTTCTGAGGCTAAAGTTGTGCTTAAGCAGGTACTTTGTGTACATCAGCTGGCAAAGAATTATGTCCAGCAAATCCCTGAGGGAAAACAAGAGGCAGGATAAAAAAAAAAGCAGACTGATTAAATTCAACAGGGTCTTTATTTTTCATTCCTTGAAAAACGTTGTTCAAGTATCTTTTAGCTCTAACTGAATTCCAGGTCGAATTGCATGTAACTGTTAGAGACCTCTTCACCACAGATTCCCACAGCTAAAGTCATTTCAATTAATTAAGTGTTGCAGGGGTTAGTAACGATTTTAAGTTGTGGAATGAAATTACTTTAAGAGGTGGCAAATTCCTTGTGTGTTTTCTCCTCCTTCATTTGGATTATGGCTGTCAAAAGTAGAATTTCATCAATGGATTAAAAGAAACCACATATGTAACAGGCTCTGGTTGAAATGCAGTCGTTTGTTTTTAAGGAAAGACATAAATGGAAAGTAATTCAAAACTAGCTGAGGTGAAACATTGTTTCTGAAAGATGTGGAAGTGGTATAAGTCTGCAAAACACATAGAAGATCATTCAACTAATTACTCATATCGAAAATGGTAAGGGGAAAGACAGACTAATCAGACATTTGGAAGTGATGAATGATTTTGCATATCTAATACTGGAGAACATCTCCTCAACGGGATCCCAAACCTGTGGTGTTTATGGAGTCCCAGCTCTAATTTCCCTAGTATTTTTCCATTTGTGAGTGCTGGAGGCCTGAGGTATGTTCCCTACCCAAGATGAACATGCTGTTAACCTGGCAAAGAGCATGTACCCAGGCAGCTTCAGTGCTCAACTCAAGCAGACAGCAGAGGATTTACAGCCTCAGCCTGCTCCAGCCTCCCAGTAATTACACCTGCAACCCTACACCCCTGACAGTTACTGGTCAGGCAAGGAGCTACCCTCTGATTGCACATAAGGAGGCCTATTTTGTACCCAGAGTTCTCAACTGGAAGAAATTCCAACACCAATGGGATTTCAGGTTACATGGCTATGCAGAACAGTAAGACTGATTTCTGGTTTCAGACCCTTTGAGTGTAGCACTGAGGCAAAGGAGAGATGGGAGGGGAGAGACAGAAGGAGGAAACACAGATAAAAGCAAGAAAAGGTCTGGTCCTGCAAATGGGAACCTGTGTGGCTATGAGGAGCTGCCTGGGCTGGTCTGTGTGTAGGGTCAGGATCTCAGTTCTGGTGAATGGGAGGAATGGAAATCATTTGCTTCATAAACCACAGTAACTCTTCAAGAAATTACTAGCACATTACATGGTACTTTTGCAACCGATATAGAATTCCATACTTGTGGTACCCATTAGACAACAACCAAAGACAAGAGAAACATGTTTAAAACAGATCTATAGAGGCTGCAATATCTAAGCTTTACACATCTTTACTTTTTTTGTAGATGAAACTTCATTGGGAAGTACTAAGCATCTTTAAGAGCCCCTGGAGAAACACAGGGTGAATAAAAGGTGCTCCTACACTTCCACAAAACAGTCTTTCAGGATAGAGTTGGTTTCTTTATCCATGAAGCTTTGAAAGGAACTTAGGGATTATAAAGCACGCTGACAGGAAAACCAGCACTGTCTACAGGACTCTGACCTTCTGGCTGAGCAACCTAGGCCCTCCAGAGGCCCTGAATGCCTTATGCCAAAAAACCTAGAACAAAAGGAAGATGTTTCTGCACAAAATCTCTCTCTTCCCACACTTCATACATGCTATAGCACAGCCTTGTAATAGAGAAGTGAAAGCTTAAGTATTTTACTAATTAGCATAAACTACATCAACCTGGCAGGTTTGTGTAATGTGGGAACCTCAGCTCACAGGTGGCTGGTATTTCTGATTACACCAGATGAGATATATTGAGAGCTGAAGGTACCAGCTGATTTTTTTTCTCTTGTTCTGTTAGTGCTATCTGTTATGGAGCTGGAAGTAAAGCAATAGGACTGTAATGGTGGAAGGGAGATGGAGAAGTTTCTGTGACTGAGAAGCTAAAGCTGGATGAGGATTATCTCAAAAGGTTTGTGTTGGAGTAACTTATTTAGCTAGGAGACCAGAAATAAACAGTTCTTGTAGAAGGAGAATCTGGCTGTGGGAGCTGGGTCTCTGAACAATACTGTAGACTTAGTGTTGCCTTAAATAGTGCAACTCAGCAGGGGAAGAAGGGGGATTGGTGCTCTCCATGGAGGTGCATGTGTCTTTCTACCATCAGGATGAGATTTATAGCTCTTGTTGGCTGAGTCTGAATTGTACTTGCTAAAGAAATGGTTCTGGCACTGCTAGGGTGGAGAAGGATGTTGGAGATGAGGACCGTAGTATTTTAGCATTTGTGTCTATTGCCCTGAATGTTGGAGTAGTGTAGGGGCTGGGCAGCCCTGGTCTTTGCAGCAGCTGCCTCCAGACTTGATGACCAGCAGAGTTCTGTCCTCACTTACACAACTGCAATTTAGATTTTGACCCAAGATTTAGTTTATTATTAAGGCCATATGTTTCTCATAACTATGACTTTTGTCAGAACCCATGAGTATTAGGGGCTTTTTGTTGAGAATAATGGAAAATTCCCATTGAGCAAGACTCTACTCTGAAATACCATTAACTTAGCTCCATATATCTTCGAGGGTGTGGAGAGGGAGGGTTTTAAATACTTTTAAACAGTTCATTTAAAAAGCTTTTTCTACATTAAATTTTTCTCATTACAACTTGATATTAAACTAAATAGTTTCACGGAACTTTCTTCTTCAAATTAAAATTAATATTTCCACTTATGACAAAGCTGCAAATCTTTCTATATTTGGAGCTGAGAGTCAAATATATTTACTTAAAAAAAAAAAAAAAGAAAATAAAGCAATGAAAAAAAAAATAACCACCCAAAAGTTAAAAACAGAAAATGGTTGGGGGAATCTATATCTGAAACATAATAAAAATTCAAAGAACTTATAGGCTAAGGTGTTAAAACAATGTGTCAGATTCAACCAGGGAGAAAAGAGGAAGAAACATGGAGATTGATATGTGTTTTCCAACAGGGGACAGGAGCTGGACTTAATGTCAGGAACTGGGCTTGATGATTCCTGTGGGTCCCTTCCAGCTTGGGATATTCTATGAATAACTGGTGATATTGCTGTGGAATTTCAGTAGTCAGTGACGATGTGCAAGGAAAAAAAAACACTTTTATTTTTAGCTTTGTTGCAATAGGAGTTTAACTGGAAAAAAAATCTTGAAGATGTATTACAGTCAAGAAGGAGATGGAAGCTGCTCTTAGTCACTTCTCTGACTGCAAGAATACTTCAATAACTGTTTAAAGGTTTGCTTCATAGGGTAACCTGGGTATTATGTACCCCAAACTTGAGTAGTAACTCACAAAAGATAATCAGATCTCCATAGAGACAATGTGAACCAGAGTCTCAAAAGCCTAATGACACCAGACTTAATTTTGGAAGACTTGGTTGGTGAACCAATGAAATCGCTTAACCATAAGTAGCAATATGGAGGCTGGGGTTCTGCCCACAAGTAATTGCTTAGTGGTGTAAAGCATTGCAGAGAAAAGCCAAAGTTATATTTTGTCTATTAGAACAGACAGAAATCAGTTCACTTGCCTTCTTGCTTGGATATTTTATGCATTTAAGAGATTAGATTAATAACATTCTAAACTGACTGTTGTGGCTGGGCTAATCTTTAAATGTGCTGTGGCAGGGTAGGCTTGTGTCTTAATGTGGGTTTTAGCTTTGCATGACATAATGGAAATATTCACAAAGTCTGGAAAGCCACAAAAACAGCTCTGGGACTTAGTCTCAAAAATATGATGCTTTCTAGCCTCCTCTTGAGGGCTATAATACACTTGTATTTTGATTATACTACACTTCAACAGGTACAGTTGCTGCAGATAAAGGGACTCCACATTATGTAGTGTCATAAGAATGTAATTCTTGAATGTCACACCTTGGCCATGCTTGGCCTGGCACTCTTTCAAACGCTAGGTGCCCTTGGAGGATGTGTGCTGTTTTTAGTAAAGAGGATGCTTTCTTTGGGATGGGAGATTATCTGCACACACCTTCTGTCTGACACAGAGCCAAACACGTGTACTTGTCTGGCCCATAACCCAACAACACCTTTAGGGTAGACCCCTGGCAATCTTTACAGCCTCTTCCTGATGTTTTCCATGCATTTCTGTCTATAAATTTCTTGCATAAAAGACTCTCCTGCACTTGTGCTATTTCTTGTGTCTGCATACTGACTTCTACCTTATTTCCTCTTCAACTCACTTCTGAAAAAATGAATTCCTAAAATCATGTTGAAAAGTTATTCTAACAAGGCGTTGTGCTTTGAAAGCCCTCATGAAGTGCACATACTTTGAGATGCTGAGCTTGTTGTCCAATAGCTTGAGAGGTTTTTCAGTGTGAACTTTTTTCTGTGGTAGGGGATGGTGCATTTTTACTTAGAGTAGATTTATAAAACAAAAATCCTCTGTATCCAAAAATAGAAGGTGTCTACTCTAAACCTCTTTCTTTCTCTATACAGTTTCTATGGGAATATTCCTACCTAGGAAAAACTGTGTTTATTAGAGCACATAGGGTGTCACCTTGTTCATGTATTGGTGACCCCAAGACAGAGCAGAAGGTTTCAACTGGACGGCAACAATTTAAAAAAATCAATGAAAATTATGACAACATTCAGAGTTTACACAAGTGCAGATCCATTGTGCTTTGCCTAACAGCCAGGGAGGCCCAAATAAACACCATAACAACGCCTGCTCCCTTGGCTTAAGCACTCTCTCAAGGGCTCACCACCATGCTAAACAGCTCAGTATGTGAGAAGAATGGTATTTTGACTGTCAAAATCCAACAGTTATATTTTTGTTTATATTTTTGACTTTTTCCCCATGTACGATCCCTAACCACCCCTGCGTGCTTAAGCATGTCTCTGAAGCTGCCATATTGCACAATGTGTTATCACGGTAGGTCAGATTAGAGTTATATTGCCAATACTATTCCAGTAAGAGAGCTGGCATGAAGAAAAGATGACTGAATTAGTGGCCAATTGGGACATTTTCTGACCTACTCTTTAGGAACCAAGTCCTCTGAACTTTCCCATTATCCTTCAGCTTCATCCTTTTAATAGGGACCAAATCTCCATTAACAATTGAACACTGACAATAAGTGCCATCAGGAAAAGGAAATTCAATTTTAGTGGGGGATGACAGCCTTACCTTTTTCGCGCTTAATTGGCCGTATTGTCTCCAAAAGTTAATTGGTTACTTAGTCCAGGTAGTTAGTAAAATGTTTAGCTGCGTCAAAAAGCCCAGGCTCCTACTGTTAATGGGGCATGAAATGGAATGTTTGATACTGCAAATAAAATCAGTGATATTCAAGGATGTTATGGTAGGTAATGCGTTGAAACTGCCATTTAATGGGTCCTGGAAGATTAGGGTAGTGTCAGCTGGAACCGCCCGGTCTCTTTTCTGACATTGTTAGTTGCCTCTTCATTTACTTAACGGCTGTCTGCACTGATTACATAGGCATAAAACTCCCAACAAAAAAACAACAGAGACACGCTCTATTAGCAGTCCAATTAGAACTATTTGCATATTACAGTTCATTTCTGCTTAAGTGAATCCCTAATACAACTTTAGGAAAAAAAATTCTATTGTCATTAAAAAAAAAAAAAGAAAAAGGCAAGAAAAGAAAGGAAAAGCCTTAAAGGTGATCTTTTTTCTACCTCTTCTTTCTCTCTGAAAAAATTCAGTAAAGGTCCATTAAAAATAAGAGGTGGTGGGGCAGTCTAAAGGTAGGAGATTTCTGTTGCTACCTTACATCATGATGACTTTTAATATGACAGTAAATCCATGCCAACTTTTTTACACGGCCTTTGTGGAGTTTTTTTTCCTAGATTGTTTTCCACTTTTTTTTGTTCTTCAAAGTATCCTAAGGAAGATGTTAGATCTTCCAACCTTCACCTTGGGTTTCTTGAGCTAAGCAGCTAATGTGCCTGGGAATGGGCCTTGGGAGGAAGCATACTTGACGCTGTGCAGTTCACCTGCCTTATTATAAAATGGTGGTAAATGATCCCCCCCTCTGCTCCCACCCTGTCCCCACCCCTAGAGGTTGGAGCTAATAGGGAGGTAATACAGCCTTTCTGTTCCTCTGGAAAGCAATTCTGGGTAAATTTTAACCCATTGTCAATTAGAATAAATGACTTAGTCTGGGACAGGTGAGAACAAATGCATCCAAATGATCAGAACATCGGGGGAGTCTTCTACAGGGAATAATGTGGTGAGAGCAATACAGGATCGAGCTACAAGTGGCTGGTGTTGCGGGAGACTTTATTTTATCCATCTGTAGAATAGGAAGGAGAACAACTACATGGACAGGGTACCATGGGACTTTTGCCTAAGTGACAGCAGTGACTGCAGGTGCCACTGCAATGGCAGCACTTGTGCTCACGCAAACAAGAGAGCTTGTAGCTTTTGATGCAGTGTCCTTCAGGGCTCTTAAGGTGAATACTTCTTAGAAAAAATAACAATATTACTAGTAATACCAGAAGAAAATCACGTTTAGTCTTCCTTTTAATTTCAACTTTCACAGAGTCTGCTGAGCCTGGTGAATTTAAAGGTTTCTTTTTAAGATGGTAATTACAATTTGTGCACATGCTTGCCCACGAGGTGGATAGGCTGTTTCTCTTGTGAAATAAAAATGCTGATTTTCCCCTCTTCTCTCGGAGTTAGCAAGTTTCCCGGGACCCCGCTCTCACGAAAACCTGGGGACTGGCAACCAGCGAGGAGCTTCTTGCCTGCCTCTTGGTTGGCTGCGATGTCTCTGAGGGTCTCAAGCCGGGCTGGCTGGATGGAAAAGCTGAGTTGCTTGATTGGTACTTGGATTAGAGGCACCTAGAGGAGCCCAGGGGAGATCTTTGATGTTCAAATGCTAATGTAAATACCGACAGAGTTATTTCCAAAGCTCGCACAGCTCAATTCCTTTTTACATGCAGACCTAATTTCACAGGTCAGCCAACCCACCTCCGCTATTATCTGGATTTAGCGATTAATAGAGGATTTCAGTAGTTGACTGTGACAAATAGCGACTAGGGAAGGGAGGGAGTGAAAAACTGTTCTAAAACACGGAAGGTTTTTAACAGGTCTTTCTCCCCAAATCCATTATTTTTATGCTGACACTTAAACAATTGTAAACAAACCAAGTACCAAGAAAATCTCTCAATGCAAAGAGTGAAATTCTCTCTCTCCTTCAATTCTTGTCTCACCCGTGAGAGGAGTCTCACAGTGTGCAATATGTATTGTTTTTATGCCCTGTTGGGTCCTTTGTATCCAGCCTCCTGCTTCCTATCTAACACTCATTCACACTTATCCAGAGATGTGGATTGTCAGAGCAAGCTCTGGCACTAAAACTCCCACTGCCCTCCTGGGCTGGCCTGCCCCAGAGGACGCAGTGTGGTGGGGGGACCCTGCCCTCTGTCCCTGCAAATAGTCTGTGCTCTCTGCCAAGAAAACGGCTTTCTGGAAAAGGGCTGCCTGCTAATGAAATGGACCTAAATCAGTAAGCAGTGATTAAGGGTTGGGCAGTGCTTTCTGCTGCTGTTACTTGAATACATGTTTTTCTTGCAGACATTGGAAAAAAAGAAGAAAGCTCCTGGTTATTTGAAGGAGTTTCTTGCAGATGAGATGAACCAATGAGAAAAGCAATACTTGGAAATATTTTCTTTCTTACAAAAAAAAAAAAAAAAGGAAAGAAAAAAAGAATGGCAACCAAAATTGCCTTTTTAAATAAAACATCAGCCCAGGAATGCAAACTCTACTCTGTTTATATTCAACCTCTAGTCTGACTTTTTTTTTCTGGTTCAATGTCATGCCTAGTGGAATAGCAATTCACAGAAAACATGGGATAAATCATTAGTTCCAGTTTATTCTACTTTTTATTTACAGCAAGAAATTCTTTACCACTGAACTGAATTGGTTGCTGGCATGGGACTGTTTGATTATTAGTGTGGGACTACTTGTGCAATGCTGTGCTCCGTGAGTGAAGGTGGCTTTTTGGGTGCAGAGTGATTGTGTTTGCCTGATCAGTGGCATGGGAACACCTGATGCCATCTTAACATTATTCTACAGATAATTTGAGATTCTGGAAAATACCTCTTCTTTTCTGTTAATATATTTTTATGTGAAGTAGCAGAAACTGGGTCCACTTTGAAAAAATCAGCTATATTATTAGTTACATGTGAAACAATACTAAAAATCTACTTGGTTATTTATTACTCGCAATAGCAATTTTATTTTGTTTTGCTTTCAGTGATGGGGGGAGTCAGGTTGCCAGTTTCACTTTGCATTTGAGGTTAGATTCACTTCCTTGTCCTCCTGGAATTTCCAGCACTGAAACAGGAGGGATTTTTGATGTTGTGTATTTTTTTTTGTCAGTACTGCTTTCAAAATCCAAAATTTTGTACTCAAAATATTTGCCAGAGATGTAAAAAAATTAGTTGTTACGTTTTGTTTCAGCTAGAAATTTGTATCACAACTTCTGATGAACATTGGCTGTGCACTGATGGCCAGTGTGTCCATAAGCCATGAAACTTGCCTATTAAAGGGAATATGTGGGCTGAGAAGCTCCAGGGTCAGCTGGAGCAAGGAAATGCAGTGTCACAAGAAAAACAATTTGCACGAGTCTTGCAAATGTAAATGAATGTGTTGACATCTCTGGGCCTGAGTAGGAACCTGGGGGTGGGTCATTATATTTCAGTTTCGCGCCTGTCTTGTAGAGGAAATCCAAGCTGTTTCATTATTTTATTTGTATAACTGAGAGTCATCTTTCCCCAGTCCTGCTTTGCCCGTGTAGGACGGAACAGAGAGCAACCATGTCTGGAGTTCAGCTCTGAAGCCCTGGCTCTAAAACACCCTTGTCCTGACCTGGCGTTTAGCAGCAGGATCATGTTACTAATAAGTGTATGTTTGAGCACAAATAAAATAAATACATTTTATAAAACTCAGGCCAGTTTCAAATATTCAGGCAGCTGTCTCTGCCAGTCACCTGCCAGTTTATTGCTTCAAGTCCTTTCCTGTAACTGAAATTCCTCTTATCCCCTGTTCAGGAATAAATGACTTTTGTTGTTCTTTTTTGTTTACTGCTTTGGCTGAACACAGAACCCTTCTTGGAAGTCTCTTCTTTCCCAAGAATGGTACTTTGGCATGTGAAATAATCTGGCTTAAAAAAAAAAAAAAATCCCCTACAACATTTCC